>JBBMOC010000012.1:11051965-11148371 GCA_037975185.1 Centropyge bicolor | reverse complement strand
CTCACCCCCACACCAATAAAGCCCCCGCAGAAACGATGGTTTTCATTTCTTAGCATTGGACTCGCCGCTCTGCACTACACTCGTACATTTGTGCTGAGAGTGTATTGTGCTGCTCTCCAGCCACTACATCAGCTGGGGTCACACAAAATAAAGTGTGATGAATTGATTCCCAAAGTACCTGCTCGCCTTTGTGTGTGTTTCTTACTCCCGGATCATTAATCAGTGGGTTTGACTGCTCCTGCAAGGACGTGGCAACAAGGACACTCTGTGCTGTGCTTCTTGTTTGGCTTTGAAACTATTCTGGCTTTGTGAGTTTTATTGTTAACAACCTCTCATTCAATCATTATTTTCCATGTGATTGTAGGAAACCGGCATAAAACTATGACACACTTTCAACATTTCTCCACATCAGCACAATGTCATCCTCCCCTTCTCTGTCTGCTGTGGACTGTAGGTCCATATCTCAGCACCGCTCCATCTCATCTGTTCCGGCCTGTAATCTCTCCGCTGGGTGAATAAGGAGGAGTGGTTCCCATTTGAGGGAATGAGTCAGAGAGAGATAGATGACTGGTCTCATAAGAAGGGAGGGTGGAGAGGAGGTTTGGCTCATTTGACAATGAAGGTGTAGATAAAAAGCGATCATACCATGCAGTGCCAAGACAAGTTTTCAATCCACCCAAACAGAATATTTGGTTAGAATAAAATGCTGTGTGGAGGCTTGGCATTGGATGGGCTTCCACTTGGGATGCATATTTCCTTTATGGTCTTATAACATAACATTTCTATATCTGCATCCTCCATAATCTCTTCTCTTCAGCCTCAGATACAATGAGGAATCCCACAATGCTCCAACATAACAAGTATATTTTATGTAATTTAAAGGTTTCTTGTAAAGGTGGTCTTAGTCATAGAAAATGCATATAGAGAGTCTAAACTTAGCATCTATAACCAGGCTAGTGGCTCTGTGAGACTGCTGTTTGTTGAGCTAAATGCTAATGTCAAATTCAAATTCAAATTTTGACCTGCTGGTGGCGTTAGAGGAAAAGTTCAGGGATTATCAAAATTATTACAAATCATCCTGAGTGGGTGATACATGCTAAACTTCTTGGCTATCCATCCAACAGTTGTTGAGATATTTCACTCAAAGGCCCAAATATTCTTGGAATATACCTCATGGTGGCGCTAGAGGAAAAGTCAGAGGATTCACAGAAGTCATTAGGATTTACTCAAGGCATGAATATCTGTATAGAATTGAATCTATTCAATAGGTGGATCCTATCCAGTAGGATATTTCAGGGCTAAACTGGTGGACAGTCTGACCAACTACCCATCTCTAGAAAGTCCAATACATGTAAATGTGTAAACGAATGCAAAATGTGCTCCAAAAAAACAATCGTCCCCAAGTGTGCATGCAAATACTGAAGGCCTGACCTGTTTAAAACTGCTTAAAACAAAGCAAAGACAGCTGTTGTAGGACCTCGCTTTGTTTTAGTCCCCTGAGAAAATACAAATCGTACCTCAGCAGCTTGAGCTGTTTTCACACTCTACGCTTGTATGCTGTCTGCTAATTAACTGGAAAAGCAAAATTTATGTTTATGTCAGATCACGTGCAGGCAGTGAAATGCCTGTCTAGCTTTTTATGCTCCATTTTATGTTGTCGGGGGAACTAACAAAAAGACATTCACCATCCTTATAGCACTCACATTCATTGATCATTAAATCCAACAATTCGACTATTAGGTTTTGCACTTTGTTTTTGTGGTTTATTGATTTTAATGAGGCACAGTAAAAGTTAAACGTCAGAAGTTTATGGACCGTTTTTTTTTTTTATCATTCTTGGGTTTGACTTCTTTATCTGAATGCTTCTATTATGAGAAAAACACACAGCCTGTGAGATGAACAAAGTGCATAATGCTGTACTTACAGTGAGCAAGACAAATAGAAAACTCACTGTGTTTTTCAAAGGATTCTATATATTGCAAGATTATTCCGTCTGTTATTACTGACAATCGTGATGCTTCCACCCCTGCTGTTTGTCATGGCATGAAGTTCACAACAGGAGAGCCACATTTCTGGTGCTTTCATTCTGGGGCTGCAGCAGCTAACTAGTGCACACACACACACACACACACACACACACACACACACACACACACACACACACACACACACACACACAAATGAGAGCCCTTCTCAACTGCTGAGAGCATGACCCAGATCAAGGACGGGGAGATCATGGCAACGCTCTGTGTGTGTAAGTGTGTGTGTGTGTGTGTGTGTGTGTATGTGTGTGTGTGTGTGTGCATCCCATTGAAAACATGCACTTAGAGCTGATTTGCTAAAGGAGCTCATTACTGGTGGAAAGGCAGCACTCAGCACACCGCCCTGTGGCCTGACAGAGACCGGTTTGTCAAGTGTGAAGTGAAGGCAATAGCTCGTCTGAATGCACTGTGAGACGAGGCCTTATGACTCAGCCGTCCCAGCGAAGCTGCGCTGCAGCAGCAGTTTGATGAGTATGACGACGTGTTAGGTGATGAAAAAAATATGGAGACAAGCCACAGTTGATTAGCAGTTTTCAATAAGTGTTTACACAGGAGGTGTTTTACTGCTGCTTGCTCATTCTTTGGAGTATTGAGTCATAAATCTCCACTGGGTGATTTATTTGTCGCTGTAATACATGAATGAACTAATCTCCGGGAATGTAAATCACAAGAATTGAAGTGGGTTTTGTCTTGACAAAAAAATTCAAGAATCAAATAATTAAGTATGAGATATTTTATTGGAGCAGATAATTCATCAACCTGCTCCTCTGCCTTCATTACTGCACTTTCATACTTCTTTCATTTACTTGCATCTGGTCACAAAATGCAAAAAGACATGAGACATTCTCTTAATACAACTACTGTATGTGATGGTTGTAATAGATCAGATATTCTGTCTCGTCTAATCCCTGCTTGTTTCCTCATCAGAGGTCCACGTTGCTCCTCTCCATCTTCACAGCCATCTTTGATATCTTTGAGAATCTCAGACTCCTGGGAAGCTGCCAGAACAAAATTTGACTACGGAATGCTAATATGAAAGTTTCTCCTTTTCCAACTTTCCAATGCAAACTTCACACTCCTGCCAATTACTACGGGTCATGAAATCAAAAAAAAAGGAAAAAGAAAAGAAAAAACTCCAAGAAGCTTGATACTGTATTCGGTTGCATGGTGCTTCTGTCATGAGGTCCGAGGCTCGGCTGCGCTCGATCACAAATTAGCGAGCGTGTTGCAGCTGAGCTGAGTCAACCCAAGGTTGTCGGCACCTCATTAAATCTAATCACTGCCATACACAGATTATGACTCATTAAAAGTTTGTAGGATGGAGAATGAGACAGGAGGAGAGAAAGAGATGAATGCCATAATGCAGATGCTCGAACCATCTGTAGTTTATACAGCTTCATAAGGCGCGGCCCATTCTGAATGTGCAGCATGGCACAAGGTAAATACTACAAACAGAGGCTCTCAGGCCTGAAATCCACCCTGATGGCAGCACTCCACCCATGATTTGGATAGTGGATACTGTATCAATTTTCTCCCCTTGCAGTGGATTACGGCATTGCAAAGCATTAGACTTGCTAATTTAGTCCATTTCTCTGTTCACTACTGAATGGAGCCATAAATATTAATACGTTCACACTCCCCTCCCGGCTGCTTGTCATGCGTTCAAGGGATTGCGGTCGATGGTATGATATTGTTAATTAGGTTTGCAGGAATAATGCGAACAGCGAACCTCTGGACAGGCTGACACGCTGAGGTGATGACTCTGCTGCCGTTCTTGATGCACAGCAGCGTTCTCTGAATATACTGTAACATGGGAGACACTAACAGGAGACAAGAGGCAAATAGGTAAAACTGTCCATCACCTCATTTCACAACTTTATTATTCATTTGTATTTTGCATAAACGGCTCCAATTGAATATTGAGGAAGACGTTTAAAAAAAGACAGCTATCATGTTTTGTCACATGAAAGCAGAGTACAGTGAGTATCAACAAATGCATAAGTTAGAGTGCACGCTTGCAAACACAAAATGCACCCATTAGAGTAAAATCAATTATTCATCAATTTTTCCAACACAGCTTTGACCCGCACACAATCAGGCTGTGCACTCCAGAGGTCATTTCTGTCACATGGCTTCAACATGTGGCCTGTTTTTTTTTTAATTCAGTCTCCATCACCGACGTGTCCTGCAGCACACTGTGTTCTGCATGGGACGACATGTGCTTACTATAAAATACTATACGAAACACACACATGCACATGGTTCATTTCCTGTTTTACGCAACTGCAAGGAAAATCAGTTGGATCAAAGAAGCGACTCTCACTGTACATGAAGTGAAAAAGACGGTCTAGTAATGAGAGGAAGACATTTTCAGCTTGCTTAATTGGGTGTTTTGTTAAATCTTTGATGACAAAGTTTTCTCTGAAAATCTATTGATCACCACAGAAAAAAAAAGTCTTTTACCCATCAGCTACTTTACTGTGCCCCTGAAGCTGCGCAGGATTCACAGTTCTGTTCAAGGACACCTCAGCGGGGTGATGCTCGCTGGCAAAGGGGCTCAAACCAGGGCCTTCCACAGTCGTTGAAGGACGGGCTCGCTGCTCACTACGCCACCGTCATGTTCCAAACAAACATGCAAGGGCACAGCACCAGATGGAAAGTCATCCCAGCCCCGACAGCAAACAGAGGTAGAGCATCTGTTGCAGGGATGTATCCAAGCCCACTCCGGAGCTCAAGACAAGCCTCGCCTCACCTTTCATGCTGTTGTTTCCTCTGACTCAGACTTGGCAAAGAGATAAAGATGGGATGGCAAATACCCCCTGGATACTGCTATTAAATTTCACTTTGAGATAATGCACGCTAAAGTCTCATTAAATCCCAGTCAGAGATAATGCATGGTAAACTCCCATTATGGTTTGATTAGAAGGCACAGGGCCCGCGGTCGTGCTGATTGTGTTTTTAATCAGACGCTTCCTGCTGCAGAGCAAACAAGAGCTGAGAGGAGGGGAGAAAAAGAAGGAACAAAGCAAAACAAGCTGAGCAAGCAGTAATAATTTCCTTTCTCTCTAAGGACAAAAGTGAAATTGTTGGGTATTGTTTTTTGGTATAATGAACGGATATGAGAGTGGATTTTAAATGGAATTGTATTTCAGTGTGTGACTGCACAAATTAATGTACAGGCAAAAAGAGAATTTCATCAGTTTAATGTCTCTCCTATTTAAGTGCTTTCAAACTTTATGAGCAAAACTGAATTAGATTTTTTTTTCACTCTTAAAAAGTTTTAGCTCTCTGTACTAATTTCTTATTTTGACCAACAGACACAATTGTGTTTTTTATAGTTTCAATATTTAATTAATACATGCATGTCATGTAGTCCAATCCAACACACTGTAATGTGATTTAAAATTATTATGGGAATGTGATGAATGACATGTTTTACAGCTATATTTGATAATGAATGAATACAATAACCATAATCAAGGTTATCATTACTCCACAGTCTCACTATAAACTACTTTTTAACTCTATGAAGCAAGGTCACTCTGCTGTGTGTGAGCATATGTGGATGGAAGAATGAGAGTTTCCAGCACCTGTAAAAACCATCTCATCATTTAGTTTCAACTCAGAAAAGGAAAAAGAGATGAATGTCGTGACAAACATCTCGAGTTGTATTGTAACAGCGACAGAACTTCTCTCATACAGAGTCACGACTTCAGTTAACTAACACTACTTTCTTGGACAGTGCACCATAAGTAAGTGTCAACAAACTTTTTCAGTTTGTTTGCTGCCAGCTCCCACAGTGAATGTTGGCAGTTTTGCCTGATATCCACATTTAAATAACTAGTGTTTTTCCACCCAGATGGTACAGGGCTTTTTAAAGTATCATGGAGAGGACCAGAGACGAGTCAGCAGCTGTCTCTGCGCTTCCTGCTTGTTCAGACTCTGTGATTTATCATTGCACTCCACCCGTATTATTGGAGGACGCCCTGCTCAGCAAAGTCAAATCAACTGTATTTGTGTGGCCCGATATCCCATACAAACTGGCTTTAAAAGGCTTAATAATGGCTATTATCTTAGCTCAACTACAACAAGGAACCCGAGCACCTGAAGGGAAAAGAAAACATGGAGGAAACTTCAGGAGAGGTAATTCAGATTAGACAGACAGTCATGAGTGCAATAAGAGCATAAGGGGTTAAAATTTGAACAAAATTAAAAAAGAAGAGTCCAAATGTTGGAATAGAATAAGTCACTAAATATGTCAAGTCCAATATAAAAACTCAAAAGTGATGAGTCCCAGAGTTTAAAGGGAGGCCAGGTAGAGACCCTGAAACTATGTTACAGGGAATAAGGTCCAACTCTTCCCCAGAGGAAAACGGCACTGGCAGGAGCTCCGATGTAAAGAAAGTCAATAACATAAAACCCTGACTGCTGGACTCTGTGCCCCATCCACTAATCTACCGCTATCACCAAGGCTTCAGTAAAATAGCTGTACGCCTGAGCCAAGCCTGAGCTCCAGCACTGTAGAGACAGTTTAATCCCATCAAATTTGGAAAGATATACACACTCTTAAGACAGCAAGAATAAATAGGTTTTAAGTCTGGATTTGAAAATCATAAGGAGGGCAGCTTCTCTGACAGCAGCTGAGAGTTTATGTCAAAGAGAAGATGCTTGGAAGGAAAAGGTTTTTTTTCCTGAGGATTTTTCTTAGAAACCAAGAGGCCTGCGCATAAAGGAACCTCAGGGTTTATAAGGCTTGTTGAGTAGGTTGTATGAGCATCAAATATAGGAATCATTGGAATTTTTTGAACTTTTTGTTATAAAGGTCAGAGCATATAAAGCCAAGGACATTACAGTATGCTTAAGTGTAGTAAAGTCTCAGAGGACAACTGTTCAAAGCCCTGTGTCCTGCACTTGTCCTGCGTCTGGAGAGACTGTGCTGCTTCTCTCACCTGCTGCCTGAGCGGCGATTCCTCTCTGTCTCGTTCAGCTGAGCGCAGGACAGACGGAGGGCTTTGTAACCAGAGCCGACGAAAAAGGCTATTCTGCTGATTACAGCAGCTACTGTACAGATACAGAAAAGAGGTGCTGAGACAAAGGAGAGGACACGAGAACTATGGAGTTATCTCATTAGGTCAATTGTCTGGATAAAGGCAACATTTCCCACCTTAGTTTTTAACCCTTTTCCCTAACAAACACACACATGCACGCAAAGACAGGACACAGAAGTGAGGCATTTACTGTGGATCAAGATGTGTCATTTAGTGTGCCACATGGTAAACTATTAGAGGGAGCATTATCATGCTAAACACAGGGAGAGCAGGAACAAAGTCATTAAAAATGATGAGCACAATAGAACATTTTTAACAAGCTTTACCAGCCACACTCCTGTTTCTCTCCGCCATAACACATGTCTATTGTGTGTGTGTGTGTGTGTGTGTGTGTGTGTGTGTGTAACAGACTGCTTTATCTCTGCCTTTCTCATAGTGTGCAGCAGCCAATTAGAGGCTGATTGGGGGAAGTGAACAGTACAGGTGGAAGAAATGAGGGGAAATTAGAGGAGAGGTGGTGAGGAGAGGCAACGGGAGGCGAAGGGAAGAGAGCAGGACGGAATATAAGGGAAACAAAAAAGAGCAAGTGGAAGGAAAAACACACACACACCCTTTCTGAAAAGGGGAAATTAATTGGACGCTCTTTAAAGAATCATTCTTTTTTTAAAACGCAGCTGTGGTTATTAATCAAAGTCAGGCAGCTGAGTGAATTATTCGCTGGGTGTGATAATGAATGATGAGGGAGAGTGTGTCCAGCCTTGTCTGAATGGGATTTCTCTGTGCTGTGATTAACCCTTCCTCCTCTCAGACGCTACAGAATAGGACGACAGTGTTTCTACAGGAGTCATCTAAATGACTGTTGGGAGCCTTCATCATACACCCACAACTGGTGTTTACTGTAGTAGCATCAAGACATACTGTATTTATGAATGGTAAGACTGTTGACATTGTCTGTCTTTTTTCATATGTAAAAAAAATAAGGGAAGTATCTTAACATTTTAGTCATGTTTCAGGTGTGAGATGTTGGTCAGTCACCACTTTGGTCCAGACTGAAATATGGCAGCAACTATTGGATGGATTGCCATTATATTTCATACAGACATTTATTGTCTCCAGATGATGAAACCTAATGACTTCGGTGATCCCCGGGTTTTTCATCTACTGCCACCAGCAAACGTCTTCACTCATACAGTGAATCATCTCAACATCTACTTTGTGGACGTTTATGATTCTCGGACCAAAGTGCCATAATGATTTTGGTGAGCCCCTATTTTTTTTTAATTCAGCATCATAATGAGTCTGACATTTGTGGATTATTGTAAATTGTCTTGACAAGGGTTAGATGGATTGTCGTGACATTTGGTGAGGACATTCATATCCCCCTCAGGATGAACTGTAATAACTTTGGTGAACCCTTGACTTTGGTTTATGACCACATACCTGACAAACTAAAGTGAAATGTTTAGCAGTTCTTGACTGTCATCCATGGAGTGGTACATCTATGGTACCCAGAGGATGAATCCTGATGACTGTGGTGAACCCCTGACCTTTCCTCTAGTGCCACCAGCAGGTCAAAACTTACATTAGTGTCGCAGTTATGCCAGTCAGGCTTCTGTTTTGTTAGTTCTGGTCAGCCTTAGTTTTTGTTCCATGCATACTCTGCCTGACATGTTTTTGTTCAGCATTGGTTGTGTCCTGCCATGTTGTTTATTAGTTCTGTGTCTTAGTTTTGTGTCTAGTTCATGTCTTAATTTTTCAGTCCTGTCAGTCTTGTCATGCCTTAGTCTTGTCACGCCCATGTCTTGTCATGTCATAGTCTTGTCATGTTGTAGTCTTCTCTGATCATGTCGTAGTCTTGTCATGTTGTAGTCTTGTCTGGTCATGTCGTAGTCTTGTCTGGTCATGTCGTAGTCTTGTCACATTGTAGTCTTGTCTGGTCATGTCGTAGTCTTGTCACATTGTAGTCTTGTCTGGTCATGTCGTAGTCTGGTCATGTCGTAGTCTTGTCATGTTGTAGTCTTGTCATGTTGTAGTCTTGTCTTGTCGTAGTCTTGTCATGTTGTAGTCTTGTCACATTGTAGTCTTGTCTGGTCATGTCGTAGTCTGGTCATGTCGTAGTCTTGTCATGTTGTAGTCTTGTCATGTCGTAGTCTTGTCATGTCGTAGTCTTGTCATGTTGTAGTCTTGTCATGTCGTAGTCTTGTCATGTTGTAGTCTGGTCATGTCGTAGTCTTGTCATGTCGTAGTCTTGTCATGTTGTAGTCTTGTCATGTTGTAGTCTTGTCTGGTCATGTCGTAGTCTTGTCATGTTGTAGTCTTGTCTGGTCATGTCGTAGTCTTGTCACATTGTAGTCTTGTCTGGTCATGTCGTAGACTGGTCATGTTGTAGTCTTGTCATGTTGTAGTCTTGTCATGTCGTAGTCTTGTCATGTCGTAGTCTTGTCATGTCGTAGTCTTCTCATGCCCTTGTCTTGTTCTAGTCCTGTCTTGTCTAAGTTCTGTCTGACACTATTCACCTGCCATAGACTCTCATCTCAGGTCTCTGTTCTTTCCTTATGACCCCGCCTCTGCCTCACCTCATCTCCCAGCCACTCCCACCTCATCCTATCACCTGTGTTCCCAGCTGCAGCTAATCACCTATCAGGAGTCTTTATAAGTCAGTTCATGTCGGTTTGCCCTTGCTGGATTGTTTGTTCTTGTTCATGTTCCTGTCGTCTTGTTCCATTCATGTCATGTTCAAGTTTTTGTGTTTGGATTTTCTGGCATTCCTGGACCCAACCTTGCCGACAGTTAGTCCAATACTTTCCAAATCTTTCAAAATAAAATCAGCCCCAGTTGTGCTGAGTTTATTGATTAATACCAACTAACTCAACCACTAACTAACAAAGATTTGTAACATGGTGAGCTGAGATGGTGAACATGGTAAATGTTACATCTGCTGTACATTAGCCTGTTAGCAAGCCTCATAGAGTCACTAACACAGCTTTAGACTCACACACACACACACACACACACACATACACATATAAGTTGTTTTCTTTGTTCCCTTTCAGACGTACCGATTTTTTTTTAGGTTAATCTATTCATTTGTCTCCATTGAAAAACAATCAATAACAGCAATATAGCAAATACAAGGAGGCATTGATTTTTTAAAAACACATCTGACACCTTAAACATAATCAAACAATGAAAACTACACAACTTCATGTAGTTTTATGTGTAAACTGTGCACATAAACTAGTACGATAAACACAAATAAAAATGAAATAAAAAAATAAAATATGTCCAGTCAATTTTCAGGACAAAAACACGACCTGCAGACACAAAGTGGTGTCCATGTCAGGAAGACCACGGCAGTCCTTCCACCTCTTCATCTCAAACAATGATCCACAGAAATGCACACAAAGCTTCCTAATCTGCTCCGAGTAACTGGCGATGAATATGAATGAGCATATGAATATAGATGAGAAACAAAAAATTAATATTGATGAAGGTTTCTCCTCCCTCTGACTGATGGTGTGGGGGCACTGAGTGGAACCAATCAATCATCATAGAGCAGCCACATGATTGGCAGGCAGGTCTGTCGCTCTTTTCAGTTTATACAGTATCACCTCAGGGTGTGTGTGTGTAAATGTGTGTGCATATAAATTCATGCTTTGTTTGAGGATTTTTTCAGTGGAGTTGTTGGTCAGCTGACCTTTGCAACAAAGTGGTCTTGGCAACACTTAACCTTGCAGTCATCTGTCTGCAGCCTGATTAATTAACAATCACTGATACTTGTAGGGCTACATTTGAAGCTGTGGTAAACAAATGTAATAAATGCATCCACCCTGACAAACTAATGGCATTACTACAGGATGTTTGCTGGGATGATAAATTTCATGCAAAACAAGCACATGCATTTTCCTTAATGGTTTCATTGTCATTAAACTGATTAAACCAGCTCCAGAGCTTAATGAGCCTTGCTGGTCAGATGGCAGACGAATTGATGCAAGTTATGGGGTGAGGTCAAGGGTCAGCATTTCTTATTGACCTCCTGACTGAACTACCTGAAAGCATCATATCAGTGGTAGTGAGTAGCTGACACGCAGCACTCAGTCCCCTCAGGTTTAACTTCCCTGTGAAATGAGAAGCTGTCCACGGGCTGTAGCCTCTCAGTGCTTCATTACAGGGCTAATGCAGCGTCTCCTGTTCCTACAGCTGCGGGACCATTTACCACCTCTTTACCTTGTGCTTTTCCCCATTTACTCCAGGCCTCCCATTCCCAGTAATGAGTCAAGAGGCAGCGATGGCTGCGTGGATCACATTGTTCCCCCACCATCTGTGGGATATCGACTGTGCAGCCTTCGGTTGCTGCAAGACAGACGTGAGTCTTAGTCAGAGCTGAAATGTCTGCATGGCCACCTACGCGTTATTGCTTTACCCAAGAGTCACACTGAGTTCAAGGGCTCTTCATTGGAGGACCGAGGTACATATTTGCTCTTCGAGGAAGTGGATTTTTACTGATGCTGACCTGATGCTTGAGGAGGATGTGCACTCGCTGAAGGGTTTTTTTTTTTTTACAACCTTGCAACCCCTACTTTGGTAATCAAAGATTTATAAAGCATTTATAGATGGTTTATCAGTCATTAAAGATCATATATTCACCTGCCAACACCTTTAAATTAGGTTTTAGCTTTAAAACCTTCATTTGTTTAATCTGTACAAAACTGATGTGAAAAAACTAACAATGTGGTTTTACAAGCCAAGAAAATAGTCCTGAATGCAACCCCTCTGTAAAAGTAACACATTGGTGTTTTTACACACTTGTATGGATTACACAAATTACATATTATATGTTCATCAGTGAGCTTTAGAGGTGCTGGTAGGCTGATTTTATCACAGTTAAGCAGAGCTAGTTCTTTCCCTCTGTTTCCAATCTTTATGCTGAGCTGAGCTAACCCACTGGCCTCAGCTTCATATTGGAAAGACAGATATAAGAGGGCTATTGATTTTCGTTTCATATAACTCTTGCAAAAAAAAAAAGGTTATTTCTTTATTCCCCATAGAGAGGCATTTAAACTCTTTATGAAGTATGTCTTCATAGAAAATCATAATGTTTAAGACACAGTAAAGTAATAGAAGATAATATAAGAAAATATAAGTTTATGGTGAGGAGAGCTGTTAAACGCTGGATAAAACTGCACAAGAAAAATCATCTTCTCCACTGCAGAACCATAAATGCTTACACTGTCATGCTCTTTTTTTTAGGCTTTAACAATACAGTGTGCTGCAGCTTGTGAAAGAGTAAAATACAGTTTATATGAAGCAGCTTCTGAAAACAACCTGTAGCTAAATGTGAGGTTTGCGTATCAGCTCAATGGAGGAAGTGTTTAAGAGCTCATGCTGGTTAAATAATGTCTTCTGCATGTGAAAGCTGTTGTTTCCTTTTAAGTGCTCACTTTTTTTCGTCTGTGATCTGACACGGACACCTGGTGCTATCAAACTCTCACTTCCCACGAACTCCCCTGCTGTCACTTCCTGGATCTGCAGTGGCAGGGGCTGTATCGACAGCGGCAGGAATCCCTGTGACAAGTGTGATGGTGGAAATTGTGACATGCATCCGTGTTGGCAGTGCAGAGGAGTGTGACAGGCCTAGGCAGGACTGTCTACCCTGTGTCGTGAGATAGTATGTCACCACTGTATGTGATGTCCCCCCCCCCCAGGGCCCACAGTTTGTGTGAGCGAGACACTAAAACCACCAGTGTCCCTGTTGAAGCCTATCGACTGTCGGGACAATAACAGAGAGAGGCCGCAAATTATGAATGAATAGTTAATTAGATCCCATTGTGCACATAATTTGGGGATAATTCATGGCCACCCAAAATAAAGTGTTACATGATCATCTCAGGGAGGAACATAATCGGCTTATATGGATGAATCGCTTTTGTACAAACCCCCCTCTGAAGGCTTTTAGGCTGCCAGAGGTGGCATCGCTCCGGGATTGCACAATTGTGTCTCTTCCATGCTTTACAATACACACTCAGCAAGCAGCAAATGCCCACAATGAGGCTGTGCAATAGACGTCTCTATCAGGGACATATATTAACTAAGCGTTTCAGACAGAATGTCCTAAATGAGATCATGGACCAAATTCTTTAATTGGTAAATGGGCTCTAAATTCAGACTTGAGTGTGAGCTGATGGAGAAGGATAGATATTTTTAAAGTGAGAAACTGCATTCTCAAGCCCTATAAATCAGAGTTTTTTTCTCCTCGGGCTGCATTGTAGAGCCAATTAGTCAGATGGATGTGCAGTGTTATCTCCACTCTGGCTCATCTCCACTACGCAGGCACACAGGCCCTGTAAACCACTGCGGCCGAATGGGCCCAGATAAGATCAGTAATAAAGAACCACCATGCTGATATTTCTGCCATCGCAGCAGCTAAAAGAGAAAAAGCAGAGGTTACCGGCGTGTGGTGCCACATATACTCTCATCTAATCATATCACTTAGTACCATTCAGAACTGGAGCGTTATTGAATGGGCAGTAAACTGCTTCTGTAGCCTCTGCACTCTCTCACTCTGCCGTACAAATAACATCACTTTTACCTGCTCGCTCCATTAGAGAGCTCAGATCATAAAATATTTCACATACTTGTGCGTTATCTTGTGGTTTTAATCTGTTCATCTCATGGACCAGAAGGAGAATGTCTTTGAAACCGTATCTTAAAGAGACACTCCAGGGATTTGGTATTGCTTGTAATAAAAAATTGGGAGAATCTCAAGTGACATATTTTAAAACAAATTGTCTAAAGTAGAAGCAGCAGACGTTTAGTCCTTTACCACGTGTTCAGACAGAACCTGAGGCAAATCTTAGTGCAGCACAAATTCATACAAAGTCAATCTAGAGGAGCGAGTTTGTGCACAAACTGAGAGGAGGCGTTTAAAATATTTTACCTTGAGTGGAAGATTTATTCTTATCCTGGGGCTTCATGAATCTGTTTTATGAATTTACACAGATGAGAGAGAATAAAGAGAGAAATAAACAGAAAATATGAGACACAAGTTCATTGAGAGTTCCATCCCTGGATCCTACAATTCCCACAATGCAACTCTAGGCCACCACACCTTATCAATGTCTATGGCTCTGCTAACACAGGCTTTCTGGTAATTTCATTTCTAGGCTCAATTCTAATCCAAGGTCGACCCTGATGACATCACTATGCAGTCATCTGGGTTAATTTCTCAGACTTTGCAAAGAAACCATTGTACAAACGTTTTTACAGGCAGCAACCGTTTAATGGAGATTTTCTACGGAAGTGAATCCACATTAAGGAAAATATATATAAAATCTGAAAAGTCAGTTACAGATTTGGCCTCATTAGGACATTTAATGTGATTCACTTATTATTCTACAAGTTTCACTGTTGTTAGTTTTCCTCTGATTGGTAGAGCTGAGAGTCGAAGTGACTACAGTCGCTGGGACTCACACACTGAAAACAACGCAGGATGAATGAGTGACAGCAGAGTGGCTGCATGTAACCAGACGCAGTCATTAAAACCGGCTTCAGGCTGAGCTTTCGGAATGAAAAACAGAAGCTGTATTTCTTATACATTTATGTCAACAGTTCACTGCCTCGACAGCAGCAGGAGCACGGCCACACAATAAGTCTGTGTGGGTTGGCTTTGGCTCAGTTTATGGTTTTTTGTCTGTATATATATTTAAGGAATAGAGGAACTAAATATTTCTATTCCCTCATTTTCACTTTTTTTACACAAAAATGTTAAATTTTATAAATGTGAATATATGTAAGAAAGATTCCCAAAGCGACAGTAAACATTTGCTTGATAATAGTTTTGCATTAGGAGCCTCATAACACCTTTTGAGAATGGAAATTTCACATGTGAAATCCTGTTCTTTCAAGCAAAGCGGCCATGATTTGAAACCGTTTTTGTACTTCTGTGTGTTGCATTATATGGTGAGTCAGACATTCCAGTGTAATTTTGATGTACTTATCATCTCTTTACTCTTACTACACATGCAAAGGGGGAGGAGACTCAAAGTGGAAATAGATTAAAAGAAAGTCAGTCTAAGGTTTTTCTACACCAGACACTGTATTCATCAATCATGATCTACAGTTACTGTGTTTATTTCATTTGACTGATAAGCCTCCTGAATGTTCCTCGCCGTTGCTCGTGAAAACATCCTGCAGGGAGGTCGGAGTTCACTGCCACGCTCTTGAACACTGTTGACACGGTCTGACATCATTAGCTTGATTCCCCGGCTTTGTCTTTGCGCTCCGCACCCCTCGGTGTATAGGACTGCGAGTGGTTGGGACAGATGTTCACTTCCAGAGACGACGCCCCGCCAGACCCTGGGAACTCGTGTGAAGGCTCGCCTGGAGCTTGGGCTCACGACACACATCGAACGCCTTCAGTCAGAGGGGTCGGGTGCTCACCCCTGGGACTGGGTGGGGGCTGGGGTGCCGGGTGCAGTGCTTCTCCCTCTGCCCTCTTCCATATCCTATTGATGTCCTAAAGGGTCTGGGTTAGAGGTCAGCCCTTCAGAGGTGGCAGGGTCAAACTTCATCTCATGAATATGGAGGGCCGCTGGGCTCGGGGGACCATCTGGTCGCCTCTATTGGAAACCAAACAAATGAGCCTGCTGAGAGGTTGCCGTATTAGTGTAATTACTGTGGATTTCCCAGGCCAGAAAAACAGCATCAGTACTCGCAGGGTCCCCCTTTGCACCCGGCATCTGCAGGTGGATTAGCTGAAACAGAAAAAATGTCGTCATTTAAATGCTCTGGGAAACTCAGAGCTAGTTTCTTATTACTTTGATTATTCTTATAATACAGCCTTTAATTTTACTTAAGCTCAGGCCCCTGCTGTGGCGGCTCTTTCAATGAGGTTCTGTGGATTGTGACTGGTGGTGCTGGCTAAGAAATGTGCCTCAGAAATGTATTGTCCGAAGGCATCCTGGTGGCCAAGGGTTTTATGGCACTTCCATTGTGATCCCTGGTTCAAGTCCAGTGTGGACATTTGTCTCTCTAACCTTGTTTCGCATCACCTCTACTGGCTATTTTAAAAAATCTAATTGTTTTTTTGAAAGAGCAGTTTCAACCCAGTGGGTGTTGATGGCACTGAGCATGGTAAAGACATTACACGCAGACGCACTGAAATTTGCATTTTGTAAGGCAACACATTAAATTTAAAAGGGCCAAAACAAGCCTTTAAGACAAGGCTTATTTAAAGGGAGTGGATATAGATTATGATGTGGTATAATTAAGAGTGTAATAGTGTACATATAACAGATATTTTGAATGACACCTTTTGTGTGCGATGACAGCTATAGACACAATTTCGACACAAAGAGAAATGACCTTTCTACAGGCTGTGAATGTGTAAGAAATGGGAGCAAGCCCAGCGGTGTGTGTGCTGACCTTGATAAGGATCTCATCCTGTTTGTTACACCGTGATTGGGTCTTTGTGAGGACTTTCACTGCAGCTGAATCATGGATCAACCTCTCGCTGCCATTCGTCTCTCCTTTCTCCTTCTTTCCATCATTTACACCTCCCAGGAGTGAAAACCCACAATGTGACCCAGTGTGTGTCAGTAGCTTCCTGCATATATGTTTGTCGCATGAGTTTTTTTTTCATGTTTGAGAGCGGTGAACAATGCCCCTATTCTTTTGTATTGCTCGCTGATACGGGTGACCTGGAGTCAGTGAAAGCAGAAGCGCCAGGCTGCAGATTTCAAAGGGAGATTGAGAGGGTTTGGACACCTTTCACATCTGACAGCACTGTCTGAAAGCTTGTTGATGGAGGAGATGCAAACATACATCCTCAGCACTAAGGTGGCGTCACAGAAGGTGCAGCTGTGCACCTTTATTTCTGGAGCGTCCTAGGGCTTGATTATGGTAACAGTCAAACCCACATGATCAAAATCATTCTTATGCATGTTTATTTCTCTTTTCTTTCATGGACCAAATGTCAGAAATGCTGCAACTAACCATTATGTTCATTATCAAGTAATCTGTTTTGTAAATTTTTTTGATTGATCCTGTGCTTTCATTGAGCCAAAGGTGACATCTTTAAATTCCGTTTTTTCTGTCTGCCCAACAATCAAAAACCCAGATATTCAATTTAGTGTCATAGAAGAAAAAGAAAATGGCAAATATTCACTTTTGAGAAGCTATAACGAGACAATATTTGGCATTGAGCTAGAAAAAAGGACTGTTGCCTATTCATTTTCAGTTGCATTTTCAAAACGAACCCCCCCTGAATGACAGTATATTGTATATATACTTTCCATAGAGGTGTATCAGGGTGGGGTGAATGAAGAGTTTATGCTCAGAGGGGTTGAGCCTGGAGCTTGCCTGTCAGGCTGAGTGGCACTAAAGACCCAGAGCATGAATAAATCAACACAGTTTGACCCATTTAAATACCAAATGGAACCATGGCCTCCACTGGGGAACAACAGGCATGCATGAACACACTGCCTTATTTCCATGAGGGAAGCAGGATGCCACTGGTCAGCAGTGCCACTGTGGGAGTCGTAGTATTATGCAGTGGTTTTAAGAGTACTTGTGGCATGCCTTCACTGCCTTCAGCTGTGGGTCAAGTGAACATGTCCCCCACTGTGGCCTAGGTTGGGTGATAGCACAGTAATCTAATGACACCGTCACCCTGATGTGAACTTTCTGAGCCACAGTGGCTGAATGAAAACTCTCAGTCATGTCAGGTTTTCTTTCTCGAGTCTCCAAATGAATTCATCATAAACAGGTTTAATGGCAACCTCTGTTCACTCCACAGCGCTTACACAACCCCCTTAATGTAAGCCAACTAGAGCACTTTGAATATGGAATAAAACATTAATTTTTCATTGAAATGTGTCCCGTAGACCTACATGTGCCAGTTTTCTACACTGATATGATTTTCTTCTGCCCCTGGAGGAACCAAGATGTTCCAGGCTAACCTTTTGCCCTGATAGGTGTATTCATGCCATGTGACTCTGATCACACCACGGTGTAAATCTCTAATGAGATGGCTGTGGTTCGACCATCGTAGGTGTACAGACATAGTCCCACTGAGCTGGTTTCCAGCTGCCACCCCCCCCCCCCGTCCACCGTCCACCGTCCACCGTCCCACAGTGTGTGTCATTTCTTGTCTGAGGAGCTGGTTAATATTTAAATTCCATGTTTGTCCTGATGTGACGAGTGACGAGAACCACAGCACAGGGAGGGAGGGAGGTGGCGAACAGGGCTGAGGCAGGTAGTCAGGAGGTCATCATCTGATTCCACCATGTGTCTGTAGCTTTTTCTCTGTCTGCAGAAGTGGGCTGACTCTGTTTGTCGTGATAATGTCACACCTGAAAGGATATTTGTTCGACTGCTGTACATGTCCAGAACCTGGTGACTCCTAGGTTTGCCCATTATGTGTTGTATTTGTGGTAGTGTTTGCAATAGCGGAGAGAATATTACATCCTGCGAGTGTTGATTGACTGGAATCACCCTGTGGCTGAGGCAATATCTGACAACAAGTGAAGTCCATGTGACAGCATTGACAGAGAATCCGTCTCGCTGGAGATGATGTGGACTGGAGGATGCCACAGAAAAGACTGCAGCAGGGAAAACCCCTAGAGTCACAATGGTAGTCTAGTCAAGGATGGAAAACATGGTTACAGAGGCAGGAGCAGAACAAAAACACACACACACATAGTGACTGGAAAAAGGCAAAAGCTGCAGGTGTTTGAAGGAAGCAAAATATATGGAGTGTTTCAAATGACACAAGGACAGAAAAGGTGTGTGATAGCAGCTTTACATTGACCAGTATTTCTTCAACAGTCAAAATGTTCAGCTTGCAACCTGATGACATGCAAACTCAACTTTGCACAGAAATGGATATGAGACATGAAAGATGTCTGCATAAAGACATCTATGACTTCTAACTGAGCAAAAGATGTTGGGTTCAGACCAAGCGGCAACCTCCGGCGCTGAAAAATGAAGCCAATGCGGAAGTGCAAAAAAGCTGCAGTTCCTCGAATAACCACTAGAGCAGGCTGCAGAAGGGAGTCAATTACATTTGACCCCCATGTTAAAATGTCCGATTTTACGACAGAAAAAAACATATTTACAGCCTGGTTCAAAACATGGCTCTAGTCTCATAAGCTGTTTTTCTACTCCATGACAACCTTGGGGGGGGGAATTTTTTTATAAGGCGTTTGTTTAAAATATACAGCATACATCATTATGCACAATTCATAGCTGTCAATCTAAGTGGCGCCACTTTGATTGACAACTAGCCACTGACGGTCTAAAGGGCGTCACCCCGGCTAATTCTAGTCACTGAGTTTGGGAAAGAGATCGTCATGGGGTTAGCCGGCTAGCAACGATATTTAGCATTTAACCTAGCTGGTTAGCCGTAGCTAGTTTGATTATTTTGAATAAAGCGGCTTTTTTCAGCCAATAGCGTTCATTCAGCCGGCCCATAGGACCCGCCTCAGCTCTGCCCTCGCTCCACCTCTTTGTCCATATTTGGAGTAACCGGAGGTAGGCTACCAAGATGGCTGCGCACTACGATTTGCTTCATTTTTGCTCTTCAGAAACCTATGGGTGACGTCACGGACACTACGTCCATATTTTATAGTCTATGGTTCAGACCTCAGGTGAAGGTCATCATCAGATCATACCATGGGGACATCATCTACTCTGCTGAGGCCAGGAGATGGAAGTCTTGGAAGGCCTCGCATCCCTTTAATGTGCTCATAACTTAAAGCTGAAATCTGTATATATTTTCTCATGTTATTAGGAAAGATGTCTCTGTGGAAGCTTGAATCAGCCAGTTCAAACCCGAACGCCAAGGTTAAAGAGACAGGACGTCGTTGTTTGTTGACTCAAAATGATATTTGCTCATTATTCAAATGTAATGAGGCTCGGAAGAGTTGTAACTCTACTTCGCTGTGCCCCTTTGAAGAGCAGTCTTTATTGATTTAACCTAATGAAGCCTCTTTTTTTAAAATCCCAAATGCATTCCAATTACTATACTGAACCCTGCTGCTGCAATTAGTCCCGAAGCTAATGGAGTGCTGTGTGGATGTGCAGGGATCACCTGCAGAGGGCAATCGACACGTTGCCAAACAGGACATTGAGTCATTTTTTTGTGTAAGTAAGAATTTTGCTTTAAATAGTGATGAAGAACAAATGTTGTAACATATGAAAGCAGGTAGGTTGTTTCTATAAAAGACTCTCTGTAGTGAGAATCATTCTGTTGGAGTTAAAAGACTTTCAGCTCCGCTCTCTGGAGTTTTCCTGCCCTTGACATCCTCCACTCCCACCCACTACCTTCTCTCTATCTGCAGCTCTCTCTCTAGAATCACCGTGATTTATAAGGGCTAATAGCCGCCCACTCTCTTCACGCTCTTTAACTCTCCATCTATTGATATTAGCCAGCCAGGAAATGGAGCTAAATTATCCCATTCACCAGGTGACCTTAACAGTCCATAGGATTCACCCTCTGAGGGAGACTCTGGTACACTGCAACATTTGTGCAATGTACACACACATGACAGATCTCAACCCACTGACTCACAGAGCAGTTTAATAATGCACACATTATCATCATGGCATAGAAATAATTTATTATGATAGAGCTTCTTCTTCTTACACTATGGCACAGTGTAAATAATCAGCAGTACAAACCAGCACAAAAAGGCTCTCAGCGCTCTCGAGATAAGGTGAAAAACAGGGAATAGGCAGACAAAGAAGCATTTCATAGGAGAACAGACCAGTAAAGGAGGCCAACCAACCCCCTTCTCGCCCAAATAATACCCTCAGAGAACAGACTGGTGAACCACTTCATCAGCCCCGAGCACATCACTGACGCCATATATGGAGAAAAATGGGTGGGGAACAGGGGATGGAAATTCCATCACTCCCTTCACTTCTCCTCCTAAAGAATAAAGAAAATCCCCCCTCAGTCCTAATCACTCCTATATGTTCACCTTGCTTCTTCCCAAGTGGGACAACCCCGCCTGCCATTTAAACCAAAGCCTTGTGCACACTGGGCATTTTTATTCCTGCAGAAAAAAGCAGTGGCAGGGCTGCAGGGATGAAGCGCTTTGGTGTTGCGAGGGTAGGAAAAGTGCTGTGTCTGGGTACTGTATCGTTGACAACATCTCATCCTCCTGACAGGAAAGTGCAGCGCTTCTTTTGAATCTGGGATATTTTTCAAGTTGAAGCACCTCGAGCAGCAGAACAAAAAGGCGGAGTGTTGTGAACAAGAAAAGGTGCTGGATAAAGCGTTTTTATAGAGACAGCTGCTTCAGCTTCGCACGCGCTCCGTCTCTATTGAACATGTCTGAAAAGGGTGCTGATGCTCTAAACAGAAACCTAGTAGGCAGAAAGGCCTAATATTATCTTCAGGATTATTTCCTCCCCCCATCTCTGCTGCCCGTACACACACACACACACACACACTGGCAGCAGTACCACTATCTGTGCCACCAGCATCAGTGAACGACACATTCTGACTCCGAGTCTCAGACAGAGCATGTAGCTAACAAAGAGCGTTGTCTTTGTTCAGCTGGCGCAGGAGAGGGAGGGGAGAACAAGGAGGGATCAGGATGGAGGATGGGGAGAGACGGCGACTTCCCTCTTTTCTGTTTGTGCACAAAAAAAGAGCAGACGAGCGAAAATGTCTCCCTCTGATCACAGACATTCACAATCCTACCTGTTCAGATCTGGAGTCCTGAGCTGACTACTGAAGACATTTTAATACATACAGTAAAGTATATATAACGCAAAATACATAGTGTTGCTTTTGAACATGCAGTGTATCTCTGCTCTTGACGAATGAGTTTAACTTAAAACAATGGCAGCTCTGTGAGACTTTGGTACAGCGACGCTTTTATTCAAACACGAACATGCAAATATGCTCAGTATTGGACAAATGAAAATCATGACCTCATGATGACACTAGATGAAAAGTCAGGGAATCACTAAAGTCAATACAATTCACACTGAGGGCAGCAAATCTCATGACAATCTGTCTAATACTTGATGAAACGTTTCATTAAAAGCTACAAGTGTGAACTTTGTGGACAAGGGAAAAGAGTGTCTGGGAATCATAAATGTATGGCAATCCACCTCATAGTTGTTGAGACAGGTCTGTTTTAATTTGGGTGGTGGACCAGCTGACCAACAAACAGATCTTTGCCATCCGAGAGCGGTGCCGCCAGCTTGTCCAAAACCTGAATGAGGGAGGAATCAAATTTGTGATTGTCACCATTATAACAACCAATCAGCATGTGAAAATATCTGACATCACTACATGTGCAGCTTCCCAGTTGTTGCTATGTTGTTGTGCCTGACAGAAAAAGCAAAGTAAACTTATTTCATTATTAACTCAGAAGCTTCAGTCTCTGGAGACACAACACAGCGTGTATGCTTCCATGATCTCAACATACTGTTCATAATGATTTAATGATGAGACACAGATGGTAAAGGCATCTTTAACTCTGTGCTGTCTCACTTTGCAATGGATTGCATGAATGAACACTCTGACTTGATGGCATTTTCCTCTCTTGTGTTCCCGGCTGTGTCTGAAATCTGAAGTTGTAAAAACGAGGAAATGAGTCGACTCCGGGCCGTCAGAGCTGTTCTCTTCTCCTCTGCAAAACGTCAGCGATGTAAAAGCTGCTGATGCCACATGTCAATTAAATATTAATGGTTTTTTTTTTTCTCGTAGGAATTAGCGGAAAGGAAGAAAAAGATCTTGTTTGCCTGAGAGAGAACAGAAGAGGGATGGATAAATACAATTGATTAACAAGAGGCTATTATTGTTCTATTCTATTCTATCACTGGCGGCACATCCAAGAACAATTACCTTTATTAATTTATTTCTGCATGAGCAAAATCAGCACAAACAGTTGCCTCACAAAGTCACACACACACACACACACATTGCAGAAACTTATCTTAATTTTCGATTGGGCCAAAACAAATCAAGCAAGGCCTATGTTTGACAAACCCAAATGAAAGTCAATCCCCAAGAGCCTCTGCTAAATTGCTTTGCTCAGGAGCAATTATAAAGGGATCTGTTGATTTTGTTGTTAAGTGGCTGTGATTGGTTGCAGAGTGGCAGGCTCTAATGTGGACACTAATGCAAAGTGACACGTGTAACAGGAATCAGGACCTCATCACCTCTGCGCTTATTAAGACCAATTCAGAAGAGACATTTCACACTCACGCTCACCTTGAGCCTTGGCAGTACGACCGGACGTGAACGGTCCACAGTGACACCAGTGGAAGAGCAGCATGATACATTAGGACACAGAAGGCTGAAGAGAATAAACCTCTTCCTCACCCGCAGCTGAAGATAAATGCATTGCTCTGTATATGTCTAATTAGATTAATCCTGAGACACATGTCCAGCACACCTTATTATTTCAACCATGCACGGGATTTCAAGACGTTTTACTGGAGATGCTAGAAAATGCTTATTGTAATAGTTTGAGGAAATTTATTTATTTGCTTTCTTATAGAGATATAACAGTGGAAAACAGCTAACCTGGTTCTGTCCAAAGGCAATAAAATCTCTCTACCAGGACCTCTAAAGACAGCTAATTAACAAAATATATGTTGCTCCATACAAAAAACGAATCATAAAAACGCCAAGTTGTGGTTTTTTAGGGGGCATATGTGCCAGAATATTTCTTGGCCAAACATCATTTACTTCATGGAGACTCCTCTGGTTACCTGGCAAACTCACAGCGACGACAATCTGGCACATACAGAAAAAACTGCAACTTCTACAACTTCAACTATCTTCAACTATTTTCACCAAAATGTCAAACTATTCCCTCAAAAGTGTAATTTACGAGGATCTGATAACATGAAATAGATTGACCACATGAAGTCAGGTGAAGGCTACATGAGAAACAATATAAGTACCACCTGTACACTCTGCTGCAATCCAATACAACAGCCCTGCAATAAATTCAGCCTCACTGAGACTCATAATGTTCAATTTGTGTTGAGACTGGAAGGTGCTGATTCAACACAGAGGGGATTTTCTGAGGCTGTAGTGTGTGCTGTTGTTGTGTTGTACTGCATTATATTGCGAGGTGCTTCTGTTCCTGTGTCCACCCTCAAGCCGTCTCTGTATTTGTTCCACCTATCATCCTGCACCTGGAGGAGGGGGGGGGGACACAGACAGTTGGACCGTGCCGAACACAGTATTAGGTTGAGGGAAAAGGAAATGAAAAAAAAAGGAAATAACAGTGGAATTGTTGCTTTTCTCTGGAGAGTGACAGTGTTTGTCGTGTGTGTGAACATGCAGGCGTGTGTGTGTGTGTGTGAAACAACATCTGCAGTTCGTCAGCAGTGTTGGCTGTAGCCTGGCAGAAGGTGGCGATGGTACCAGGAATGGTGTGATGGTGACATAATGTAACAACAAGGTAGCAAATGTGCTAAATGTTCAGAGGCTGGCATCTGCTCCAGAACAGCATCAAGCTGTTGCTATTAATGGCAATTAAGATCAGATTGAATCAAGAAAATCTTATTAAACAGTGCTGCATGTGTCCTCCCATGTTCTAATAGACATTATATAACGTATTCCAGATAAACTCTGGGTGAACCCTGATGGATTATTAGCTCTCTTGCAGTGAAGTCAAACGTGTCTGTGCGTCTTTGACTACTTCTCAGCATCCACTTCGTTTTCTTCATTTCATTCATCTCATCGCTCCTCAACACTTTTTATGTATTTAATATTCCACCCATCTACGACTGCAAACAAGCTCCAACAAGAGGAGCGACACCCCGTCTTCCCTTCAGCGCAGTGTAATGCGGCAAAATGATGAGAAGACTTTGTGAAAGGTAAAACGGGGGGCATACGTTTCTGTGTGACTGGTTTTCCCAGATGGCCATGTGGAGGGAGCTGTGTGATCAGAGATCTAATAAACTGGTGGATGTGCTGCATCGCCTTTCCAGGGAGGGAGTCGTCGTCATGGCAACCACGCCACAAGCACTGCAGGTTAATGGTGGGAAATTATGATTTACTGGCTGCTAACTAGCACACAGAGCGACGGGCGGAATCAACTTTGAAGAGGCTTCTGTGGCGGCGGAGCGACGCGAGCCGTTCCCACAGTGCAGTTTTTTTTGGACACCGCAAAGGCCTTTGAGCTGGATCCAGTTGGCCTCCAGTAAGGTGAATTAAATTTCACTAATGTGTTTGTATTCAGAAAGGTTTGACTCTGTCTTTGCTGCATGCACTCAGTCTGCACCAAATCTTCAATCTATAAAGTAATAAAAAAAAGTTAAAGCCACTTTTCAGAAAAGGGTCAAACAGGCAAAAAAACAAAAAAACAAAACTCAAATAGGAATCCTTCTAACAGGTATTTTTTTGTGGCTGATGATTAAAGGATGATTAAAACTTCTGTGCATACTGTGTTGTGAAAAACCACAGTGTGCAGAAGGCTACAATAAAAATGATGTTTGCAATTTGTAATTTAATTTAATGAATGGATTACAGACTGGTCGAAGGAATACTTTCACATTTTGGAAATACACTTGTATGCAGCTGGAGCCTGGAGCCAGTTAGCGTAGCTTAGCTTAGCACAGCACAAACAACTGGAAACAAGTGGGTGCAGCTAGCAGACACTTCAGGAAGTCACTGCTCTCGGACAAGAAATATTCAGACATGTAAGCCTCGTAACACCAAGACCTGATGTTTTTACACCAGATCAAACACATGAGATGCATTACTTTGGCACATTTTGATACTTTTGGTTGCCACTGTTTCCAGTTTTTGTGCTAAGCTAAGCCAGCTCTAGACTCAGATACTGTATGTTTGTGGTTTCAAAACTGACTTCTTTTTTTTTTGCAGCAATTGATTTTAATGTGAAATCTATTTCAAAATGTATCCATGTTGAATTTTATATAAAATTGTTTAGGCCCCATTAAGCTCTTTAAACAAGGCGTGGCAGAGACTCTGTCTGCACATGGAAACGAGCTTGTTGGCTTTCTTATGAAATAAAGCATTACAGAGCATTTGAATTAGTGTTCCTCCATTATTTAGAGCTGAATCAGGTAAAATACCCTGTTTTATCATCTAAACAATGTCAGTTTTGCTAAAGCTTATGTTTGTTGTTATGTTTAACCTTCAGGCTGAATGCATAAAGCTCTGTTTACTCTTCATGTGTTTTATTAATAAGGCAACTACATAAATGTATTAAAGCTTCCAACATGCTTTGCTGCATTAATTTGTGGAGCCTCTGAAGAAAATCAGAGATTCTTCAGCAGAGATGCACAAAGACAAACCTGCCTGATCTTCCTGATGCTACATGTAGAAATGAGAACAGACAAGATTGTGTTGATATTCAGTCAAAAATCCAAACGCACAATAACTTCCTGATTAATTCCAATATACTGTAAACAGCCAGAACCTGCAGATGACAACTGCCTGGCACACTTTTTTGTCTCGACACAGATACGATCACATTCCCTCTCTGTAGCTACAGTATGGATGAAGAGCCAGTCAGGCAGCTGCCAGAGCAGCAGCTCAAACAGCAAGTGATGAAACGTTGTCATTTTCACTGCTCCCCTTAGAGAGGAGGAGGAGGAGGAGGAGGAGGAGGAGGAAGAAGAACCCAAACAAGTGACAGGGCTGAGAGCAGAGACATATCTCTCCTTCAACATAGGCTCCTCTGTGCAAGTTTTTGTATTTGTGTGTGTGTGTGTGTGTGTGTGTGTGTGTGTGTGTGCGAGAGAGAGAGAGAGAGAGAGAGAGAAAGAGGGAGGGGGTGATGGAGGGAGTCATAAGATCCACTTTAAAGTCCATTTCATTTCACAATTATTATGAATTATTAATTAGAAAGTCATTACATTTATATCACCTCTGGGTCCATGACACTCAAAAGTCTCTTGACATGCACAAGATGTCAAGCCTTTTCCCTAAGTGACCATAAATTAACTCCAGTTATGTTGACATGACAATAAAAAAAAATCAAAAAAAATAAACTCATTTCAAACAGATCAACATCAGAAACATCCCAACAATGAGAAGCTTCCTCCAGCTGCTCCACCATAAAAGTGGCACTCGGCAGCTCGTGGCCGGCAGGGTGGGACTTTTGTTCCAGGGTGGTGCTGACAGAACAGATGGTGAGGTTGCCTGTTTGGGCACCGCTGTCGGAGTCAGACGCGTTTGAGTGCAGCTGACCTGCGCCAGGCAGCTGCTGCTCCTCTGTGGAAGCTGCAGCCTCTCCTCCAGCAGCGCACACCGGAGCACAGACACAAAGCAGAGGGGATCTTTTCTTTTTTTTTGCACGCATAAGACCGACTCTTCCTTCATTGGGCTGACTGTTTCTCTCCAGCCTGCATCTTTAGCGGAGCTGCGGATGCTGCATGGGTCAGATACAGTAGCCTGCTGCAGCCTCGCGCACGGAGGAGACACAGCTTCTCAGGTAAGTGTTTATTTCATGCATGTGCAGAAATGTGGACATATGCATGCAAAACATCGCAAGTGATTGTCTTGCTTGAAAGGGATGAATGTTTCGGTCCCGTCTGGAGGGATAAACTCGAAAAGATGAAGTCATCATTTTTAAGAAATGTACAAAAGATGGCATGAAACAATAACGCGTTTTTCTCTCCATGTTGTGGATTCAAAGAGAAAACATAGTGTTGTTTTGTTTTTTTACATTATTCATGTAACGAAGATTTAATTTGAACAGAAAATAGACCCTAAAACTTGTTCATATTTATTGATGTCTGCTCAGCATTCATCTGCAATGTGGTCAACCTTATCAATAAAATGCATTCTAGGAGTATTAGATCTGCAAGGGCACCGGGCTCTGCAGCCAATCTAATTATATAGTATATGATTATTATGAACCTTTCCCTTGTCTAGACAATTGATAAGAGATCAGAAGGGGGCAAACAAAGAAAGCATGAATCAAATAAATCTGCAAACCTTGTGCTGAGTTGCAATGTGTAATTTTTTACGTGCTCTTTCACCACTTTTTCCATAAAAAAAAGCCAGATATTACTGTGGCACCGTGAGTCTCTAAAGGGCTCATTATTAAACCTGCAGCCCTGACATTTCACCGCACTGTGACACTGGGTTCAACTCACAGTGTAACAAACTGCAGCATCACTCTCCAGTGCAGCTCACACAGCTATAAGCAGCATCTATAGGCTCCCGTCTTCCATCAGACCTGAGTGCATGGAAGGGTCAGGAAATGGGCAGATGTAGGAGGAAGAAAGGCAACCCAGTGTTCCTGCTCAGAAGTTTGAGAAAGGCAGGGGGGGGGGGTATGTATTGTTAGGGTCACCTTTGTCAAGTGGGATCTGTTGTTTCAGCTGCTGCATTACAGCAACACCTGTTACTGAGATCACTAGTATCACAAAGGACTCAGTGATATCAATATGGTAGTTTGTGATCAGTTTCATTAGGACATGAGCAACATGATGCTTTAGATAATTTGCGCTCTTGTTTTCTAGCAACCGCACAACTTTAGTTTACTTTGTCTCGGGGGCAGACAATTGATACACATGAGCCAATGATGTGAGAGTTTAGGAGGCCGTGGCACCTTCCCCCAATCTTCACAATGCACAGTGACGTATCTCCTCAGCTGGTAATGAGGAGTGTGAGAACCAGCCGAAACAAAGACGCGTCTCGGTGTGTCTGTGTGTGTTTGGGTAGGAGCCCATTGTGAGCCATAGGGTCTAACTGGGCAACATGTGCTGGTGCAGGGGTTCCCACAGCAGTGGAGACGAGGGTGCAACAGCTTGACCTTCTGCCTTTGTGAGCACGATCTGAAGGGGAACATGGAAGCAACATTGAAAGGTTTCGCCATGTGATGTCATGACTGAGTCAGCGGTTTTGTCGTGCTTTGTTTTTGTCAGCAACAAACTGAAAATGAATTTGTGTTAGCACTTTTATTCTACATAGACAGGATGTGAGAGACTTTAATGTTTTTGGATGAAATCATACATTTGTGTAGTGTGTGTGTGTGTGTGTGTGTGTGTGTGTGTGTGTGTAGTGCTTCAAAAAGCTTTTGACTAATATCAATTAATAACTAAATGCACAGCTAAAGTTGAATAAAAAAAAGTGTTTAAACATCATGTAGAAGGACATTTATGAAAATCCATTTGAACTGAAAAATCACACATTTATCTTCCTTGACATCTGCATTGTTTCAAAAAGGGATTCCCCTAAAATTACAGACTTTGGCCTTGTCAGCATGATTGATGGACACTCCAATGACAACATATTGGCTTTTCACCAACACTGCACCTGAAAGGAGTGATGGAGTGTGTGTGTGTGTGTCTGTGTGTGTGTGTGTGTGTGTGTGTGTGTGTGTGCGTGGGGGGGGGGCAAAAAGGGAGGAGGAAAAAAATGAGAGATTGAGAAGAAAAATTGTGTCATGATCCATCTCTGCTCCACTGGGAAATAAAGCTACCATATGGATTTGAGGTAAAATACAGACACCACCTGCGACTTATAAACCTTAAAGGAGTCTGAAGAAACACTGTAGACGTCTATGTGGGTTGGGATTTTCTCATTGTACCTTCGGCCCTGTTGCATTCTGCAGCTCAGCGCTTTCCTCCCGTGGCCTTCTAATTGAAGCTCTCCATCCCCTCCCTCTCTGCTCCCTCTCCTCTCTCTGACCGAGTGGACATGCATCCTTCTCCTCCTCGGCTCTCTCCACCTCTGCCATCAGCAGCTGCACCAAAGCCCTGTGTGATGTGAAGTGAGACGCTTGCATACTAATGGAGCGCGAACAGGATGTCTCTCAGGCAGGCCAGCGCAGTGAGGACATGGAGAAAACATCAGGCGGTACTACTCAGCTTCCCAGCACCACGTGATAGCGCTGGATTCAGACTGATTGTCTTGAAAAAAACTGGAAGCTTAAAGTCTGGAAATATATTATCACAATGTGGTGTGTGCTGATATGAGAAAGGAGCCAGACAACTGAGTATATGTGCATGCTATGGATGTGCTCGCTGGCCCTGGCAGTTGCTGTATAATGCATATATGCTTTGTTGTTTATCATAGGGTTTTATGCTGCAGTCACCTTCTTGCACCAGTAGCATCCCTCAGTGGCACATTTCTTTAGCCGCCTGATGCCACTAATGGCTGTCTTCTCATGTCTTCTCATTTGGTTATGAAACAGACATGCCGGTGGCATAGCCGTTGCTATGGCGACGGCATATCTGTGAGCCTGTTGTGCGGCTGCTGATTCAGAAACACTGCTTACATTTTGCACCCAGTGGAAAGGGCCTCAGGAATCAAGGGAGGGGTTGGCGGGGGCAAAGCGTATAGCCTCCTATGAAAAATGATGCAGTGTGCAATGCTATCAAGTCAGGTTCCTCCTGGCTGCACCAGTGGCACATGAATCTGGTATGAGCAGAATTGCATTGAAATTCTTAGAAGGTGTAAAAACAAGTTAAATGCAATTTAACTTAAAAGACATAATTTTTACTTGTCCTTCAAAATTAGGAGTCTTTTTTAACTTCTGCGCCTGCACACAATGACATTTCACAGATCTAAAGGGAAACACTGCCTGTTCTTTGGTCACTCTGATTATCTTCATTGCTCCCTGTGTTGTCCAGAGATCCTGTCTTCTAAATTCATTTATGAGGCCTTAGCTCGAAGCAGACAAAACTCATTATGTCCCACAATTACATCTCGCTGTCTTGCTTTGAACCTAAGGGCCAGCGATCCTCACTTGAAGGTTTATGGGAACACACTGGAAATGCCAACTACTGTAGACATATATTTTGGGATGTGTGTGTTTTATATGTGTAATATGAACTTAGATTAAAACCTCATAAGGATTGGGTGTGCGGAGAGACTAAATCCCTCCTGCTGGAGGCTTCAGTTCAGACAGTCAGCTGGATAATGCCAAGCTGTTGAGGGATTTTTCTGCCTCTTTCCACTGGTCTGTGTATGCATGCGTGTCACAGTGTGTGAGTTGAATGAGAGTGGGAAAACAGGATGTGTGTTTTGTGGCAGTGTAGAGATGTTGCAGTGTAGATGTGTATGTATGCATGCATTTTTAATTATGCTCCATACACTGTAATTGCTCTCTCCTGGCTCAGACAAGAGATTAGAACATTTTCATGATACTGCTGGTGCTGGTCTCTGTTTCACACTGAGAGAATTAATCTCAGGCCTAATCTCCATCAATTCATGGAGAATGAGAGTTCACAAAGGTGTTGCCCCACCGTAGTGATTCTGTGCAGCATGGTGCTATAACACACCTCTCCATCTCCCTCCTGGATATGATCCTGTGGGATTTCATTTCTCCTCTGTTCTTGTAGTTCTTGGCTTGAGGCAAGAATCGAGCCAGGAGTTTGAGGCAGAATAAAATAAACAAAGTTTATTATTCCTGCTCAGAATTCATATCATTTCCATCCTGTGAAAGAACACAGCAACCACAATAATAATGTTTGTATAGCAGCAATGAGGAAGTCAAACAGGTGATTGTATCCACTAACAGTAATGATGACAAACACATCTTTGTATTCTGACAGTAAGATGGCTTTAATTAGATGAATATATAATCATCTTTTCCCGGGCTTTGTCCTTATAATGACATTCAACATTTATTATTTGATCTAAATAACATATGATAATCATAGGCCTGTATGCAATTATGCCACGTATTTATCATTTCTACCAGTATCTGCTTTAAACTGGCATATCAAAGTGGAAGTCGCTGTACTGTAGGACAAGACAGTCATGTAATAGGTGAAAAGTGAAGGGTTATTGTTATTGAGTTTGGACAATCAATATATATGTGCTGATTCAGATAAGATAAGATAAGATAAGATAACTTTTATTGATCCCCCTTAGTGGAAATTTACTTGTCACAGCAGCAGTAACAAACAGTACACAGTAACTCAAAAATAAATACCAGAAAGTGGCTAGTTAAAAAATAAGGCAGTAATAAAAAAAACAAGAAACAATGAGTGGCATAGAGACAATAAAGTGACAAGTGAGGTAAAGTATTTACACTATGTTACATGTTTTCCTTGTCTTTGGCATCCAGAAGTAATAGACATTCTATATTCATATGAGAATAAAGATGATGATGATAAATAAGATGATGATAGATGCTGTATAGATGTATAGTAGAGTTTGCTTTAATGGTCAGAGCACATATATTAAGATACAGTTCATGTCAGCTACATGAAAAATATTTGCTGCACAAGGTGAACGATGTGTGATGGAGATGTCTAGGTTCGACTAACAGGGGCCAGGAAAGAAAATCATCCATCTTTGAGCAGGAAAGCTCAGTGCCAGCAAAGCTTTACTGTAAAACCTAAAGGTATCCGTAGGCACAGCGCTTCACTCCAACGACTTCAGTGGAGCTGGTCTGCGGCCAACAACAGGTATCTGTGGGTGTGCAGGGAAGCTTGTAAATATAAATGTGTGTACTGCAGTGATTCTGAAGCAGGTCATCAGTGAAAAAGAGCATATGCGCTCAGCAGAGCTTCCTGGGGTCAGTAAGGTCAACACGTACACACAGTGAGAGATAGGTGGGAACGGATGCAGACCCCCACGGTTCTGCCCGTCTGCCAGAAACCTGCTGCCAGGTGTCTGAGTTTTATGGCCTCCGCATGAAAGCGGCGATTACTCCGGCTGTCGGCTCCGATTTGATACCTGAGCAGCGCAACACATGGAGGAAGGGAGACGACAGACAAATGTATTAACAAGTAAATCTTTTTATAGCGAGGCACGGTGTATTGTCAGGCGAGGATTGAAAGACGTTTGAGTGGATTATTTCAGAAATGGAATGATGGATGATTAAAGGCAGAAGGAGGTGCCGCATGTGCGACACTTATTCACAGTCAAGATAGAGCCAAGAGAAGACGTCTCAGTCACACTAAGGGAATCAGTGAGATCGGTTTGAGCGTGACCGGGTCATAGCAGAGACCGGCCACCTGATACCAGGCACCATATGGATGAACAAACTTGGATGAGCGGTGGTGTTTATTTGATTTCCCTTCCTTTGCTGAGTTTGAAAAAAAAAAAAAAAAGCTGCTGTGTTACTCTACAGTGCAACTCCTCTGGCATGTTGAAATATCCACAAACACTCTCGTTCTGTTGTTTTCCTCCATAGCAAAGTGTTTTGTATTTGTCGAGCTGCTTTTATATTATTGTGCATGCAAATGTGGAGGAAAAACTGTAAGGCGGTGTCAACACATCGCAGGGCGTGAGCAGACAGCACATGAAAGGAGAGAGAAAACAATCTGTATCTGTTTTATGTTAATATTGGAGGAGCTTGTCAGTTTTGATGTGAAACAAAATGCACCCAACGATCTCTCTCTGTCGCGCGCACACACGCACATACACACACACACACACACACTGGATGCTCAGCGTCAGTTTATTTATGAGGATGAATGTGAATTTCTATGAGTGTGAGTCAGACTAGAAGCTGACACTGGTGTTCAGTTTTAGCGAGTGAGAGAAAGCCAAGAGTGTCTCTTCCCTTCTTGCTCGCTAATGTAAACAGTTATAGAAGCCGATTATTCCTTTTGGGTGTTTAGATAATTGTCGCTTTTGACATCACACACAAGCCACACATGCAAATGCTAATATAGTAATGCCTGCACACACAAAACTTGGTCAGTAGAGAAATAGTTGTGAATCATTTTAAAAGAAAATCAGTGTTTAATGTACATAAATCAGTTTTAGGAAAGTGATTCTCCATCCCACATGATGTCATACCTGCCTGTGGAGATTGAGCCTGTACCTATCATCCCTTCAGACGTTTCAAGAGTTGGTGTCTCGAAATTGATAAATGAAAGCAAAAGCGTAAAACATTTCAATTCCTTTGGGGGCTCAGCCTGTCGGTCCACTCCAACCTCTATCTACTCGTCTTAGTTTGCCCAATCGTGGACGAGCTGCAGCTCTGGCTCTTAAAAAAAAAGAAAAGAAAAAAAGCTAAATTCACTTCACGTGTGTATGACTTGCTTCCCATGGGCCTGTATCATAAGTCGTGAGTGATTAACAGTGAAGAGCACACACACTCCCTGTTTATTAAGCCTGTTGTGTAATGGGCTCACAGCCAGAGCTGCCGGCTGTGCCCACCCCACACACTCGCTCAAGAGGATCACTGATACCAAGCTGGTATGAAGATAATCTACCCAGCACAGAGAGGAAAACGTGCTGGTAATCTCTGAGGAGACAGATACGCAACACGTCAGGGAAGCAGAGCTAATATCGCCCGAAATCATCAAAACACAGTGCTGGTTACACCAAAATTCTGCATCACTCAATACAATCACATGTATTGTGATTTCATTGCTGTAGCAGGTCTTATATAACGTGAAGAAATAGTACCTGTACTTTTCATTTTGTTTTGATTGTATAATGGTTAAGTCATTTCTTGGCAATGCATGGTCTCCCTCAATTTTATTTCAAGACACAGAAGTAACTTCTCCTCAAACTTCTTCTTATTTTCAAACTGTGTCTGACTGTGTAGCAGCTCATTAAAAGGTAGGAACGAATGTCTACGCGATAGCAGAGCAACCAGACAAATTTGACAGATTCATTCTGCCCTGTTAGACACGTCAACTTAGTCCCCTAAATATCTCTGGGGTGGCACTGTAGAAAAACTGCCACTTGCCTCATTTGTTACCCTCTAGAAGAAAACCGAATATGACTCCCTCACTTTCACTGATTCTCATTTCAGTATCACTCCCTGACTGTGCTATGAAATCCACTATATTTTTGCAAACACACAATCAAAGATTTTGTGTATCTATGTTGCAGGCTTTAACATTTTGCTTGTTTCCTGTCTTTTTTCAGGCTTGGGCCAGGAAGTGAGAACAGACAAAACAATCGGAAGCTGAGTTCAAGTTTGGACCTGATGATCTTCTGCCTTGGATTCTGCAAATAACTTTTTCCTGGATAAAAAAAATCACCTCTCTGGAAATTGCCTACAGCATCTAGCCAGCAGCAAAGGACACTAATGCTCATGAACCTTCCCTCCAAACTTTTCTCCAGAACGCTGCCTCTCATCTAAGCTTTGTGTGAGCAGAGAGAGCAGACAACATGATGCTCAGCTCGCTGCCTTGGCCTCCTCTGCTCTGGCTGTCAATGGGATTGCTTCTTTCCTCTCTGTCGCCAATACATGGCAAAGACTGTCCACGTTTGTGTGTATGCGAGATCCGCCCTTGGTTCACCCCCCAGTCCACCTACAAGGAGGCGACCACGGTGGACTGCAATGACTTGAGGCTTGTGCACATCCCTACCAACCTGTCCACAGATACTCAGGTGTTGCTGCTCCAAAGTAATGCCATCTCTCACACCAGTGGAGAGCTGGAGGCGCTGTTCAACTTGACCGAGCTGGATCTGTCCCAGAACAACTTCAGCACCGTGGAAGCTGTGGGTCTCACGAGCATGAACCACCTGACCACCCTGCATCTGGAGGAGAACCAGATCAGCCAGCTGCCAGACCATTGCCTGGGAAACCTCTCCAATCTCCAGGAGCTCTACATCAACCACAACCAGATAAGTTCCATCTCTGCTCGGGCGTTTGCAGGCCTGCACAGCCTGCTGCGGCTTCATCTTAACTCCAACAGGCTCCACGTCATAGATAGCCGCTGGTTTGAAGAAACACCTAACCTTGAGATCCTCATGATCGGGGAGAACCCAGTTATTGGCCTCCTGGACATGAACTTCAAGCCTCTAGGAAGCCTGAGGAGTCTGGTTCTGGCTGGCATGGACCTGACTGATGTTCCAGCGAATGCATTTGTTGGGTTGGATAACCTTGAAAGCATTTCTTTCTATGACAACAAACTTGTCAGAATCCCTCAACTGGCTCTTCAAAAGGTTCCCAATCTGAAATTCTTGGATTTAAACAAAAACCCAGTTCACAAAATCCAGGAAGGTGATTTCCGGAACATGCTACGTCTGAAGGAGCTGGGCATCAACAACATGATGGAGTTGGTGTCAATTGACCGCTATGCTCTGGACAACCTACCAGAACTGACAAAGCTGGAGGCTACCAACAACCCCAAGCTGTCTTATGTACATAGATTGGCCTTCAGGGACATGCCCTCCTTGGAGAGCCTGATGCTCAACAATAATGCTCTCACTGCCCTTTACCAACACACTGTGGAGGTGTTGCCTAATCTGCGGGAGATCAGTCTGCATAGTAACCCACTGCGCTGCGACTGTGTCATTCAGTGGATGAGCTCAAACAGGACCACGGTGCGCTTCATGGAACCCCTGGCCATGCTGTGCACCACCCCATCAGAACTCAAAGGCCAGCGGGTTCGAGGGCTAAGGCTGCTGGAGTCCCCGGAGCAATGCCTTCCCCTCATATCCCACAACACCTTCCCCAGCCACTTGAACCTTGAGCTGGGAATGAGTGTCAGTCTGGACTGCAGGGCCATGGCTGAGCCTGAGCCTGAGATCTACTGGGTGACTCCTCTTGGTAACAAAATCACAATAGACACTGTGTCAGAGAGGTACCACTTGAGCAGTGAGGGGACCCTCCGACTGTCTCACGTTCAGATAGAGGATTCTGGTCATTACACCTGTGTGGCCCAGAACACAGAGGGAGCTGACACATGGGTCACCACCATCCGTGTAAATGGCACGCTGCTCGACAGCGCCCAGGTGATGAAAATCTACGTCAAGCAGACTGAGTCGCACTCCATCCTGGTCTCCTGGAAGGTCAATTCTAACGTCATGTCCTCCAACTTGAAATGGGCCTCAGCCACCATGAAGATTGACAACCCGCACATCACCTACACAGCTCGTGTCCCTGTAGATGTTCACGAGTACAACCTGACACACCTTCAACCGGCCACTGAGTATGAGGTATGCCTCACAGTCTCCAACATCCACTTGCAGACACACAAGTCCTGTGTTAATGTGACAACACGTAGTGCTACCTTTGCCCTGGACCTGTCGGACCAGCACCCGAGTGCGGCTGTGCTAGCCGTCATGGCGTCCATGCTGGCCTTCCTCAGTCTGGCCACAGTGGGTGTCTACATGGCCCGCAGATGGAAGAGAAAAAACTACCACCACTCCCTGAAGAAATACATGCTGAAGACTTCGTCCATCCCCCTGAATGAGCTTTACCCTCCGCTCATCAACCTGTGGGAGGCTGACGGCGAGAAGGACAAAGATGGCAGCACAGAGGGGAAGCCCTCTCCTGTTGACACCACACGTAGTTATTACATGTGGTGAGGATTTAGTAAGGAGGCCTGGCTGCCTCTCCAGCAGCACAAAAAGACACACTTTTGCCATTTTGGTGCAAAAGTCAAATAAAGTTGCAAATGTTTTTTTGTATTCTCAGCTTTGCTATTAAGAGGCAGAGTGATCAAGGACAGGATTTTTATTAGTATAGCGTATCGCCTTTGTTTGATTCTTTCTATCTCTTAATTGTTTGGGACTCTCCAAGATGGCAGCTGTATTTAGCCTCCAGGTTGTCTTAGTTGCTATGCTCTTGTTTCTGTGGTGCATTTATGACCGACTTTCTACTGGATTAATAATACATCAGCGGGGGCCAATGGTCTTCTCGCAGCATTAGTGGAAATCAGTGTTTCTCTGTTTTGTAAAACAGGTAATCTGTTGTGCACTGATAGATAACGGAGTTTGTCTGAACTTCAATTAAAAGCTGACAGCGGGGTTTAGACTTGTTAAACTGTCTACTGAATGTTAGCAATTGTGCAGTAATGTTGTATCAACTATACCTTTGAACTTTCTGATTTAAATTGCCAGAATAGGATTTTAGTTTGCTGATAAATGTGATGCTAATGCTAGAAATACAAATGTTTGTTAAAACATTTTCCGTTTTTTTAACTAAGGTGCACTAGAAACTTTTTGACCCTTTAGTCCCCTGTTTCACTTATTTTGCTAGACCTTTTTTCGCTTATTGCTTAGTTTATTATTTTCACATGCAACATGTATACTGATGAAGTTAAAATAAATTTTTGGTTCTTTTGCAGACATTTGGTCTTTTTCTAATTCCTCTTTTAGCCATGCAGTTATTCTATCCTTTCAGTTTTGACAGGCACACTCACTCCCTGGTGATACATGCTGTGGGTTTCATGTGGATTCTTAATCGCATGTCTTAGAGGAACTTAAGCCTGTCTCAGTCCAAAACTGAATCAGCTTCACACCGTCACAGTGCGCACTGCCCTGAAGCATCCTCACAGAGAGCTCATACTGTGTCAGCTTAACTTCTCAATATGGGATGTACTAACTACTACATACGCTCTTGATACAGACAGACAGATAGACAGATATTTGAGCATGTGCTGCCCCCTTGTGGATATTACCACAATATATTTAATTGTTGCCATAGAGGTCGATAAAAGCAAGTTTATCATCTCCTGCCTCCCGTACAAACTCTGAAGCATTTTGAGTCACATTGAGACAAAAATTGGTACATTTGGTTATTTTTTTATTAGTTTAATTAAAAATTCACAGTTCTTTACAGTAATTTTACAGCAATTCCTATTTTGTCTGTATCTCAGCCAACAGTTTGTTGATGATGGCAACTTGTGTGCAAAGATTTTATTGACATTTGCAAGACCACACTGATCTTTGTCAAACCAGCAACTTCCAAGCACTAACAATGACTTGTATTGTTCAGTACTCTTAATAACTGTCCTTAGTATTCACTTCTTATGAAAAAAGTCTGAAAAAATATAAAGATATAAAATTTTACATTTCTGAGAATATCTTTAGGAAGGTAAGACATTCTCAACTCCACACTGTTTGAGGCCCTCTGTCTTTTCTTTTGACATTATCTTCAGATGTATGTTAATAAGAAAGCCTCCATTACATTTCATCGGTTTACTCTTCAACCAACGCTAGGGTTAGAGGGCAGATGGACGAAGGGATCCTGTGTTTAAGACGAGAAGGTCAGGTCACCGTAGGTCCTGAGAGACACAGCGAAAACCAAGATTAGAGGCTGAGCTGTCCGGAGTGTTCTGGCTTCGCGCTGCACATCTGTATCTGTAACAGTAAGACTGGAGGAAGAAGAAAGAAGAGAGGCAAATTTAACTACAGAGACAATCACACAAAGACTTCTTTATTTCTGATTTCTTATTACGTTTACTCTTCCTATACCGAGCCTGTTTGTGCACATTCATCAAGCATGTCTGTCTGTTGTCCTCTCCTCCCTCACATGGTTTATTCATATGAAACAAACAGACCTCTGTGCTGAGGACTTATTTTGCATGCAATTAGTCACATTCCCATGGTAACCAATGCTGGTGGCAAGCGAACTGAAATGGTCACCAGTGGGTGGCTCAAATGGCGTTGCAGATAAAGTAAATGAACCACATGCGCTGGTGCGAGTTCTCTTGTCGTCTCCATGAACATTATGGGATGTTCACACTTCTCAAGTTTCTTAAGTCCAGAACAATCAGAGCCACTGAACAAGTGTCCAGGCCACTGTGCATGCACTAGCACAGAAACTACTTCAGCCTCACATACCAAGAAGTAAATAGAAAACGGGAGAGAGGCTGCATTTTTGCTTGGTAATCAAACAGGTGGAGAGTAATGGAGAGCTCCTCTGCTCCCTGTAGAAATGCTGATGTCAGAGCTGCTGTTGCCCACATTCAATACTTACTATAGAAGAGGTTTGCACCGCTAGCAAGAACAATTTGTTTTCACTCACATCACAAAAGACCTCACTGACCACAGAATGAGCTACTTTAACAGATCAAACAGTGGACTTTCAAACTGCTGTTTCTAATTTCATGTTTGATAATCTACTTGGATCTTTTGGTTGAATCTATGGAGCATAATTAGCATAAACTCTTTACCTTGTGGCACATGTATGACCCTCCCTTCTTCACCTTGTCTGTGCCTGACGGAGGGCCTGTCTGAGAGAGAGAAATGATCATTATAGCAGAGCAAAAACTAAACATGGAAAGCTCAAACACTTAGAGGCAGTGTGTTCTTACTGGGTTCTGTTGCTCGTCTGTGGTGTGATGCACAGTCCACCAATCTGACGTCCATTCCCATGCATTGCCCACCATGTCATACAGACCAAACCCATTGGCAGGAAAGGACATCACCTGCAGGGTCAAGGGAGAATACTATTAGAACTATTTTTTGCGAGAATGAACATGTGATTTTCCAAGAACTGACCCACAAATATAGATCACTTAGTGTTCAATTTGGATTTACAGGTAGTCCTTTCTGTTTTTCTCCATTGTTTTTTTTTATATTGCCCAACATGCCAAGCTGCTTAAATGACATTTGTGGTATTATAATCAGTGAAGCATAAACATCGTCTCCACATCAGCTTGTGGCATCAGAAAGATCCCTCAGCAGCTTGTATCCTTAAAGAAACTGAGTGCATTCATTCATGATTGATTCTTCTAAATTGGGGTTTTAGAGCTGCCCCTGTAGAGAAAGAAATTGGATTAATATTATCTAATGGTTATTCATTTGATTCCAGGACTGGTGGGACTTTATTAACTTCTGAAATGAGCTCTTATTTGCAGTATCTTTCATTTCCTGTAGATTCGATAGGCAACGGTTTAATATAAAAATCTGTCTCCAGTTTTGTGACAATTGCTCATGAGCTCAGTTTACTTAACCTGAAATATGAAGCGTCTTTAACACACCCACAGCTATGGCATCTCGCCATCTTTCACTTACCGGTGAGGTTTTGGTGTAGCCATCCTCTCCAGAGTTATGGTTGGGGAAATCCCCCTGCCACAGGTTGGCATAGTGTTTTCCTTTCGGGTTCAACTTGTTTCCCCAGGGGTAAAGCCTGCACGCAGGGGCGGCATATCAGGAAATTGACATGGCACATAGTGCATGCAGGCCACAGCACATGCACAAGCTCATTGACATAATTAACAGTCCCATAATGAGTAAATATTGTACCTGTCCTTAAGGCCGCCTCTGCAAGCATACTCCCATTCTGCCTCTGTGGGAAGTCTCTTATGGGACCAGGAACAGTAGGCGACAGCATCCGCCCAGGACACATGAAGAACAGGATGATCCAGCCTACAAAAAAACAGGTTTGAAGTTAATTACTGAGCTCATATTTGGCTTATCAGTTTGCTTTTGCCACAAGATATTGATCTTGTTGAACCATTTTTTGTTTCAAAACAATTCTCCCATGCCCACACTATGTGCATTGAAAAAACTTTTGGGGGTTACTCTCCATACTGATGTCATCTCACTGAGTGGTTCCAATGTAAGTGATGGAAGACAAAAGCCACAGTCCTTGTTCTGTGTAAGAATGCATTGTAAAGTTTCAGTGAAGCTAACATGAGGCTTCAGCAGTCTGAATTAGACTAATCTAGTGACTGCCTATTTAATGACAAATTCCCACTTTCTTTTTTCTGCACAGCGTTTCCTTGAAGAGCTGTAGTGAAGGGGACAATAAGAAAAAGCAGAAATTTGGCACTAAAAAAGACCATAACTTCAAAAGAACCCACTTGATTTGTCTCAGTCAGCCTGCGAAAGCCTCAGATTAGCATTAGCCGAACTTCAGTGTAGTGTCTTTCTACCTGTCTGTGATGTTGGAGTCTGGACCATCAGGATGCCTCCAGTTGGCCCCTTTGACTGGAAGCCACCAGGGGGCAGCAGCAACCTAATAACAAAGGTGATAGTGACAAAGGTTACTGACTGACATGCTTCTGTCATACTCTTAATTCAATTATCTCTGACATACACACTTCAGGGTTGATCTAGAATCTTCTTAACAGAAATGCAATGGTGCTAATTGTTGCCAGTATCGCCCGTATTAATGGGTACACAGCACCTTCACAGCCACATGATCAGGCTGCACATGACAGCTGAGATGAAACAGTAAATTCCCTGCTGTCTGGCTTTCGTCTATGAGAGGCCTGCTGCACTTAGGGGCTCTTACAACCAATCTGCGAACATTCTCAAGACTGTTAAAAAACACTGGAATGTGTCTTTATGTCTATCTAAAGCCAAAAATATGAGCGACTCAAGGCTGGTACATTGAAGGTTTTCCAGATAAAGGCTTAGTACACATATGCTATTCTGAAGAAGTTTAAATACATCAGCAGAATATCACATGAACAAACTGACAAAGAGACAAGATGGAGATTTTAAATTTTCTTTCACTTTATGTTTTGAGTGAGAGTGAGTCTTATTTTCTGAAAACACTGCCTCACATGGCTCCTGTGGCATTTTATCACACCCTCCCAGAGGAAAAACTGGATATCACTCAATGTTTGAGCTGGCCGGAATAACTATGGAAATGAATTTTATTTTATTAGATAAACATCTAATTATATTGTAGCACTCCCTGTTTTTCTTCCTGTCTTGTCACTATGATAAAATGCAGTTTCTGTAAGGTTCTCTCTTTTCTTCCTGGTATGGGTGGAGCAGCCCAACACAAGAACAAAATCTGTCACAGACAAATATTGTTACAGTGGGAGTGAAGTAAATGTAATGTGGCAACATAAATCTGAAGACAGCGAGAACACAGACAATGGGAAGAGACACAATAAAAATGTTATGTTTTCGCGCATTTACAGTTGTCAATACAATGAAGTAGGTGTTATTACTAGGTTTATTTCCTCCGGCATTTGAAATTTATATTCATTGGATAGACAGAAAACACAATGCCTGAAGTCTTTCTACAGGGCTTCAAAAGGCTGCAACTAATAATCATGGCATTAACAACACCTCATACATGTGTAGCATAAGAACACTGTACAGGAAGGTCAACTGTTGAATACTTATACTTACTGCTTGGGTGATTTGTTGTTTGACACTCTCGCTCAAAATTCCCTCAAATACAAATGAGTCTCCAAATTTCTCCGCCTACAAGCATATGAATAAGAACATGATGAGCAAAAGAGAAGCCTTTAGCCAATAAACTAACCTTATAGCAGTGAAAGAATCACGACCAAAGATTTGCTTTACTTAAAACAGTAATATTATAATACACATAATTATGAATTATTTAATTATTATTGTTGTTTCTGCTTCTTTGTTAAATGACATCTTAATTGGCTGAATGTAGGCCAAAGACACACAAGAATTATGGTGTAATCTCCAGACACAGTAATTTATCCATACCTCAGTAATGTATCCTGTAGCATTGATGAACTGTTGGAACTGTTGGTTAGTGACTTCCTGGATGTCCATGTAGAAGGAGTCCACATACACCAGCCTCTGAGGGCCCTCTCCATCTGCAGGGATGCCTGGGCTGTCTGTTCCCATCAGGAACTCTCCTCCAGTAATCAGCACCATCTGTATGCAGGACATAAACGTTTATTACAAGCAGACAAGTGGTACCATGAATCCCATAAGTTTGAGGGAGGTTACAGAAGGATTAAGAGTCATTAAACAGGCTGGAATCTGTAACAGATTATCAGACCACCAGGCTGCACAATACCTCCATAAACTTCACAAGCACAGGGAAGGTACAACACATACAGACATATAGAAGCAGTACATATTTACATACTTGTTCTATTTAAATGCAATGCTAATGCAGAGATCAGCTTTTATGCACCTGGATGAAATGTCATTTTTCTTCAACTTGTCCTACATTGTGGCACCAGGTGTCACCCATAATACATAACCTGTGTATTGTGCAGGGTCTGTCATCTTTTATTGCCTGAGGTTTTCTAGCAACCAATGACCTCCTATGAGTCAGAATTCCTCATGATGGCAAATCAACCAATGACCGTGACCTTTACTGTCTCTTCTCTATGAAAAATAACAATATAAATGTCCTTTCTCAGCTGAGTGTAATCTATATATAATGGCAAACAAGGACATAGAGCTATGATACAAGTCTACTATTATCAACCACAATGTCACAAACAAGCAGACTTTCTCTGAAACAGTTGGAGAGTAAATTAATGTGGGCTCATCAATCCATTATGTTTGCTAGTTGGTGAGTCTGTGCTATTTACTGAAAGTGTCTTTGTTGAAGGACACTTCAGCAGGGAAATCACACATCAGCTTGCAGCCAGACTGAATTTAAAATGAGAACTTGAAAGCACTTTATGTCAAAGATTTTAACTGTCCAGGAACTTGGATCATCTTTAGTTCATCTGATGCAGTCTCAAGTCATTCTCAACCTTTGCACCTTATCTTTTAGCTGCAATAAAAAAAAAAACATACATAGTGGAAAACAGTTCATGACTCCCACATGGTGCATTGATCAAAAATCCCAACAGGGAATCAGGATCAAGGAGGGAGTCAGAATAAAGGCAAACAGTGACAGATTACCTGACTGTGCGTGTCTGTCTCATCTCCCTGCTGCTCCTGCTGCCTCTCATTGGCGCCTCTTGAGTATTTGTCAGCCGGCTGTGCAGCAGGCTCCACAGGCTCCACAGCAGCGGCTCTGTTCAGGTGCTCACAGCCGCAGCTCGTCGCTCCCTGCGGGGCTGACTGAGCCCCGCATGAGCCCTGAACACACAACACTTCACTCACACAACCCAAGAGGAAAAACAGGGCAAACGTGAGCAGCATCGTCGCGCGACACGAATCAAGCGCTGCTCATGTTGTCACTCACTTCCGCAAAGTCACGTGATCAGTCAGCTGTCTGTCGAAGCAGGAAAAGTAACTATTTCATGCCCGAAGTTAATTGTTTATTTCTTTGAAAAAACACGTTTAGATTACAAATTATAATTAGGGCTTGTAAAAATAGATGATTCTAGTTGTTTTTAAGCAAATAAAATCACTCGCTTGAAAAATACAATAAAAGTAATTATTCAAACAAAAGCACAAAGATGCAGCTGTGATAGTTTATGTCAGATAAGACGTGTTTTTCTAAGGTAAAAAAAAAAAAAATAAATAAAAATCCAGGCTCCACGCTGAGAGCTGGTGTTGGCCTTCATGATGGGATGGGACCGCGTGGACAGCATTTCCCAGCTGTCATCACTGCTGGAGGAGAAGGAGAAGTGGCAGTGAGCCAGTGAGCTGCCCGCCTCACTGATCGCAGCCCCGGAGCACCGAGAGCCGCCGCCGCAGCCGAGAGGTGAAAACACGAGCCGGATTAGAAGAGTCGCTGACGGCCGGAGCTCACCCCTCGGCCCCGGCGGAGGAGCGGAGAGGAGAGCCGCGGTCATGTTGTCTTAGCCGGTCTGGAGGAGGCTGAACACCCGGAGCTGTGAGCACCGAGCGAGGTAAAGTTGAGCGCACAACTTCATCCTCCTCTTCCTATGTTTAAAAGCACGAGGAAAAGCTGGTCTTTGTAGATGGGTGAGAAAATGTTCACAGCTCATACTCAGTGCTTTTCGTTTGGTTCAGTGAAAACAAGCGAGAGTGAGAAGAGCGAGATTGAATCCTTCCTTCATCTGGACGCGTTTGCTCAAGTTTCGTGTGTTTTAATGGGCCTGTGAGGAAGCACTTTTACTGGATAATAGCTGATCAATTTATCATCGAAGTCATTATTTCCTGCATGCAACAGATGGGAGTCAGTGAAAGCCACCGCTGCTGGGCGATAGTTTTTGATTTATGGACCTCAGTGTGGCAGAAAACAGGCAGATAACCAGAGAGAAGTGGACACACATACATATATATCTATGAGCTTCAGCATTGATGACCTGTTGCAGGTGCACACACCTTCCTGGCGGCTGCAGCTCCTAATCATTAACTGTCCTCACCTGAGCCACAAACAAGTTACAGTAACATGACATTTTCCTGCAGCCTCTATGCAAATGATTGCAGCCAGAGATCAGTGCAGATTCAGGGAACCCTCTCCTTTTAAAACATTGCACTGCCACCTAACTGGGAAGTGTGCAGCTGCATGGATCTGTGTGTGGATGGTGAGTGAGTGTTCATAATGTGCAGATACAAAGAGAAAGTCACACATGAAACCACTATAACAGATGGGAAACAGTGCACATGTCATTATGACAGAATTCAAATAAGGATAGACAGACACTACAGTGAGATGTGGACACGACAGATATCACATAATAAATAAAATCATATATATGCTATATATAGTACTATTTAAAGTGGAACCCAGTGTGACTTTGTATGTGATTTAGAGGCTGTTCACTCATTTTGACTCCTCTCGTCTCCTCCTGCCGCAGGTGTTCCCCCGTGTGTGTGTCAAACATGTCGGATAAGATGTCCAGCTTCCTTCACATTGGGGACATTTGCTCCCTGTACGCAGAGGGATCCACCAATGGCTTCATCAGCACCCTGGGGTATGTCCATCTCGCCGGCCAAACGTTGTGCGTGTGTGGGCCCACTTCACACTCTGTTCTACTGCAAGCTGAGCAGTTTTTGGGAGGGAAGAAGTCACACTAGTGGTGGCAACTGTTAATTTGTTGGATAGTTCGATTTGGCGAGAAACAACATTTCGCTGGGCACTTCCTTCCAGTTCTGCATTTCATTTGCATGCGTCACAGTCGTCACTTCAGTCAGTAACAGATTGGGATGAAGTCGTTGAGGAGAGATAAATTGATGTAATTTTTGCAGTTTATCCCACAGAACAAAGTCGTGGAAACAGTGGGAGGCCTTTTTGAAGTGGTGCTTTGGCCGTGACTGACCCCGCCACCCCTGATAGTGCTGCGAGAAAAAGGAAATATAGGGGCGGCAAAACGCACAGTTCATGATAAAGCATGTGTGTTTGTGGGAGTTTGGCAGAAGTGGGTGTGGAGGGCAAAGTTAGAGGGAAAAAAAACTGTGAGGTGGTGCTGTGCAGAATACTCAAAGCTAATGGTAAAACTCTGTTTACAAGCCACTCATTCACCCACACAGTTGCAGCAATATTATGTTGTTTCTCTCTATTATTCTACCTCTGATTCCAAATATGAGCAGATCTGATTCTGTAGTGTGATTTTGAGATTGCAGATTGGCCTCATGCATGGATGAACTGCTCTTAAGATTTCACTAAAATATCACTGATGCAACAGTGATTCACACTTGTTGCACTTTCACCTTTCCTCCTCTGTTCTGACGGCCAGCAAGAGAAAGTTTGCATTTATATTCCGCTGGTAGAAACCACAAGATAATCACAGGAAGGTGCAGCATATTGTGTCTGGCGTCGGTAATGTTGTCAGTAGTATCAGCTCAGTGTCCAGGACCTCCCCTCTCATGAAAAATGGAATGACCTACAGCAAAGACTGAGTCACTATAGAGACATTGTGGCCTTTCTCGAGTTCCAGCGCTTCCCACATACACACACACACACACACACACATTCAAGTGCACGTATTTTCTAAACTGTCATGACAGTTTTGGCTGGGGGCCATCTTCTCCACGCACAACCACCAACTCAGCAGCCTTCTGCAGATCATCTGCCCTGAGAGGAGGAAAGCATCCTGAGAAGAGAGAGAACTTCTCAGCATTCCCAGCTCCTGTTTGGTAACTGGAGAGAAGGATCCATAAGCAGATTAAAGGTTAAAAATGTTAAAAATGCTGCTTCGTACAGTGAGCCTTCAGCAGGAAATGTCCTGTTTGTTCAAAGGTGTAACTATGAGACTCCTGTTAATGACTGACCGCTCTGACTGGGATTATTTATGTGCATTGTCCACACATGCAAATGCTTACGTTATTATTTCTCCTGAACACTCCTGGATATTCTCTCACTTTTTTATCTAAGTCTGCTGCCTCGTTCCTTGAGGTGCGCCGACTGGAGGGGTAGACGAGTCTGTTTGGACAACTGTAGACATTCCCCGGGAAAAGGCCTGAAATGGATGTGGTTTCTGGCCTGTGTCCAGACAAGTGTTATTCTAAGCTAGTAAAAGCTAAATTTGTCACCAGAAATTCCAGCCAGCTTGCAGGTCATCTAATCCACAATTATTTTAATGTTGCGTGAAGTGGGGAAACACCAGCAGAGTTTCGTACACGCAGAAGCTTTTGATGGGAATGCTTTGTTTTGACCACTAGTATGTATAACACACACCCAAAGCAGTTTACACACAAACCCACAGGCACCAAAGAGCTGTGGTGACACAGTAGCTCAGTGACTCAAGTGAAAAAACAATGTCAATAAATCTTTATAAATGTTTGTCACTGATGCCTAATTATACTACTGACAATGCTGCAGTTGATTTATTTAAATTTCAAAACATTAATCAACATCAATGTTGTGTTTAAGTAAAGCAAATATGGCAAATGTTCAAATGTTAAGATCACCACCTTCATTAAATTGTTAATCAATAATTGAATGAATCAGGTCCAAGGTAGCATCTTTAAACGTCTTGTTTAGTCCGATGAACAGTCCCAAAACCAAATATATTCACTTTTCAAGATTCAAGATTTGCTAAAGAAAATGACTTTAAAGATTATTTGATTATCAAAATTGTTGCAGTCAAATGTTTCAGCTCCAGAATAAATTACAAAAATACCATGATTTGCAACGCTACTTTATTTTGACATTACAGCTAACTGGTGACTGGCTTTATTCACTCATAAGATGATACACACATATGTGATGTGCCTGCAGAAATATTAACAATATGCAGTTAAAAATACTCATATAATCAGATAAACAATGTTATCGTGTGTCTGTGTTCACAGCTTGGTGGATGACCGCTGCGTCGTCCAGCCTGACGCGGGGGATCTCAACAACCCTCCAAAGAAGTTCAGAGGTAAGAGACGAGGAGAGTCGTCCTCCTGAGGCCTGACATCATCACACTAACTGCTGTCTGTTTATACTGTGGGATCTGCAAGAGAGACGCTGCTGAATGTGTTATGCTGTGTTTCTTTGGTGACAGCCACAATATCTCTGCCCACTGGACTTCAAATAGGGCTGCCTTTGACAATGCTAATGGTGTGTGTGTGTGTGTGTGTGTGTGTGTGTGTGTGTGTGTGTGTGTGNGTGTGTGTGTGTGTGTGTGTGTGTGTGTGTGTGTGTGTGTGTGTGTGTGTGTGTGTGCTTTTGTGCATGCTTGTGTGTGCGTATGCATCCATGCACGTGTTCGCAGCTGTATGTGTGTGTGTGTGCGCTTATGTGTGTGTGTGTGTGTGTGTTGCTCACGCACCTTGACTGTGGAGATAGAGGCAGCTGTAGAGAATCAGCTCTCAGCTCAGATCTTGATTTGTTGGAAAACAACACACTTGAAAATGCTGCTTTTTTCAAACACAAGGCCTTGAGATGCCTCTTTGGTTCAACCCTGCTATTATTAGCTCCCATGCAGGAAGTAAAACTCATGACCCTTGGTTCTCAGGCTGGAGGTTTATATCTCTGGGGAGAGGCCTGGCCCAACACTGTGCAGAACATCAGTGTATTGAAGGCTTTTGTAGTATATCTTACAAGTTCTTGTACAGACATAAAAACAGTTTTTGTTCTCAGTCATTGTTTTGAGTTAATATATGATTGAAAGATCCAACTTTTTTGCACTGATAGGTAAATTATGTCTGATAAATCTGATAAAGTATTCATGACCAAGTCTTGTTTTTTTTTCGTTTTACATTGTTACTTTGCAGTTTTATGGCTATAGATCCATGAACTGTGTTTGTGATGTTACCAACTTACTATTAAAGTGAGCAATACACATAAGCATGCACACACTTGGCAATTTAGGATGCTATCAGCTGTCTGAGGAGCATAAAGAAGTTTGCACTTTATTACGATAGTAGAAAGCTTTGATGTGAACAGTGCCAGACTGCTCATCTCTTCACTGGGTCTCTGGTGACAGAGGACAGGTTATCTCCTCTCAGAGACAATCGCAGACTGCAGACTGATACCTCCACGCCTGCAGCAACATGAAAGACGAGTCTCTCGCTCTCCGGCTTTGCTGCTTTGTGTTCACTTCAACAACTGTCAACTTTGTTCAATAGACGTGGGAATAAGTGGCAAAAACATCTGTTGATTTTCATCCAAACCATAATCACAAGCACGAACATCTGCAGTCTAGTTCAGTGTGTTTGTATAGTAGTATCCTCAATAATTCAGCTGGACTGTGACTGAGTGTAAATCATGCAGCCTCCAAACTGTTTGTAGAGTTAATTCAAATCTATTGTGCCACTATTTTTGGCAGCAAACATGTGATGGTAGTGAGGGAGCTGCGTATTGGCTTACTTATACAGGAAGGCTTTCACTAATCACTTTGCCTCATTTAATCTTCCATCCTCCCACACTCGGTTTTCCCCTCCACTTACTTACAAAAATCATGACAAGGTACACAGTGCACTCGAAGGAAAAGTCCTGTTCTAAATCGGGCCCACAGCAGGACACTCAACTTCTTTGTCAAATCTGAAATTCTGCAGGATATTGTAGACATGTAGAAGACTTTTTGTAATTGTATACATGTCTGTACAACACATTTGCAAACAATCTGCTGTCAAAGTGGTGTTGGTCACTCCTTCACCATGTCAGCTGGTCTCGACCTGAAGAGGTCTTCATGTCACTGTGAGAGGCCTCTGGATGTCCACCAGAAGGCAGAGAGAGGTTGACATGGCTACTATAGGAGCATATGGAAAAGGACAAAAGAACAAAAGCCAACATGGTCTGTGATGCAACAGCTCGGCATTAAAGGGAAATTCCTCCATTTTCAACATAAAGGTCATGTTAACGGTTCAGAATGTGTAATAGTCATCATGTAAAGTTTGTTGTGTAATGTCTGCGGCTGTGACACAAAGTGGAGTCTGTCAGAAGTGTCCTTTTTAAAAATCTGCCTGTCTCTATTCCCCCAACTTCAAAAAAGTGTGCAAAGTGTAAAGACCCCCATTAAATGGTTATTCTGGCATCATTTGGCATATAAAAGAGCCTGCATGCTTTTTTAAAGATTATATAAAGATTATATTTACCTAACTTAAGTGACTTTGGTCCATTTGCAACAAGACATCCTGGAAACTAATGTCACAAATGTCAGCAGATGACATTTTGTTTAATCTCATGACACCTGCACCTGAAATTCACAAGTCCATAAAGTTTTTAAAAGCAGACTTTATGACTGATCAGACACAAGTGTAATTAGTTACATTAATGGTGGCTGCATTTCACTCAGCTCAACATACTCTTACTCTAACAGGAAATCATGCCATAGATTTTTTTTTTTTACCATGTTGCAGTAGGAAAAACAATTCTAAAAAGGTATGATGGTGGAATTTTATTTAGCTGCTTCAGTTTCCTGCTATTGTGCTTGCTGACTCACCGTCACACCGTCGTACTGGGACACTTGAAATGAACGACGCCATTATTAATCTTAATAAGGCCTGTGATTTTCTGACTGTCACCCGTCGAAATGTCTGCTGTTAAAACACCCTGTACACCGTTTGACATCAGTCAAACCGTGACTTTAGAACGGCAATTACACATCACAAAGAAAATGCTAGCATTTGTTAGCAGAGTGGAACAATTAATGGAAATATTATCCAAATCCCAACATGGTCATGTGCAATATCCAAAATGCAAGAGTGGTAATTTTTTGATAAAGGTAAAAAGTACACAGCATATCCTTATAAATGAAGCATCATGGTGTACAGACCCCAGCAAAACAATTAGGTCATCATCATTTTTAGATTTTATTTCAGTTAAAAAAAGTTAAAAGTCAAAATAAAAAATGACTAAAATTGTGACTGTCACAATATCACAGTGATGAGTGATTTTTTTAAAAAAATTTTTGCATATTCTTCAGCACTAGTTTTTAGTTTGCATACTGGCTTTTGTGAGTAGAATGAATTTAGTCAGTTTTCCAGTGTGAACACGCTTTGAATCTGTGAGTCACTCCTGTTGTGTTTATGCCCTCCCCTGGTAAAGAGCCACTCTAGTTAGTCTTTCACAACTGATAACTAACTAAAATGATGTAGTTGTATGCTGTTTGAATATGTAATCCTGCTAAACTGATGTTGAACAAATCTTTTTTCAGATGTTTACATACCATAAACTGTTGCACTGGGGCCTCACAATACACGCCACAGTCACAGTCAGGGCTGCAGCGAGGTCATGCCAGGAAACTTACTCCGGAAGTCTGAGGATTTTATGTCTTTTCATGATGCATCTGAAAGAAATTGTAGTTATGAACGTGGCTTGCTGTTATTATGTTGGCATTTCATTGATTTGTCTCAACTGTAATAACCTCTCAAGTGGTTTAGAGATAAAATGGTGAGCTTTGAGTTTTCTGAGCCGCTATTGAAGCCAGATGAGGAAGTATTTGCCTCAAGAACTTGAACTTTGCGTATAACCCTCAAGAAGTGTGATACATTATTAAAACCAAACAAGAAGCAAGTTTCTTTAGTTTAAACATCCACAAACACACTCGGGCTAAATGTGCCTACATCCTGTTTTTTTTTTTTTTTCTTTGGGAACTTTTCATTTGCGTCCTCTGGCAGAGCAAACACTCTTTTGTTCCTCCTGGTTTCGGGAGGCTCCTCAGCTGTTTGAGAGGGATGTAGTTGTGCAGAGATAATCCTCCTTAGTGGACACTCTGAGGGCAGGAGGCCAGGCGAGCCTTGTCCACATGCAGGGCCTTATACTGTCATTGCTGAGGCATGCTCAACATTTCCTCCTAATGTAAACACGAGCACCCTCCACACAGTCACACTCTCACTCATGTAGCCTGCATACATACGGTGAGACAAGAGGATGCAGCCTCTGTTTCACTCGGACGGTGCTTGAAACACACACACACACACAGGCACCTACACACACTCGGGTGGTGCACAGAGTACACTGAGCAGCACTCACCACATCCAGAGACAAACACTGCAACGCCGCTTTGTATCAGCAGTTTAAAATAATCCTCCTTTGTGTGAGTTGTGATTCATACGTCGTCACTCGGCTGTTTGATTGTCGGACCGACTTTTGAAGTTGCTATGGTTGCATATGGTTACAGTTGCGTGTTGAATTGGCGGTGTGTGAATTGAATGCTGCATTGTTTAAATGTCATTCGCTTTCCCTTTATTAATCATCAATCACCAATCTCTGTTTGTGGTCAGCAGGCTGTTCACATATTGATTAAAAAAAAAAAAAAAAAAGGATTTATTTTTGTGAAATGTTAAAAGCTGACAATGCACACCTGAACTCAATGCAACCTGTAACACCAACATACAGTAGTGCACAATAATCTATTACTGCACTTATGATTAGGCGACTTCGGCCAGAGAGTTGCCCAGAAACGCTCCCCCAGGAAAGGTTAGCATTGAGGCTGTATGCATACACACAGTCCTTGTTTGATTGTGTCAGGATAAAGATGGCTGACTGATGATGGCTGAATCTGAAACCATCCCCTGTTTGTCTGAAACAACAAGAGCTCCTTTTCTGTGCTTGTTATCAGCCTGAACCTTTCATTACTGAACCAGAAGCATGTGAAGATCATTATAGTGTCTCCTTGTTCTGGAGTAAATGCCTCCAACACTTGGCTCGTTTCTACTTTTTTTGTCGTCTAATTTCATATCTCATCTCCTGTTCAAACATCCTTTAATTTCCTTTTGCACAAAAACTTAAAAGCTCTTAAACTGCAGCGAACGTTGGAGCATTAACTCCTTGCCACCAGCGATCTGTTGTCAGTCCAAACCACTGGTGCTGACGGAGACAAACTGCAGACTATTTGGGTGGTTGGTCTGAGATACACACCAGAAGCAGTTCTGTCTGTAGTCCCTTCCTCTCCTAATAACTACATATATTGCTTTTCCATCTATTGAGAGAGGAGAGGCCTTGCAGGAAACAGTGAAGGGAAGCCCTTATTGTCTTAGATGCACTACAAGTGATTAGTTGCTTCCTCTACAATATCTCCAACAGGATAAGAACCTTAGAGTGAGCAGCAGTTTATACAAGCCAGATCATTGAGGATGTTGTTGATTTAACTCAGAATAGAAGAAGTACTGTGCAGTGTGTGTCTCTCGCTCCTTTGCCAGACTCATGTTGTCTAATTGCTGCAGCGGATCAGAACTCGTGCAGAGTTACGAGCCGGCCTCCCAGCTTGTGTTTGAACACTGATGACTTCTTTGTAATGTGGACATGTCAGGATTTTAGTCTCATATGATTTGCTTTATCTACTTTTGTGACAGAACACAACGTGGGGCAGATGGATGGATTTTTTTTTTTAAATCCAAAATTGGAAAATTCTTGTGTTATTGCATGGGAACATTAAATACACAGTAAAATACATATCAACACCATGAGAGAGAAATCTTTAGAAAAACAAACGAATAGCAAAATTGATTCAAATAGCTGCATACAGGATGTACGAAAAAACTTTAGCATGGTCTATAATAAAATGAACGTTTATCTATAGATTATCTATAGAATACACAATATGAAATATAAACCTATCATAACATTATATGCATTAGATAAGTGTGCAGATTTTTTTTTTTTTTAAAGAGATAAACTGGAAATTTGAAGGTCTGTACTTGTTGAGCTCTGACCACACCACGACCATTTAAACTGTGGCCCATTATCAATGATGCCGCCCTTTTGTCACACAGTAGATCTCTTTGAAAGCTGCCCTGCATGTTGTTGCTCTTCTCACTGCATTGAAGCATCGTGGCAGCGCTGCTCTCTTCCTCAGAGGTCAGTCGTCTCCGTTGGCTTAACATCCTCTCCGTAGTTTTTATGTTTGCCACAGGCATCTTCCTCTTGACCCTCTTAAATCTGGTGAGGTTTGTCAGCGAGCGCCGGATTTTTTATTAGCTTTCTGTTGAACTTGGCATCTCTAAAGAGGCGGTGTTAGTGATCTCTCTTAGTCATCCGCGGCCCTTGTGCAAGACCACTCAAAGCAGATGTACCAACACATTAGCAGACAAGGTCAAATAAATTATTTAAAGCCTCGATGTTTTAAGGCCCATAAAAATAATTTGCTGGGGATATTACTTTGTGTTGTGTGTGTGTTTTGTTACCCAGTCAAAATTTTTTAAAATAAACTTGTACATCCTCATTGAAGTCCAGAATACACTTAAACTCTCCACACTTGTGTAAGTTTCATACTGCACCAGGATCAGCTTCAAAACTAGTTGTGATGTCACCAATCTGAGATCTAATGTGAGCACAGAGAAACATTCCCTCTGAGCAAATTAATGAGAAAACACTATTCTAGTGTCAAACCACTTCACCTCAGTGTGCAGCTGTTTTTACTGAATGTTTCTTGTTTTTAGCTCTGCATATTTCTCTGGATCTCTTAAGGCTTAAATAATGGATTTGAATCATATTGAGTTGAGAACCCTGCACATACATCATTCTGCACAGTCCAAGTCAAACACTGAAGTGATGTAACAATAAGAAATAGCATTTTTTTGAGTGGAGGGGGAGTTTAAAGCTAAAAATCACTGAGCACATAAAATTATATAACAACAAAAATCAGCCTAATTTTGCTAGCTGACTTCTGTATAATCCTTTAGTATAATATCTGCTAATGCACTAATATAATATCATAATACATAAATAAATATGTATAATATGGTGTATATATAATAAGGTGCAGTGACAGAACATGGTACATGCAGTACCACTTTTGTCCACAGGGGCCACCAAAATCAACACCATATGAATGTTCTTCATAGTTGCTCGCTCGGATGTTCACACTTTCCATGCGTGTAATTAGCACTAAGCTGCTGTATTGACTTGTTTCCTCTTAATGGTTGAAGGTGTTGTCAGAGTCTTTCACAGTTCTGCGTCAGCTCCTCTCTACTGATCAACTGTGTCATTATGAAAAGCTTAACTCTGCACTTACACGTTCACATGTTGTAATATGTTGTAGGATGGATTTTCTTCAGCACACTGACCATTAACTGACCAAAGTCCTGCCTAGTCATGCTAAACCTACAGTACATCCTTTTGACTACATGTGGGCCGAGAACAGGATCCAGCAAATGATAATAATTGTAGTTGGAGACTTGAGCCTTAGATTCAAGACTTAAGCCACAGAAAATGAGGTCTTGAGCCTTGGCTGCTATGTTGAACTTGAAACTGCTCAGAATTGAAATAGTTTTACTTATTACCACCCTTAAATTGGCAAATTGTGCTTTTTGGACTTTGATATTTTGGATTAAACCAATGAGATGTAACCTGTAATTACTGAGCTTTACCAGTGCTGAGTGTGGATTTTGTTCCCTTCAGACAGAGTCAGATCTGCTCTTTCTAGTCTTTGTGTTAAGTGAAGCAAACTGGCTGCTGACTGTATCCTTACATTTAACAGACAGACATGACAGTGGTATAAATCTTCTTGTGTAACTCTCTGCCAGAAAGCACATATTCCACGAAATGTCTTTTTTCTTTAAAGCGATACTCCTGCAATTTAGTGTTGCACTTCATGAGGTGGACAACTTGAGAGACTCAGATCGAAGTCAAAGTAGCAGTGGACAAGGTATCCTCACTTTTTTTGGTCTTTGGAATGTGTCCAAAAACCAAACCTACCCATAAATCAATTCACTGACCCCGGTGATGTCCTGCTCTCAGGCTTCATAAAGCTCCCTGCAGAGCCACAGGAGACACTATACATCTGTTTTCACAGGAATGTGTGAAATCTTCATTTCTAGGTCTGTGCATCGAAAGGGAAATACTGTACACACAGCTTTGGAGAAAAAAAAATGTTCTAATGCTGTGTCATTTCAATAGTTGGCATCCAGAGAGCTGAAAGGCTTCCAGCTGCAATTTCCTTAAAAGGCTTGTGACTTGCCCTCGAGGACTTGAGCCTTGATTGACTTGAGACTCGATGAGGCCTTGCCCCCTGTTTATAGTTAATATGATGCATACCTCAGGGCGATGTGATTTTTAGGTTCATATAAGTGCACACGGGGCAGCTCATATCAAAGACAGCACTGTTTATGAACTATATTGAGTGCTAAATGGTGATGAGGGGGTGGAGGTTCCCGGAGTAAAAGACTGTTTTAGGTGGGAAGAATGTTAATGAATCATTGAGTTTTCTGCTCTCTGAACCAGTCCCTCCACTTCTCCTGCCCAGTGAACCCAGCAGGAATCCTCAGGTTCAGCATTACTGGACTGACATGTTTTCTCGCCCAGCTGACTGTGATTAAAAGCAAACCTTCTGTCACACACACACACACACACACACACACACCCACACACACACACACACACACACACACACACACACACACACACACACACTCAGACACACACTGTGTTCATATTGCAGCTGTGATTGTGTGTTTGGAGTTTGATAAAACGCTGGTGTCAAATTGTGGAGCAGCTCACTCGTCAGACAGGAACTTCCAGGGTGTGTGTGTGTGTGTGTGTGTGTGTGTGTGTGTGTGTGTGTGTGTGTGTGTGTGTGTGTGCGTGTGTGTGTGTGTGTGTGTGTGTGTGAATGTGTGTTTTTGTTTGTGTGTGTGTGTTTGTTTCCATTTGGCTTTTACACTTGCTTGTTTTGATCCATATACGGTTGCTGTTTCATCTACGTGTGCGAACATATATGGGACAAACACGCACACACAAACACGCACAAACAACTATACACACATTTATTCCCTCTGCATAGCTCCACTCCTCCTTCCTCCCTTTTCTGCTGTATTTCTCTCTCACATTCTTCCACTCTCTTCTTGCCTTCCTCATTTCTCTCTCACTTCCTTTTCTTTGTTGTGCTAACTGTATTTTAGGTCAGACTAAAGTAAACCATATCTGATGAGGGGGCTGAGGAGGGGGGGGCGTGAGGAAGATTTGCGAGATAGAGACCGTTCGCTCTGAGGGAGAGAGTCGTGTGTGAAATGGTTTGAGGAATTCAGAAGGGAGAAGGAGGGATGGTAGAAAAAAAAAAGTGGAGGGGGGAAGATGGGGAGTCCCCACCCTCTTCTCGCTCCCTCTGTCATCCCACTCCCCTTCTCTTGGCTGGCCTTATTTGGTCATGTTACTGCGGCTACAGCAGGAGGAGAGAGAGAGAGAGTGAGAGTGAGGGAAGGATGGACAGATTGTTCTTTTTTTTCCTCCTCTTTTCGACCTCTCAGAGTAGAGAGTTTCGGTCAGATGAGAGATGCATTCAGAGGAAAGCCAGGACTAGGAGGGAGGAGTCGCTGTCACACTGTCCATGTGTTGTGGTTGTAAGCTGCAAAACTTTTCGCCCGTGTAAAAGTTCCCATGTCGCCATTGTTGTGCAGCTCGACACAGAAGAGGAACTCTGTCACGCTAAAACTGCGACCACATGCAAATGGAGGGAGCGTCTGCCAGTTTCTACGGTTATCTATGAAAATGAGCGGCGGGGTGGGAGGCTGCTGACGACAGCAGCATCTCGTGGTTGCTGTAGTAACGAACTCTCACTGACCATGACTCCATAACACACACACACACACAGAGGTCACTGACCCTTCTCTAACCACAGGATGGAACCACATATTACTATACTTAGATAACATAGGCACACACACACACATACTGCACAGACTTCTATAGCTGTGAGGATCCTCATTGACATAGTGCATTCCCCGGAGCCCCCACCCGAACCTGAACCATCACAGCTAAACGCCTAACCTAATCCTGAATCTCTGTCCGAAGCAAAAATGTTCTCACTTCCCAAAAATGTCCTCGCTCCTGAGGTCTAAAAGTGAGATAGGTTCGCTGAACCAGTACACACACACACACACACACACACACACACACACACACACACACACACACACACACAACTCAGCATGTTGCCAAAACTGTTCCTTTAAGACAAATAGAATACAATTATGTACAGTAATAATGATAAAATAAACAGAACTTTCTCCTGGTCTTTCTCCTTTCTATTTGTCTTTATCACACACACACACATACACACACACACGCTTCGCTGTCCCTCATCTCTCCCTGAAGCAGACAAAGCCCTTTGATCTGCATGAAAGAGAATGGTGAATATGAGAGGAGTGTGTGAACATAGTGTGTGTTTATATTCTCTGCTTATTCAGCCTTTGAAGATATCACTTGACATGTCAGAGTGGCCTCATTTATTAAGTCAAGTTTGTGTATTTTTTGTTGCACATTCCTTATTTGCTGAGCACCTTGCATGTTGTTGTTGTAGCAGCTCGGGCCTTCGGTGTCTGCTGATTTATGTGAAGCTGTTGCAGAGACCTGGCCTCCCACACTGGAGCACCGGCCTTTCCAGGCTTCACTCAGAGAGCATCAACATATTTTTCTCTTTTTCTTTTCTCTTCCTTTGATTTAAGCCCGTCTACTATTCTAAGCTCCAAACACAGTGGTTCGCCTGCAGTCAGTGTTTGCCTGAACGCAGTCCCTCTGAGCTGTACTCCATCTGTCCAAGCCTCTGTATTTACTGTATTTCTCTCTGTGTCCAGACTGTCTGTTCAGACTGTGTCCCATGAACCGCTACTCGGCCCAGAAGCAGTTCTGGAAAGCAGCGAAGCCTGGAGGGAACACGGACACGGTGCTGCTCAACAAGCTCCATGTAAGCAAAGTGACGACATGTTCGCCTCCCTGCAGTCACAGCGACACACAGGCCTGTCCTCACACAAGAGAGGATCAAGAGGAGAAAGGGAGACTGAACTTTTTTTAATCTTAAAGTCTAGAAAGCTGCAGATTGAATACACAGAAATGTTGCACTCAAAGATTTTCAGCACAGTAATTTTGCTGAGGTGGATTTTTCTAAAGTCCTTTTATAGACATTTCCGAAGCCTTTCACTCCTACTTTCCTACCTTTCTGCCCTCCACACTCGGCTTTCTCTCTTTCTGCTGCGTTACAATACCATTTAAAGCAATCTGACCACACAGTCATAAAGTGGAAGATTGCAATCTCTCCTGTTTCCATGCAGATGTGAGTCAGAGATTTTCACTTAAAACCCAGATGTTGAAGTGTACGAGAACTCTTGTCACTGCTCTTCATTGTTTAACAGCTGAGCGTTCACTCTCATTCTTGCCTTCCAGCACGCAGCTGACTTGGAGAAGAAGCAAAATGACTCTGAAAACAAAAAACTGCTTGGAACAGTAATCCAGTACGGGAATGTCATTCAGGTTTGTTCCTGTGATGCTAAGATCTGTGTGCACCAAAACAACAATGTCTCTCCACAGTTTGTCAGTATAATGAACAGTATCCTGCAACACCTGCCTACAAATGATAAATTATTTATCTAGAGTTTAACGCACATTGTTGATACTGTACATAACCCCACACTTCATGTATATAAAGTCATCTTTTCCATTACTCAGTCAATGTTTATTCTGCTGCACTATTTGTACTGGTTTACAATTTACAGAACTGCTTGTATGTTATATGAGTATATATGTATGCCATTGTATGTTGGCGGTTATTATTGCTTTATATACTGTATATTTATATAGACTAGGGCTGCAGCTAATGATTATTTTCTCCTTTGATTGATCTGCCAATTTTCATCAAAAGTTCCCAGAGCCCTATTCGACTATATTGCAACTCTAATACATATAAACATTGTTTTCACCGACTTGTATCTACAGGGTAGTTCTATGTTTTGTTTTGGGTTTTTTGACCTATTGTTGTTTGTAGTCGTTATTATAGTAAGTTATTCTCAATTTTGTGTGTGAGAGCATCTTAAAACAGGAGTCAAATTCCTTGTATGTGTACACATACTTTTGTCAATAAAGTGGATTCTTGATAGGTATCTGGTCAGATAAACGTTGTTAGAAATTCCACAAAGTTTCGGTTTAACTGAGTTCACTCTGATACGACATCAGTGAAGCTGATTTAATCTCACCACTATTCCAACATCTCTTATCTGAAATTTAAAATATGCCTCAGCTTGAGTGCAAGTTGAACATGCTGCTCAATATTAACAAAAACTGAAACCATAAGTTGTGTATTCTAGTATTTCAGTGTTTTTGGTGTAAGCCTGATAAAAATGTGGGAGGCTGAAACCTGATGCAGTCATAGTGAAACTGCAAATGTATAGAATACAACTATACTGTAATTTATACTAATCAGACAATACAGGAGGAAGACAACTCACAGTGTTGTTATGCAATAAGTCACTGTAACTCTATTAGATTTCTTAGCTGCTACATGACTTTAGTGTCTTAAATAACTCTAATGACAGTAATGAGACTGTTAACATTTGGCAGTGCCTTCAATGCAAGTCTGCTTTCTTGCACTTGGCACACTATTAGAAGCACTTACTCCTCACCTCTGATTTCAGCTTGTCCATTTGTCTGTATTGTCTGACACTGTATCCTGTTTCTGCTCAGCTCCTCCACCTGAAGAGCAACAAATACCTGACAGTGAACAAGCGTCTGCCTGCTCTGCTCGAGAAGAACGCCATGAGGGTGATGTTGGACACGGCTGGAAACGAGGGCTCCTGGTTCTACATCCAGCCCTTCTACAAACTGCGCTCCATCGGGGACAGCGTGAGTCAGCGTGTGTGCATGTCTGTGGGCATGGTGCATTGTGGGAATTTAGCCTTTAACACATATAAACATGCAGTAATAAATCAGTATTATGAAGGAAACACAGCAGACTAAAGGTCCAAACCTCGAAAGCACAGGTCTATCACCTTAAGCCATCTGACCACACTATCCCCATGTGAACCTGTGCCAGCACCCACCTGGTGTTCACCTGATCACAAAGCTCTTGTTGGCACCAACTCGTCTCTCCCTGCAGCAGGAAGTAGTGCAGGTGCCCAAGGACAAAATGAACCGCGGTGTAGACTGGACCTCTCCGCTAAGCTGCTCTCAAAGTAGGTATGGCACGAGGCCTAAGCAGCAGCAGGCCTCGGACAAAAAGAAAATTGGATTCACTGCGTAGCTGCTGAGAATAGACAGAAGACAGTGACATGCAAATAAGTACTGATGCCAATACCTACTGTATATATGCATGTAAGGTTGAGCTCTTTCTGTACCTGAGTTGTACTCAGGGTTTACACTCCTATAGATGCTAAATACAGTCAATTATCTTTAACTAAGGCCTTCCATGAATTTAGGTAAAACTCAGTACAGTTAAAGTAAAATACAGTGCAAGTTATTCCTGGAGCCCAGACCTCTGTATGTGCATTATGACCTGGTGTTTCAGGTTTATTGCCAAGAATATTTTCACATAGAAGGAATTTGTCTTGTTTTGGTGCAAACAATAAGCAAATATAAAATGTGTCTGGTGCAAAATCTGTCTAAATATGAGAACTGTACCGTTTGTGCGTGGAATGTAAAACATATTGACCAAAGACTGTGCAAAGGTGTAAAGGATTTAGAATAAGTGCAATGTACAGAGATCATAATAATTAACCTTAATGCAGTGTCCATGGGGCGGAATAAGAGTGTGTGTCAGTAGGGGTCCTGGGTCTTTCTGCTGATGGTAAGAAACTATTCTTGTGGCCAGAGGTTTTGGTCTTAATGGACCTGCCAGAGAGGAGCTTTTCAGAGGGTTTGTGTCCGAGCCGTCACTCTTGCTCGCCTCAGACTCCCGGAGGCGTACTGGTCCTGGAGGGATGACAGATTGCAGCCAATCACCTTCTCAGTGGAGTGAATGATACGCTGCAGTCTGCTCCCGTCCTTGGCAGCGGCAGCAGTGTACCAGATGGATGGTGATGGCGGTGTCGAAGTGCACCATCACTGACTTGAAGTACGTCCTGTGCTTATTATGGTGTTCAGCTCAGGACTCCACAGTCTCGACCAGGGAGGTGCACGGGGTGATGGGGTGGGTGGGGCTGGGGTCTTCCTGAAATCCACAACCATCTCCACTGTCATCTTCATTGTCTTTAGTGCGTTGAGCTTCAAGTTGTTCTCTCATTGTGATCCTGGCAGTTTCCCACTCTCTTCAATAACTCAGATCCTGACCCTTTATGTTTCATGTGTGTTGTGTGTGATCACAGGTGGTGATCGGGGACAAGGTGGTCCTTAACCCAGTGAACGCCGGCCAGCCGCTCCATGCCAGCACACACCAGCTTGTGGACAATCCAGGATGCAATGAGGTTTGACTGAGCTACTGCAACTCACTCCTGTCTCTGTGGGATCGTCGGCTGTGTAAAATCTAATTAGTATTTTTTTTCTCAGAACCGCTGTTTGGTTTTTAGCTCCCTGATGTGAACTACAGGAACACGGCAGGATTGTTTCCCTGTCTTCCACATTTAGCACAGTTAAGGACGAGCCTGCAGCTAACATGAAACAGTTACGTCTGTTATTCTGTCAAAGTGCCTTACAGCTGTTCTACAGAAACACAGAGAGAGTTCAAGGGGGAGTTTTAGGGCAGTTCTGTTCTTGTTTATCAAAAGTGAGACAAATTGATTTAACCCATTTATTTATGACTCTGCGTAAGGATATGTGAAATAGCAAGAATGTAAACACAAGTCACTAAAGTGTGTGACATCTAGTGGGAGCTCTGACCACTCTTATACATTTTTCAATCCTGGAATGAAACTTTTTATTCTTCTTCACAAGCACGTGCAGTATTTTTAAGATGTTCCTCGACAACCCTGATTCCAAAAAAATGCTGTGACGCTGTGTAAAAAATAAACATAATACAAACCCAAACCCACAACAGTTTTACATAGTGCTCCTGAGCCCATGTAGTAACCTCCTTTATACAATCATGAGTTTGACAAAGTGTTGAACCTCTCTCCATCCTCACTTCTGAACGACTGAGTCTTTCCAGGATGAACCTTTCATACCCAACCATGATACTATCACCTGTTACCAATGAACCTGTTTACCTGTGGACTGATCCAAACAGGTGTTTTTGGATCAGTCCACAACTTTCACAGTCTTTTGTTGCTCCAACTTGTTTGAAACATGTTGCTGCCGTCAAATTCAGAATAAGCAGTTATTTACACAAATCAATGAAGTTGATGAGGTCAAACATTAAATGTATTGTCTTTGTGCTGTTTTCAATTGAATATGTGTCAAAAAGGATCAGCAGATTGTCACATTCTGTTTTGTGTTTTACACAGCGTCCCAACTTTTGTCGAATCAGGGTCGTATACCACAAAAAAAGAAGGTTATTTTTTCCTCACTCTGAGGAAAAAAAATGAAACTCCACAAATACTAAACCGCCCTGTTAACCTTTGCAGTGTTGTGGCAGTGCTCCCACTGTGCAGACATGTTGCCTGGAGATCATACCTACAGACACTGATTGTTTGTTTTCCAGGTGAACTCGGTCAACTGTAACACCAGCTGGAAGATCGTCTTGTTTATGAAATGGAGCGACAATCAGGAGATCATCCTGAAAGGGGTTTGTCTCACAGTCGCTACTTATTCTTTTTATAGGAATTTTGGCACATTCACATTTTATATCTAATGAAAAAGATACATATATAAACATACATATCATACTAGCAGCAGTCAGTTTCTTCCAAACCTCTTTTATATACAGTTGTCTCATACAGCCTTGAAATAATCAATGACAGATTTCCATAATGTTTAACTTGTTTACATTCTCTCTTTTTCTTCCAAGAAGTGTTGTATAATGTCCCTCATCAGAGCTGAGTGGGCCGGTGGCTTTGTTTGTTTGCAGTGCAGTATTATCAGTCCACACTGTGTGCTTACATATGAGATTATGTACTGCTTGTTCTACAGCGCTACATTAAAAACCAAAGTGCTCCCAAAATATTTAACTAAAGCATTTTTGTGGCCATTGTTTTGACGTATGAACTAGTGAAAGTGTCCACACTGATCCCAAGGGACGTCTGCAGAGATTTTATGTGCCCTGTAAATATGATCCATGATGATTATTTGAATAACTATAACAAGAAAAGCATCTTGTGGAACATGTTAAATAGGCACACAAGTTTCACTTATTTATTTCATTTGTCATTTTGAGTGCTTTGTCTTAAGGTCGAGCTGAATATTTCTGACAAATATTCTCACTCTCTCCAGGGTGACGTGGTGCGATTGTTTCATGCAGAGCAGGAGAAGTTCCTCACGTGTGATGATCACAGAAAAAAGCAGTATGTTTTCCTCCGCACTACTGGACGGCAGTCAGCTACCTCGGCAACCAGCAGCAAAGCCCTGTGGGAGATCGAGGTGGGGAAGAATATTTTTAGAGTCGCTGATGTACTACATGTTGTTAAAATGTGGTGAAGTGTGTTCTCTGTACGTCAGCAGTAAACATGAAGTAAGCTCACTTTCACTTTACAGCATTGTGGGTAATTCAGCACGCGGCGCCTCTTGAATAAATGGTATGCATCGGTGCAGGATGTAACCGCTGTTTGCTCTGGTATCAGGTTGTGCAGCATGATCCATGTCGTGGGGGAGCGGGCTACTGGAACAGCCTGTTCAGGTTCAAACACCTGGCCACTGGACACTACCTGGCTGCAGAGGTCAGTGGACAGTCACACAGTTCCAGTAACTGTAATTAGAACATAACAACATGACCTCCATAGATACATAGATTTATTTTTATTATGTTTTTATGAAATGCTATTCTGAAGGTATTTATGTTACTCCAGGAAACCAGGAAAATACAAATTTAAGCACAATTTAGGTTTATTATTTATTATATTTATTATTATTGATATCACAGAAAACAATATTCCAGGTGATATTTAGAATTGACTTCAAGCTGTTACCCACTTTGTATTTTTGCAGGTGAATCCGGAGTATGAAGAGGAATGCCTGGAGTCCCGCTCCTCAGTAAGTGAGCCACACTGAAAGACTTGAGTTTATAGTTGGCAACATCAATATGCCAGCACTCACTAACAAATTCTCATTGCTTATAAAGTTTCCATTAATGCCTAATGGTTTTCCAGTCGAACTTGTTGATGTAATACTATGGCACAAGAAAACACCTGTTTCTGATTTGTTTGTAAGTGTTTAAATTGTGTGTATATCAGGAAACCTATAACTCATTTATGGACAATCTGCAAGTGTACAAAACAGTATGCATGCTTTCCACTATATTACCAGTTTATTCACTGGTGGACCTCAGGCTCACACTGCACACACACAAACAAACAAAAAAAACCAAAACAACAAGTGACAGCCTTAATGTTGCATATATATTTTTGCACAGTGAGGTGTATTACACTTCAGTCACCAGCAGATGGCAGCCTTTCACTATGAATGAAAGCATCTGTCTGTATTGGCCCTTCAGTTCTTTGCAGCTGCTGTGACTGTGAACATGAAGCTGTTCACATCTGCTGACCAGGCAGTGACAAGTGAACCAGCTGAAATCAAAACCTAAAATTATATCCCAACAAGCTGAAGTATCGCAGATGTCCCAGGCGAAAGAGAAAAGCCTCTGATTTACTGTGAGGACACTTTTCATTATAGCTGACCCTTATTGGATTTAACTGAATGAGCAAAGATATTTTCTTAATTGTGCCTCATCTCGAAATCTAAGCTCCAACTGATAAAATGAGGCCATTTAGTCATGGGACTTTTCTGGCAACCAGCATTGGCTTATTGAATTAAGACATTTTATTAGGAAAATTCAACTTGCAAATGAGAAAAAGTAGTTGCTCTTTTGAGGAAAACAGACTTTGAACAGTGATTGCTTTATGCATTACTATCTTCAGTCAGTTCCTAGAAATCTCTGTGCAGCAATAATTGACCTTTACTAAAGCACCTGACTCTCATTGATCCTGACACAAACGTGGCTGATGACCCCAGTTGCTCAAAGTGAAAATCTGTGAGTGGTTTTTAAGATGCGTTTTGTTATGTCGGCCATTTTTAATCATGCTCTGTTTTGCCTTTTCCCTCCAGCTGGACTCGGAGCAAGAGGCCTTACGGGCCCGTTTGAGAAACGTCCAGGACAAAGTCATGTATACTCTCGTGTCTGTACCTGATGGCAATGACATCTCTTCCATATTTGAGCTGGACCCTACCACACTAAGAGGGGGGGACTCACTGGTGCCCAGGTAGGCCGTGATGTTAAGGTGTTGAAGTGTGTCAGGCGTGCTCAGGCCTGTGTTACAGAGAAGAGCGTTGCCCATTCTGTCACACTTTCCACTGAAAACCAAACAGTAGACATATTACAAATAGGGAACTTCCATTGTATATGAAGTCATCTCAATATGCTTGTTCAAGCCATAAACCATGGAAAGAATATATGTGTGTTAATGTAAGAGAGTGTGTGACTTACTGTTACTCACAGCAGCAGGGAGACAGATAAGAATATTCACTCAATCAATTGCAGCCAATAAAATTTTTTCCTGCTGTCCTACGTATACGCTCCTGTTATGACCATTATGAGCGGATGTGTTTGTGCTTGTCCATGGAGGAGTCACATTTCTTTAGCATCCATGATGTAATTAACGGGGTGTGTGTTTGACTCAAATTAATTCACGAGAAACGCTGTGACTGTCACTTGAATAGTTCAAGGAAGAGGAAACTGTTGGCAAATGAATGCGGGTGTGATGTGTGATGTGTGTGTGTGTGTGTGTGTGTGTGTGTTAACGCGTACGTCTTGGCTGGAGCTTGAAGTTGAAGCTGTTGTGCTTCTTGTATATCTGAAAACAGCAGTGGTGGAAAAAAGCTAGTATATTTTGCTTAAATAAAAGTACTCATTATGCAGAATGGCCCATCTTAGAATAATAATGATATTATTGGACTATAATTATTGCTGCATCTGAAAATGTTACAGCTTATTTATTTGTATATAACAACTCTTCAGTGTCATTTGAGAATTTAATATTTTGTGTACTTTATCATAAGGACACCCGAGAGGGCACTTTATCAGTGCAGTTATCAGTGCGGTTATCAGTGCAGTTATCAGGGCAGTTATCAGCATCCTTTCATTGACAATACTGTGTAATTTCAAACATTTCCTTTGCAAGTGTTAGTCTGTCCTATCTAGTATTCATGCTCCAACATTAATATACATAAATGAATATATAAAAATGTGCTTTCAGGAACTCATACGTGCGCCTCAGGCACCTGTGCACCAACACATGGGTTCACAGCACCAACCAACCGATTGACAAGGAGGAGGAAAAACCTGTCATGCTGCGTGTGAGTGACAGTTCATTTGCACAAATATGCAACAGCGTAGCACCAGCAAACTACTGCGACTTTTGTCACGACTAGACTCTGTGCATGATGCTGAGGTGAACTTCTGTCTGGATTTCTGAGATTTTATGAGTCACCAAAAGGTCACTAGTAATAAAAAAACCTGACTGTTGTCAGCTGAAATGGCTTCTGTGCCACCCCCTCCATCCCTGCTGTGAAGTTATGAAAGTGTTTCAGAACTGAATATTAAGTATACATGGCTTTTTTTCCACAATGTATAATTATAGCTTTCATTATAAAGTATTCAGGGGGAGAATTAAAACAAGTAAAGCCAAAGCCCAGTCTCATATTGTCTCATATTGCACTGATAGATGTCATTTTCTTTCCCGTTTCAAGATCGGCACCTCAGCACTAAAAGAGGACAAAGAGGCTTTTGCCATCGTGCCCGTCTCTCCGGCTGAAGTGAGAGACCTTGACTTTGCCAACGATGCCAGTAAAGTGCTGGCCTCTATTGCTGGAAAGCTGGAAAAAGGCACCATCACACAGAACGAGAGGAGGTACAGTGTAACACAAAGCCAGATCGTGAGTGTCTAACATGAAACAAGGTAGCTGTGTGTTATCGCCTTGTGTGTCTCTTTTGTACAATCAGAGCGGTGACCAAGCTCCTGGAAGATCTGGTGTTCTTTGTGGTTGACATTCCCAACAATGGACAGGATGTCCTGGAGATCATGGTCAACAAACCGAACAGGGAACGACAGAAACTCATGAGAGAACAGAATATTCTCAAGCAGGTAGATAATGTCTGAACAAAGAAACATTTTGAAACTCTTCAAATGCCTTAAACATGAACTTTTTTGAACCCGCTGAACTCCCCTGAACCCCCCCCCCCCCTCTAATTCCTCTGACTCTCTTTTGTCATAACTCAAAGCAGTATAGTTGTCAGGCCTGCTGTTTGTCTCAGCGTGCTCTTTTGACCTTAGCTTCACTAAGAGCGTCACAACCTTGTCCCTGCGTTCAGATCTTCAAGCTGCTGCAGGCTCCGTTCACAGACAGTGGGGACGGGCCCATGCTGCGACTGGAGGAGCTGGCTGACCAGCGTCATGCGCCCTTCAGACACATCTGTCGCCTGTGTTATCGGGTCTTGCGTCACTCTCAGCAGGACTACCGCAAGAACCAGGTACAGTTGGTCAGACCTTTACGAGCACTCATGTGATCATCAAAACAAAAAAAAAAGTGCCCTGAATCTAAAATGTGAAAAGCCCCTTTATCAAATATTCTCCTAATACTAATACATAGAGCCACATAATATCTTATTACAAATGTTTGTAAATGTGAAATGCAGCAATCCCATTTTCCAAGAAGTCAATTTCTCTTAAACACATTACAGTGTTGTTATTAGAGCGGTCATTTAATTAGGTTGGATAAAGAGGCAGTCTGGTCCTTGTGACTGTGCTCTGTTTTTCTGCACTCTGATGGCCTGCATCAGTCAATATAAGTGATGGATATAGACATAACAAGGTTAAAGCTGAAGGGGTAGGTTAATGATGATTTTTTTTTTCCTCTGTGAGTCTGTGCCATCTTGTTTTTGTTTGTGCGTGCTCTGACTGGTTATCTGTCTGTCCCGCAGGAGTACATAGCCAAACAGTTTCGCTTCATGCAGAAACAGATCGGCTATGATGTGCTGGCCGAGGACACCATCACAGCTCTGCTGCACAACAACCGCAAGCTGCTGGAGAAGCACATCACTGCTGCAGAGATCGACACGTTCGTCAGCCTGGTCCGCAAGAACCGTGAGCCCAGGTCTGTATGTGCACCGTGAACACCCTGATCTGAGTAAGAGACCGGATCAAAAATAACATGATTTGCAACATACTGTGTTAGTAAGAGTCTTTTATATCCTGATTATAATCTGCATATCCTGATCACACAGTATCTGCTCTGCATGTCTGCACACTAGTTCACCATAGACAACAAGTCAGGAAAAAAGAGGAGGAGGAACCAACTTAAGTGTCACTCAAGCTGCATGTTAATATGTACATCAGTGTAGTGTACTAAGGTGTACTGGAATGTTTGGTCATCAGAAACAGTAGATTGGTGCAACCTCAATTCCAAAAAAGTTGGGACGCTGAAAAAAACAAAAAAAACCAGAATGCAGTCATTTGAACTGTGTTTACCTCATCCATGTTTTTGGGCAGGGTTGTACATTATTCATATTGCTTTTACCGGCTGACATGTCTCTGGTGCTTGAGTTGATCTTGAGTTCTGTGTGTGTTTGTGTGTCCAGGTTCCTGGACTACCTGTCAGACTTGTGTGTGTCAATGAATAAGTCCATCCCTGTGACACAGGAGCTCATCTGTAACGCGGTGCTGGATCCAGCTAACGCAGACATCCTTATAGAGACCAAGTGAGTAGTCCTCCATCGGTTTCTGTCTGATCCTCCTCAGAATGCCAGTGTGCACTGTGTGACATCTGCAGAGGCAAAAAATGAAATAGATTCACAAACCAACAGAGGTATTAATCATTTATAAACAATATCTACTATCACCGCTGTAAATTCTTATATATTATTAATATATATTATATTATTAGTCCTTATTTTAAAACCACTATACATAGAGTTAAAGGATTTTGTGCCGTAATCCTTAGACGATTAAATAAATAAATTATATAATAAATTTAATAATTATATATAAAAATTTGTCATAAATTCGTACTCATTTATCTCCATCAGCCTTTAACAAAAAACCTCCCTCCCCCTGCAGACTCGTGCTGTCGAGATTTGAGATTGAGGGAGCGCCGCTCGGGGAGAACTCTGTGGAGTCCGAGGAGGATGAGGAGGAGGTGTGGTTGTTCTGGAAAGACAGTAATAAAGAGATCCGCAATAAAAGCATCAGGGAGCTGGCCCAGGACGCCAAGGAGGGCCAGAAGGAGGACCAGGAGGTGATCAGTTATTACAGGTAGTTACTGCATTCTGTTTCCCGTGTGGTTGTCTGGGATCAAGCACATGTTGCTGATGACTGTAATAGTTTTGTATACAGGAGTTTGGTGAAGCTTCAAATGTAAGTCTGACTCTACTTGTGTATATTTACCGCTGCAGGTACCAGCTGAACCTGTTTGCCAGGATGTGTTTGGACCGACAGTACCTGGCAATCAACAAGATCTCCGGCCAGCTGGACGTGGACCTGATCCTGCGGTGCATGTCTGACGAAGACCTGCCCTACGATCTCCGAGCCTCCTTCTGCCGCATGATGCTGCACATGCACGTGGATCGAGACCCTCAGGAGCAGGTCACGCCTGTCAAATACGCTCGACTCTGGTCGGAGATCCCCTCAGAGATCGCCATTGATGAGTGAGTAAATGGACACATTTAACGGATTCTTCATTGTAGAATATTTCTCTTGTTTCTCGAAGCATATTTTTAATTTTTTGTAGATGAATTTGTGCTTTGTTTTTGTCTTATTGTAGCTATGACAATGATGGAACATCTAAAGATGAAATTAAGGAGCGATTCTCTCAGACTATGGAGTTTGTTGAGAACTACCTAAGGGATGTGGTGTGTCAGAGCTTCCCTTTTGCAGATAAAGAGAAGAACAAGCTGACCTTTGAGGTCAGTCTGGCGCGATTTTGATATAGAATCACACTCATGTCATTTGATTTTAATGGTGAAATCAGCAGCAAACCTGTTTAATTCTTCCATGTTTAGGTGGTGAACCTGGCCAGAAACCTGATTTATTTTGGCTTCTACAACTTCAGTGACCTGCTGAGACTAACCAAGATCCTGCTGGCTATTCTAGACTGCGTCCACGTGAGCACCATTTTCCCTTTCAACAAGCTGGACAAAGAAGATGAGAGTAAAGGTAGAAACACAACGGTTGCTCAGTGGAGAAGCAAATATTGCACAGACATGAAGCTGATGTCTTGTATTTGTGCATGTGCTTGTTTCCAGGCAGTAACGTGATGAGGTCCATTCATGGTGTAGGAGAGCTGATGTCTCAAGTAGTCCTGAGAGGAGGAGGTTTCCTTCCCACAACTTCAACCAACAGCACCAACGGGGACACAGTCAAGACTCAGACTGAACCCGAGAAACAGGACATCCTGGTCATGGACACCAAGCTCAAGATCATTGAGATCCTGCAGGTGAAGAACATGTAGTACTTAAATACACGTGTACAGTGTATCAGACACAGTCCTTTTATTCTCCAAAATATTCACATAGAAACCCTGTTATTTTCTGTCCCGTCCTACAGTTCATCCTGAATGTACGCCTGGACTACAGGATCTCCTGTCTGCTCTCTATATTTAAGAGGGAGTTTGATGAGAGTAACTCCCAGAGTGACTTATCTGTAACTGGAGCAGTGGAAGGACCGAACAATATGCCAGGTCAGGTTAACTTAAGGCTGTATTTTACACAAGTGTGAGGCCAGTGAAACGGGCTCTGTTGGTTACACATGTCCTTTTTGAAATTCTAGGAGCTTTGGATTTTGAGCACATAGAAGAGCAGGCAGAGGGGATATTTGGTGGAAGGTAATGACAGTTTCAATATAGAAGGAGTCACACAATAAGAAAGAGGATGTGTTTTCATTTGAGTGTTTGTTCCAGTGAAGAGAACACCCCCCTGGACCTGGACGATCATGGTGGCCGGACCTTCTTGAGGGTCCTGCTCCACTTGACCATGCATGACTATCCTCCTCTGGTGTCCAGAGCCCTCCACCTGCTCTTTAGGCACTTCAGCCAAAGGCAGGAGGTCTTGCAGGCTTTTAAGCAGGTGCCCTAGCAACTCACACACATCTGAAAACCAAAGCAAAAAAATCATTTTAACATGCATCTGATTCTTTTTTTTACCATTAAGAGCCATCCACGTGTAGATACACAAATAAATGACTGTGAAATCAGCATCATCTTGCCCTTTCACATTGCCTTGTTCTGTGCTTTATATTGTAACATCTCTATTCTCACAGGTCCAGCTGCTGGTCACCAGCCAAGATGTGGAAAATTACAAGCAAATAAAGTCAGACCTGGACCAGCTGCGCTCCATCGTGGAGAAGTCTGAGCTCTGGGTGTACAAGAGGCAGGGGCCAGACGAGGGCATGGATGCAGGAGAGGGGCTCTCTGCTGAGCCAGAACATAAAAAGGTGGAGTATATTGTAGATCAAAAGACGCTGAAAAGCCTGTCGCTGCTGAGAGTTTGCTCTAGTAAGGCCTTTCTCTCTGATGCATTGTTCCTGGTTGGCTCTGTAGGGGGATTCAGGGGGCACAGACAAACCAAAGAAAGCGGAAAGTACCAGCAGTTACAACTACAGGGTGGTAAAGGAGGTACTTACTTCTACGTTTGGTTAACAAGCTCTTTTCTGCCCTAGAGCTTTTTTTCAGCATGCCGCACTCGCTCACATTTTCTTTCCTTCTCTTCTCACTGTTGTCTCTCAGATCCTGCTGCGGCTCAGCAGACTGTGTGTCCAGGAAGGTCTGTCAGGTAGGAAGAGCAAGAAACAGCAGCAGAGGCTGCTGAGGAACATGGGGGCTCACGCTGTCGTCCTCGAGCTCCTGCAGATCCCCTATGAGAAGGTATCACAACAAAAACAGCTCCCTCCTACCTGAACACCCTGATTCAGGTCTACACTCCGTCTCGCTCACTACGCTCGACCAATGAAAGGCGCCTGATACAACCACCTCAAAAGGGCCCGAGGTCAATAGCTAGACTCTTCTCCTCTGTGGTTCCCCGGTGGTGGAACGAGTTACCAAACTCTGTTCGATCTGCAGAGTCACTCTCAGTCTTTAAGAAAAGACTAAAGTCCCAGCTCTTCACTGAACACCTTGGCACTTGATAAACTCCTATAAAATGAACACACATACACACACACACACACACAAACACAAAATAAAAAAAAAATAAAAATAAAAAAAGTCTAATTGTATGTTGCAATGTATGCCCCCCTCACTGCCTGTAGGCAGGCCCTATCTAACTTGAACCTTGATTTTTTTGGCTCTTATCCAGGTTGTTTTCTCCTGACTAGATCCTTGCTTGTGTTGTATTTACTCTCAGATGTACGTCGCTTTGGACAAAAGCGTCTGCTAAATGAAATTGTAGAATTGTATCAGGAGCTGTCAGTGAAATGTGGTTCGATAATGTGCTTTTTGTGTGTAGAGGTGGACAAAACCTTCATACCAGCTGTTTTCCCCTCCAGGGAGAAGATTTGCGTATGCAGGATATCATGAGACTGGCCCACCAGTTTCTGCAGAACTTCTGTGCAGGAAACCAGCAAAACCAAGCTCTGCTGCACAAACACATCAATCTGTTCCTCAACCCAGGGGTGAGCCGTCCGCACCAGACGACGCACCACTCCACACTGTGGCTATTAAAAATGGCTGATTGAAACAACATCATTCTCTTGTGGTTCTTCTCTCTTTCTTCTCTTTCCTTCAGATTTTAGAAGCCATCACCATGCAGCACATCTTCATGAACAACTTCCAGCTGTGCAGTGAGATCAACGAGCGCGTGGTTCAGCACTTTGTCCACTGCATCGAAACACACGGCCGCAACGTGCAGTACCTCAAGTTCCTTCAGACCATCGTCAAAGCCGAGAATAAATTCATCAAAAAGTGTCAGGACATCGTCATGGCAGAGGTCACGTCTCGTTCCCACCTTTCTACACTCTGTTCCCGACAGTGTCATCGCGTCCTCATGTAATCGTGCCTGTGTTTCCTCCCACAGCTGGTGAACGCTGGCGAAGACGTTCTGGTCTTCTACAATGACCGCGCCTCCTTCCAGACGCTGGTGCAGATGATGCGATCCGAGCGCGACCGCATGGATGAGAACAGTCCTCTCATGTACCACATACACCTGGTGGAGCTGTTGGCCGTCTGCACCGAGGGCAAGAACGTCTACACAGAGATCAAGTGCAACTCCCTGTTACCACTGGATGACATCGTGCGAGTGGTGACCCATGAGGACTGCATCCCTGAGGTGAGCTGAGCCTCAGGCAGAGCTGAACTGAGCCAGTTATGGAGCAGACTCAGCTGGCATCTCTGTGAATACAGAGGCTGAGAAAACAACAATCTAAAGTCCAGGCTTTTAAGTATTGTATGAACTTTATTCACAGTAGCATAATCAGTTAATATCTGTCATGAAATATCAGAGTGGTTTTTATTGCATTATCATGTATTGAAACAACAGAATTATGCCAACAGAAAACATGAGATTTGTCACAATATGGCCCATTGATCTTAAGGTCTCATTCTTGTGTTAGCTTATGGACTGTCAGCAGTCCTTGACTGGCAACACATTTTTACATTAACCCTAATCCCAACCTTCCAGGTGAAGATCGCCTATATCAACTTCCTGAACCACTGCTATGTGGACACAGAGGTGGAAATGAAGGAGATCTACACCTCCAACCACATGTGGAAACTCTTTGAGAACTTCCTGGTTGACATTTGCAGAGTAAGGAACACCAAGCAGCTCTGTGGCAACTTAACTTAAGAAATGCAGATTGTTCAAATACAAGTCATTTTCTTACGTTTCGGTGTTTGCAGGTGTGCAACAATACAAGCGACCGTAAGCATGCAGACACCGTTCTGGAGCGCTACGTGACAGAGACGGTCATGAGCATCGTGACGACTTTCTTCAGCTCGCCTTTCTCTGACCAGAGCACCAGCCTGCAGGTAGGCCCGATGTAACCACCATCCAATTATCAGTGAACAGCATGCAACAAACAAAGCAGTATGGTAAAGTCCTGAATGAATATGAAAATTAATCAATCCAAAAAAATGAAGAAGACAAGGATGAATAGCTTAATAATTCAGTTAAAGTAGGTTTGGTCAACAGCAGTGTGGGAACGGCAGTCACACACACACACACACACACACACACACTCATACTCACACTGTGTGCTGACTAAAACAGATGTAGTGTAAATCTGTTGCCATAAACTTTCCTTGCAGTCATCTCACGACCTCTGACTCAAACAGTATGTCTAAAATGTCCAGAGCACGCTCTTGTTACCAGGTCATCTTTCTCTGAATATACACTCGCTTTAAATGACCGTACCCCTGCCATCAAACTGTTAGATCATCTGAGAGAAAGCCTTTTCTAAGAAAGTGAGCGACAGTAACATGAGACGGATGATTCATCTGCTCCTCTCTCTAATATCGACACGTAAATCCCGGCTAACCTCCAGCCTGTTGATGCTCTGTGTGTGTCGTGCTCTAGGTGGCCATCAGGAAGAATGTAAGTATAGATAGAAGATGTTGAGCCATCCCATGTAATTTCAACCAAATAATGTGACTCTCCAGAGAAACCCCTCATTCAAAAGCCCGACTTTTACATCAGTACCAAATTATCCACTGTAGTGTTTTTTTTACATTAAGCTTACATTAGTGGTTAAATTAGTGCTTCTGTTGAATTTCTGAAAACGTTGTTCTTCTAACTAACGTCATTGTGGGTGGTTAAAGAGAATGAATGTTCCCCTTATCTTCCCGTTTGTACAGTTTGTGTTCAGCAGAATTATGTTAGTCATAGTCCTGTAGAGCTAATTGGACATGACAGAGTTAAAAACAGTTAGTTGTGATTGCCATTGCTGCTTGTTTTCTGTTGTCATTGCTTCCTTTTATAAGAAAACTCATAGACTCATAGAATTCACAAGTGCTCTATTAAAAACTGTGTTTGTCATTTGTTAAACAGTCATAATCATTTCAGTCAATTCTGGTAGAAACACAAAAGAAACATTTTTATCATCTCAGAGTTTTTGCAAACAAGATGGCATTGTTTTAAAAAATTCAGGATTTGCACAATAGAGCAGGAATAACTGTCTGTGAAATGTATTTAAAAGTACAAGTGTGATGCATCTTGTTTTCCATGCATGTTTTATTTCTTCACTGCTTGTATCCTCTGCTGCAGGCCTCTCTGTTGGGGAAAATATTTCAGGTATTTGCTGTAATTCAATTGAAACACAGAGTTGGGTGTTGCAGGTTCTTGAGTGGTGTAAGAGAAAATTCCTTGCGTTGTTATTTATGTGTGTGAGTGTTCGGAGATGAAGCTGATTTTCACTGGGTTCGGTTTGGGCAAATGGCTGCTCAGGGATTGATGGGTCTCCTGGAAAAGTAACATACCACCCCTGAGTCAGCATGCTGTTCTGACTACAGGTGCTGTCACACTGGCTCAGCTACATCACTGAGTGGAGAGGTGTGTGTGTGTGTGAGAGAGAGAGAGAGAGAGAAAGGTGAAGTGGTGCTCTGGTGGTGTACATGACCGAAATTAGTCCACTTGAATAAATCTAATAAATATAATAATCTATGGCCTTTTCCCTCTTGTCTGTTCTTCTCAGACCAGGCAGCCAGTCTTTGTGCAGCTGCTGCAGGCAGTGTTCAGGGTCTACCATTGTAACTGGTTGATCCCAGTCCAGAAGGGCTCTGTAGAGAGCTGCATCAAGGTGCTCTCCGATGTCGGTAAGATCAAGATCCTGCTCAACACTCAAATCAACTTCTGAAAAATCTCATCATGTACTGTAGGTTCAGCAGTTGGAATTTAAAGTCATGATTCTTGACATATACAGTATTGAATTGAAAACAGCACAAAGGCAATATACTTGATGTTTGACCTCATCAACTTCATTCATTTTTGTAAATTGATGGCAGCAACATGTTTCAAACAAGTTGGGACAGGAGCAACAAAAGACACAAAAACACCTGTTTGGATCATTCCACAGGTAAATAGGTTCATTGGTAACAGGTGATAGTATCGTGATTGGGTATGAAAGGTTCATCCTGGAAAGACTCAGTTGTTGGATGGAGAGAGGTTCACCACTTTGTCAAACACATGATTGTATAAAGGAGATTACTACATGGGCTCAGGAACACTGTGTAAAACTCTTGTTGGTAAACAGTTTAATTGCAAATGATTGCATTGTGTTTGCATGGTTGCATAGAAGGTGAATTTGAGCAAATTTTGCAGGAACAGATTTATCTCCACACTGCTCATGTGTGTCTCTGTGTGTCCTCCACAGCCAAAGGCAGAGCAATAGCCATCCCTGTGGACCTGGACAACCAGGTGAACAACCTGTTTGTGAAATCCAACAACATTGTCCAGAAGACAGCCATGAGCTGGAGACTCTCAGCTCGCAATGCAGCCCGCAGAGACTCTGTGGTGACAGCTTCACGGGACTACAGGAACATCATTGAGAGGCTGCAGGTACGTGTTTGTGTGTGTTTGTGTTGACCTATGTGTGCAAAATCATTCAAGCAGTAAGGACGTCTCTTTGTCTGTAGGACATTGTGTCAGCGCTGGAGGACCGTCTGCGCCCGCTGGTCCAGGCTGAGCTGTCGGTTCTGGTGGACGTGCTGCATCGGCCCGAGCTGCTCTTCCCTGAAAACACAGACTCACGCAAAAAGTGTGAGAGCGGAGGTTTTATATGCAAGTAAGCCCTGAAAACAACCTCTTCAGCTCATCTACCCTTGATGTATGAGTGAGTGTATTTACTGTAAATGAGGCTTATGAACTCACGTTTATAGGCTCATCAAACATACCAAGCAGCTGCTGGAGGAAAATGAGGAGAGACTGTGCATCAAAGTTCTGCAGACGCTGCGAGAGATGATGACAAAAGACCGGGGTTATGGAGAGAAGGTAGGAGAAGCTGGCAAGCACAGAAACAGTGGGGTGATAGACTTCATGAACACAGTATGACTGTGAATATAGTGGATATTGTATGATGGATAAATACAGTTAAAGAAAATATGTTGAACATTTTTTTTACTTTATTTTGTTTTTCCAAATGCATTTTTGACACTAGTGGATTCATATGAAGAATTTCTATTCAGAGGAAGAACTATAAATAAAGAGCCTTGGCTTTATTTAGACTGTTTAGCATTTGGGACAGTGTATATTTTGAAGGGTTTCATAGATGTTTGTACACCTCATACAACACCAGTGTTCAATACTTTAATTAAAATGGAAAGACTAAAAAGTTATAGTTATAGAGTCTTCACATACATTGCAACATTTTTCATATCAGCTGCATTACACACACACACTCTTGACACACTAGCCGCCCTTATTTTGAAGGGAATTAGCTTGTTCCTTCTGTCACATTTACCTCTGCAGTCAGTAGGTCAGGACTGGTCACTTCTCACATGTGCTTTCAGCCACATTCTCCACGGTACGACGCTGCACTAATTCTGCCGACTGTGGGTAACATCCATTCTTAAATACCAAGTCCCTCTGTGCTGCTGGAGTTCATAGGCGTCCCCACAGTCCTCACTCACTTAACTAACATGTCATGCTGTATCATTGACCTCTGCTTTAGCTTCCTCCTTCCTGTGTTGTTGTCTAACCGCCTCAAACCCTCTGTTCTCTTTCAGCTCAGGGCCTTTGATGATGAGATGGATATGCCTAAGGTTGTTTCTCTTTTTCTTCTATTCACTCCCTTCCTTCCCCGAGCTGTTGTCTGGCATGTCTGTGTAGCACCAGTAGTCGCTCTGTAACTGTGCTGTGGCAGCTGCTGTTGCCGTGTGCTGTTGTTAGTGAAAAGCTCAGTAGGCACAGCTGGTGACAAGTAGTGGTAGGCTGATTGTGTCCTACACACCTGCTGCACTGTCTGCCATGAACCGGTGTGTAGATCAACTGAAAACGGTGAAAGAGAGATAGTGTGGGGAGATGAGTGCTGTGGCTGACGTACGTGTTGCTCAACTGAGTTCTATTATTTCGAGGTTCAAAGGTGAGTCACTTGCTGGCTGAGCAAACTGCCTGTGCTGAATCTGTGTCTGCTCATCCTCCTCACACTGAGCGTTCACACGGCCTACTTTCTGCCAATGTGAGCACCATATCAAGCCAAAGTCATTTTGGGAAATACAACCCAGATTCCAAAAAAGTTCGGACGCTCTGTAAAACATAAAAAAACAGAAAGCAATCATGCAACAAACATATTTACAAAGTGCTCCTGAGCATTTCATACTCAATCATGATCCTATCACCTGTTACCAATGAACCTGTTTACCTGTGGAAGGATCCAAACAGGTGTTGTTGGATCAGTCCACAACTTTCACAGTCTATTATTGCTCCTGTCCCAACTTGCTTGAAATGTATTGCTGCCATCAAATTCAGAATAAGCAGATATGTAAAAAAAAAAATAAAAAAATAAAAAAAATAAAAAAAATTAAGGTGATGAGGTCAAACAAATCCATTTTACACAGCATTCTTTTTTAGTGTCTGGATTGTATTTACTCTAATATCAACTCCAGTTTAATACTGATGTCAGGTTATTTTACACTCGTACAAACAGCATGAAAACAAGAAGTCATGAAGTTATAAACTGATTATAAATCAAATATGGCATGAATAAAGAAAAATAAGAGGCACATAAAATGAACAAAGCAGTGCAGCAGTGATCAGCTGATAATTATCATATAGTTAGAAAAATAGATGTGGATGCAGGAGGACAAAGGAATTCAGAACTTACAAAAAACACGCATCACAAATTCAATGTAATGACTTTAAAGTTTAAAATGATGGCAAGCTCTCACTAACATAAACATTCCTGGCTTTTACAGAAAATGAAGGTGAATGTAGCCAAAGCCATAAACGCCTACTTCCTTCCCTCTTTGTCTTTTCATCAAGGTGTTGTTTTTTTTTTTTAAGTCAGATTTTCCTAGGGTGTTTCCCCTGTATCTCCTTCAGGCGCCAATAGGGGGCACTGTGACTGTGTGCGTGCCCTGTGTGTGTGTGTGTGTGTGTGTATTAATGAACGTGTGGGGCGGAGAGGGGCTGTGGCAGTCATTGAGGCTGTGTCCTAGTTTTCCTTGCCTGAGAGCTGCACGATTCCTGGGCCCCTGCCAACTCTGGGCTGAGGTTACATAAGAACCAGGGTTTTTTTTTTTTCCTGGAACTCAGCCCCTCCGCCGATGTGTGACCTTCAGCAGTAATTGCCAATAAAAGTGTGGAGGAGCTGTTTACCCACACTGTTGTTGTGTGTGTGTGTTTGTGTGTGTGTACACCTGTGTGTGTTGTGTTGGTGGGGGGGGGTGAAGGGCTGTTTGCATGAGTGTGTGTGTGTGTGTGAGAGAGCTGATCCCTGCACACACCTGTTAAATGTTGTATCCCTGTCTGTCTGCACATGAAAAGCAGCTCTGATGTAAGAATGGCAGCCGATGTGCCAATCCTCATTTCTCCTCTTATTATTTTTTTTTCCCTTTTTAGACCCATTAAATCATGGTGACACAATTCCTCAACTACTCCCCCACTTCCACTCACACCCTTTCACACTGGATGCAAACACACGCCCACTCTGCGTAAACTAAATGAAGTTGGCTGTGAGTGTTTGTGTAGGTGTGATAATATAAAAGTGCGTAGTTGGCGCTTGTCTCCTCCATTGCCCTTTTGAGTAAAGCAGGATAGCGCAGTATATGATTAAAGAGGAGCAGGGTGTGAATATGTGAGCTCGTGGAACAGGAAGCTTGGCTTAAATGGGTCACATGAAGTAGGTTTATATCATAGTATTCTGCCGAAGTTATCGTCATCTAAGGCATCTAAAATGTCATCTTTTTTTTTTTTTTTTTTTTTTCTTTAGAGCCAAAAGCAAGTAAGAAATGCAGCTCTGACCTCCTCGATGTGTGTGCATACCACACTGTTGCTAAATGTCAGGGAGGCGATTATCCGATAACTCCATTGCTCTTTGGCTGTCAGACTTATGTAAGAGCCAGAGGAGTTCAGGATACACAGCGCTGGGCTTTAACTCTGCGGCTCCCCTCCTCACCTGGCCTTGTGTGTGTGTGTGTGTGTGTGTGTGTGTGTGTGTGTGTGCGTGTGCGTGTGCGTGTGCGTGTGCGTGTGCGTGTGCGTGTGCGTGTGCGTGTGTGTGTGTGTGGTCTAGTCAAAGCAGTTATGCAAGCTCTCCATGTTGGAAATAAGTCATGTTTCATCCCCTTCACCTCCCTGTTTCTTCTCTGGGCAAGCTCGGATTTAGATGTAAAAGAAAAGCCTTCAACTTGTGATTTTAAGACAACATCCGGCTTCCTTTATAATCAACTCAACACATTTTCTCCCGCACCCACGGCCGTGCTTTGCCCACTCTGGCCAAAGAGTGTTAAATTCATTTTACACTGCTGCTATAGAAGTAGGTCAGAGGCAATGAAAATGACAGAGCACGGCCTTTTAATTTAGTCTGTGTTTCTGTCTGCACATAACAAGCAGCCGAGTGGTAAACCCCAGCGTTCATGTCATTCACCACTGGTTTAAACATGACTCAGTCTCAGCCTGCAAAGACATGTTTATGTGCGCACTTTCAGAAAAAGACACCTAAACATGAAATAGAATGCATGCATTTTTGGTGTGTGTGTGTGTGTGTGTGTGTGTGTGCTCACATTTATTTCTTATATTGTTGAGCTGAGGTGTGAGACTGATCAGGGGTTTGCCCCCGGGAGTTTCCAGTTTGGTGGAATGCACTGTAGTCGGGGCGGATGTGGCAGCTGTGAGGGGTTACACTGTGGTGTCTATGGTCAGACTGGGGGAAGATTAGTTGCACATATCTACTCTGATCAGCATATTGCCGTGAGCTTTGATGTGGTGACGGCGAGGCAGTGTCCTCAGACTTGTGGAAGATGTTGCTCCTCCAGTATGCGAGTGTCAGGCGTGTAGCCCCCTCTGACATGCTGCTGAACTCTGCCCTACTGCCAAATCAATTGTCGTGCATGTCACCAGTGAGTTTGAAGTCTTGACACTAGAAATTCCAATCATGTCTCAAGGCAAGACCGACAAGTGCTGAGCCCAGAACAAGTCACATATTTGGAGTTTTGCTCATCAACAAGAGAAATGTTTGAAATCTATATAATAAAAACTACTAATGCTATTAAATTCTAACCACAAAAAACACACGATTCATGGACAACTTATTCGTATAGCTTTTAAATAATATGTGCTATTATGAAACTTGAAAGTTCGTCATTTGCATCTTGTGTATTTCAAAGCATCTCTGTGAGCATATTCTGTGTTTTCCCTTTCTTCTTTCACTCTCTGTCTATGTCTGTCACTTTCACTTTCTCGCTCTGTGTCACACTTCTTCTACCCTGCCCGCCCACACACCCCTCACTCGCTCGCCCGCTCTCTCTCTCACCTGCACTCTTTTTAAAACTCTGCTCGTCACCGGCCCTGCGTCTCTAGAACTGCTGGTTATAAATTTTTCAGATAAAGTGGAGGATGCAGTGTTCCCTTATGGCTTGAGAATATTTTCATGGTTTTGAAGCTAAAAAAATGTTTTAAACCATATAAAAGTATCTGAGACAAATGTCACAAAACTGAAAACACAAAAAAAATTTTAGAGATCCATATAAGCTTTTGAGTTTGGGGAGCATTTAATTCCTAAAACCTACAACATATCTTACATTCGCAGTCTGAAATTGATTGATTGATTGAGTCTGATTGATATATTATTTCAGCGAATCTGCAGAGTTCGGACCCGTGTTTTCTCTCTCTCTCTCTCTCTCTCTCTCTCTCTCTCTGGCTCCATCACTGAGCTTGGTTCTGTCTGAGGTTTCTGCCTGTTAAAAGGAAGTTTTTCCTCACCACTGTCACATCAAGTGCTTGCTCATGATGGCAACTGTTGGCTCTCTATAAGTTATATCATAAAGAGTATGGTCTAGACCTGCTCTGTATGTAAAGCACCATGAGATAACTTTTGTTGTGATTAGCACTATACAAATGAAATTGAAATTGATTTAAATTGAATTTAGCTGTTCTTTTACTAGAGAAACAGAGAAACATGGCCAGTATTGGTGCTTCCATCTTTTTATGAATATGAAAAGGATGTGAATCACGGCCTTCACAGTAATCGCATCTCAGCTGAACATCTGTGTGGGATTTTTGAGAGTGCTCTCCTCCAGTGGCATCAAAACACCAAATGAGGGAATTGGAGAATTTCTGTCTGCAGACGAGCTCTAGGAACTCTTGGCTCTACGCCTTTGATTCATATTGTGCACCATGTTTTTGACCTTGACTGACAGAGAGACTCGAACATGTCAAACTTTGCGAATCCTTCTGTGCTATTCTCTGTCAGGCTTCCACTCGCTCTGTCTCTTGCCCTCTGTGTTTTTGGTGACAGATGGCCACTGTACGCAGCTCTGTGTCACTGGTTTAGTGGCCTGGTTCCTTTTGGAGTGATTATGTAACTCTAACCCCAGCGCCCCTCGCCTCGCCTCTCCCCTCGCCTGCCCACCCGAGTGTGTCTTTTTACATAACAATTTATGTGGAGCGCTGCCTTTTACCAGTTTCCTTTTCCCTCAGTGAACACACACTGTGCATGGAAGTACTGAATTTTCATGTGGTGTCTAAACCGAATTTTTAATTTTAGCTTTAGTCTCACTCGCTTGCTGCAAATTGTAGATGGTTTAAAGTCACATTTTGGTCTTTTTTTGTTATGTTTTAGTCAAGAATTAGTCAGTGGAAATCAATTCAAGTCCGGTCAGTTTTAGTCATACTTTTCCAGACGGCTTCATGATACTGCAATGGATTTTGCTGAAGGATATTTCTCCTAGCTGTAAAAGTTTCCAGTGAGAAGTAAACATACCTTGAACCATGTGTTTAGTATCTAAGCTGAGGATGTGTTGGTGACTTACTGTACTTCTGTCATATCATTTAAAAATGGCTGCCTGAAGTTCAATAGAAAATACAGTGCAGTCATATTTCCTTCACAGGTCGTATTTATTTTCTGCATGTACCAACAATCCTTCATGGTCTCTGCATGTTTGTTGGCGTGAAACAATCTCATCTCGTCCTATTGATGTTACAGATGTTCAGGAATCAGCTTATCAGCCTGTGAAGGGCCTCTCTGTCACCACGCTTTGCCTTGAAATATAAGAAAGGTCACAACCTCTGCTGAACTCAGCGACATGTTTTACTCAGTAGAACTCAAATTTAATAAAATCAGCAGCAAATTGTGACATAATGAACAGAGGATTTGCCTTGTTTTTTGTCATCAATACTTTTTCATTTTCCTTGTCGTTTCAATTTAGTCATGGAATAATAGGATGTCACTGAATACTTATATACAACATTAACACAACAAGTTAGAAAGCAACCAAGGGAAAACTTTAGATCTCATTGGTCTGCATTAGATCGTTATGTGTTTCAGCATGTTCAGACTAATGAAGCCCACCATAATGAAATGTTGGTGAATTTGCTCAGTATTTGCATTTTTTTCTTTAAATATTAAAGAACAGTCTGACATCTTGTTATGCAACCTGGGTCACTGTGCCCAGCCAAGAAATATGGATTTAATAAACTAGAGATGATGTGTTAATGAGGGAGCTTCAGAAATCCTGGTAGGACGTTTATTTTTGGACAGAGCCAGGCTAGCTGTTTCCCCCTGTTTCCAGTCATTATGCTAAGCTAATCTATCATACATACCTGACGGTGGTGTTGATCTTCTCATCTAAGTCTCAGCAAACCGTGTCTAAATTATTTTACAATGGCAAAATTAAATATTTCATAAGGTGATAATATAATTGACAGTGATGTTAAACTAACTTAGAAAATGAACAAGAGATCAAATTGTCTGTCTTTTAACATTGTATTAGTCACTGTTGCACACATGTCCTGTCTCCGCTCTGTAAACCTTTAACAACCATAGTGCTTCACTGCTTCCTAACACAGAGGTAAATGCATGGCAGTTCACGGCGGGGCAGATGTTTGCATGGCCACTTCACACAGCTGAATCAGACACATGATGTGGTTGTTCACCTGACAATTGCCTTTCTCTATGCCGCATGAACACTAACCCTGTGTTTGTATCTGTCGGACCACTGCGCTCACCCTGCTCACTGCACCCAGCAGCTGGATCAGAACCAGCCTGAGAAGCTGTTGGCGGACCAGAAGAGGGTAGGTACTCACAGCGGCATGGCAGCCTCAATCAAAACTCTGTGGAGATTCATGGTGAGGTGTCAAGTTTTAGCAGTTGTGCGTCTTGTATTAAGTAAAAATGACCTTCCTGTGACTTTTTTTTGCAACTTTTCTGATCCCTCCCACTCACTGCTTTGAGTAACACCTAACCATTCAGTCACAACTAACTTACAGCAATTGAAAGAAAAAGGAACATTTTAATAATTTTCCCAACATATTTCCCTCTGCCTCCTTTTCTTTAATGGTATTTATGGCAATGCAGCAACTTTACAGAGCCTCCAGTGTTTCCATTAAAGAGGCAGACTCTGATTTTGATATTCCAGAATAACACTATCGATCGGAGCTCATCAATATATAATCATCATCTCCGAGGGAAGAACATTATTTAGCAAGCAGGTAGGCTCAACGGCTGTTTAGCAGTTGATTAAATGTCCCTAATTCGCCGTCCTCGTCGTATTAATCACAGCGCTGCATCTGTTTCAGGATGGTGGTAATGTATTTTTTATTACCCACCAACCTTTTGGGGGGAAATTAGTTCAACAAGTTCATCAAGTTAAAAACAGCATAATGGAATTCTCTGTGAAATTGCAAATCCTTTAGATGACAGGACACGATAAAACTTCAGAAAAAGGACATTAATCCCCAATGCGACCAAGGAATCGTCTCCTGAGTCGCCTCATCACACTGTTACAATACACACAGTTGATTAGCCTCTCGCCAGTTAAAGATGAGAATAGTCTCCTTCAAACCTCCTACATACATACACTCATCTTGACCCCCAGACCATAACTATGACAGCGGAGCTTACATAATGCCCCTGTCGTCTGTCAAGGACCACCCACGGTTGACAATTTTTTTTTTTTTTTTTGCACATAATCACGCACAAACACACAAAAACACCCCTCTCTTTCATTTCCTTCACTTCATCCCATGGGAGGTCTGACAGGTAGCTATGTGCTGCGGTTGCCATAACAACAACAACGTCGTGCCGCTGACGGCTCGGCAGCCGATGAGTCACAGTGTGGGAGGGCTGGTCCCAGGTCTGTTTCAGTGAACAACCAGGACCTCACATTGTCACTACACAGGGTCACTTGCAGCTCATGATAACAGAGTTGGTCGTGTGGGTGGTAAATGACATAAACTTTAGCTTCTGCATGGACGTTTTTTTCACTTGCATAGAAATGTAGAAATTTTTAATTCAATATTTAAAATAAAAGACTGATTGCTGCTTAGCTTTGGATGACAGAAAGTGGTTGTACATGCAGGTTTTGGAGTCTTTATATGCATCTAAAAGGCACAGTATGCCAGCGATGATGCATGCTGTCCCTGTTATACAACATCTCCTCTGACTTCACGTCATTACATCCTTCCCTTTCTTCTCCTCTCGTAGGGCGAGGCACTGAGACAGATTCTGGTGAACCGTTACTATGGCAACTTTCATCGAGGTGGTGGGCGGAGGGACAGCCTGACGTCATTTAGCAATGGCCCCCTCAGTCCGGCAGGGCCCAGCAGGAGCCAATCAGGTGGGACTCCGTGACTGTCGCCGCTTGTGTTCGACACCGAGCACACAAGTTTGTTGTTAATTCTCCACAGCAGGAAGTGATGAGTTTAGTTTAGTTAGCGCATACAAGGCCGTGAAAACACTGATTTCAACATCTGTGACTGAGCTGATGTTTCTGTGCAGCATCGACTGAAAGGCCTCTGCCAAAGAGAAGCATGACTTTACTGCCTGTAATGACTGCAACTACTATCAGGGGGGCAAAGTCCAGATAAACCTTTTCCTGCTGTTTAGCCAAAATGTTTTCTGCCCCTGGAGTCGTAGTAAAGCAAGACTCTCTCACTAAGTGTTATATAAGGTTGGGACTGTGTCTGGCCCTGAGCCAGCTATCAGCTCCAGAGCTGTGAGCACACACAGCACAACACACTTATCACCACCTGATAACATGGTCATTGTGTTACTGTGTGCAGTCAAAATACTGAAGCAATGCATCTCTGTGCTGTCTCTCCTTGTATTTGACTGTCAGGTGTAACATGTATGATCTTTCTAGCATATAGATTTTGGAGGTGTTATTGGTGCCAATGATATGCACTGTGACTCTGCTTTTCATATAAATTCAGTGCTACCATATTGACCTAATAACCAGACTGGCTTGTCATCTGCTGTGGCACAAATGACAGTCGGGTGTGAAAGCCATAATGTGTGCATATTACATGTATCATGTGTTGGTGATGAACGGCCCAGATGTTCATGTTGTGTTTATAACTGAACTCAAAGACACAGAGAAAATCACCCTTGAACCCAGTTCACCATCTCTCCCATGTGCACCAAGATGTTGGCAAACCTCCAGGCTCCAGGAAGTAGACCCCTCCCCTCAGTGATCCACTTTTCGCCGTTGCTTGGTGACAGGCTGCTACTTCCTGCGAAAACAGACTTTGCACCTGTTGCAGAAACATGAGCCAGGCTGAGAATTCCTTATGCACCCTGAAGCTGTGGCCTCAGAAGGGGGTGTGCACAGGGTCGTGTACTATGAATTATCTAACTGTAGAGTTACACTGGTTAGAGTACAGTACGAGCCAAATAATCTGACCTTCATGCTAACCTGGATAAATACAAGTCTTATTTTTAATACAATTCTGTGTGCAATGTGTACCAAAGCTCAGTATCAATTTCTGCAGTTTAGTGTGTCAAATATTAAAAAAAAAAGCTTAACTAAACTAAAATATAATACAGAGATAATTAAGATTAATGAATTATATAGTTATTAGTAAAGTGTAAAAAAATTAAATTAAAGGCCCTACTTTTAAGGTGCAGGCTAGAGTAAGAAAATTCTATAATATGTTGATGATATGATGAATACAGACATCATCCAGCTTCTTTATTTTCAGGTATTGAAAAACTCTAGCTCCTGTATGACTGAATTTTTTTTTTCTTCATTGTATCTCTGTATTGTCTCATTAAACATCCTGTATATCACTGAAGATTATCATGTTACATTTGAGCTATTTTCTTTGTACTTGCAAACCACTCAATCTTAACTCCTGTTTGAATGCAGGGAATTTCTGGTGATTAAACTATATTTTGATATATAATTTGACTGGACATTGCAAAATATTAATGTCATATTCATTTAATATATATCATTGTGGTGTGGCCTGCCACTCTGTAATCTGCCCTGCAGCACTGGGGGGTCCTGGGGGCCTGAGTCGAGGGGAGATGAGCCTGGCAGAGGTGCAGTGTCACCTGGACAAAGAGGGAGCGTCTGACCTGGTCATTGACCTCATCATGAACACCACCAGTGACCGAGTCTTCCAAGAAAGCATCCTCCTGGCTATCGCGTTGCTGGAAGGTGGAAACACCACCATCCAGGTCAGTTAACCCCAAATCTCTATCATGCTAATGTTGAAACCGTATATCCAACTGCTGTAACATGTCTGAATCTTTTCATTAGATTAACACATGATGAGAAAATATCATGCAATTACCTACTTACCTACTAACCTCACTACCCAATGAAACTGATCAGCCATGTTTTTAATTTCACAGGCTGTTGTCTATGTAAAGGCTCAGCTTATCCCGCCGTGCATCTGTAAATGATCCACTCTGATTTGTTCAGTGAAAATAACACACTCGGCCGTAGATGGAAGTTTTCATTACTGGAGGATCTGCAGTATGTGGGTCAGTGTGCCACTATAGCTGCACATGTACATTGCAAAGGGAGCTCGTCTCCGCCTCGTATCTCGCACTAAATCATTTGGTTCAAAGGCCCGGGCCAGCTGCTAATGATGTCAGAGGTAGATTAGTGAAAAGTAGATTAGTATATTACAAAACCTTTTTTAATTTCTTCACTTCGGCCTCTGTCTTATGTGTGCATTAGGCAATGTAAATCACTCGCTTTAGCCTGAGCCTCTCTAACTCTACCTGTCTGTCTCTGCTCGTCTTTCTCACATCTCCCTGTCTGTAGCTCCGACTGTTGATCCCCCCCCCCCTCCGTCTTTCCATCTGTCTGTCTGTCTGTCTGCGTGCTGTTGTGTAAGCGCCGGGCTTGCATAATCAGGTTAGAGCGAGGAAGCCACTGTGGCGGAGATAATGCTTTGGCTTCCCACGGCTGCTGCAGAGTTACGTCACGTGATCCGTCTGCGTTACATAAGGCCTGTGTGAATGAACAATGAGGAATGTCTCAGCCTTCAAAACATTCCAGCCTCTCCCGCTCCCGCGCGCTCCCTCGCCGGCCCAAACTGGGTCATGCTGGGCCTCCGGAACTGGGGCAGTGGGGAGAGAGGGCGGAGGGATGAGGGGGAACACAGAGGGGGATTGAAGAGAAACCGGAGCTCCTCTCACCCAAGTTTGTCCTGAAAAGGGAGGTTTCTTTAGGGGGGGGGGGGCTACTCTGTATGCAGCACTCGAAATGTATCCACATAGTACAAATATTTGTGTTGTTTGAGTTGCTGGTTCATTTCCTAAAAAGTGTTTGATCAAAATGATTTTCAAAAGAGTAAAAAGTGTGAAGTTCTTTGCACTGACTGGCTTCATAAATCAAGTTTCTTCAACTTCATGTGTCACCATGACAGAAAATTATCAAATTGTGTGTTCAGGAAAACAGCCCATAGATAACATCAGTCAGCTCTTCAGTATCTTGGTCGTGCCGAGCTGAGCACCTGTCGGCTCCGTCGTGGATCACTTCTTCTCACGTAACACAGTTAACTATTTACTCATGACCTACATAGCATGCAGGAATAAACCACAGAGTATACAGCTCGAGATTGCATGCAGAGTGGCTCACACACCCTCTCTCTGCTGCCATGCAAAGCTAATGTGTAAACGTCCCGGGAACTCTGATATTTTACACGCAGTGCGATGTAATGCTTTCTAGTCTCGTTGGCTCCTGGTCGCTCGTCCGTATTCCCGTCACATCCGCAGCTCTCCTCTGAGGACTCGGCTCAGACGCCTGTAAATTACGTCGTGACACGGGGAACTTGGGACATTTCACTCGTCAGCGATCTGCTGTGTGAAGTGTGTGTTTCCCTCCAGAACTCTTGCACTGCAGGTGCATTTAACCCATAATGCAAAAAAGCAGAAGTGTGTGTTGATGTGAGGAAAGAAGGAAAAGGTTTTGGAGGAGCAGAGCTGCAGCTCCATTTGGTTTGCATGTGGTGCTGCCTGACATGAGAGGGAGGGTGAGAGGGAAAGGGAGCGCGAGTATAAATAGCTGTTACATAACATCCCTTTGTTGATGCCAAGTGGCGCAACGGAAGGAGAGAAGGGAAAGCGCTATGACCTTGTTTTTCAGTGCTGTCCGCCCCCTCCTCGGCCCACTCCTCTCCGTCTCATTCCTCTCAGGGTTTGTCTCCATGGATCCAGACGGGCTCTGTGTTTACCCAACACTACAGGGGGGCCCCTGAGATGCTCCTCTCCTCTCTCTGTCTCCGTCTCCGTCGTCCTCCCCTGTTACTATCACTCCGTTCTCTCCTTGACCACCATGTGTTACTTCATCCATAAACGTCACTCCCTCCATCATGCCACTCTTGTCCTTGCTTTTCAAGTGCTATCAAAACACAGATGGCGTCTGGATACAGCGGCACAGATTTTGTTACCGGGGCGAGCACGGAACCGGCACCGAAACACTACAGAGGCAGCAAACGTGGTTAGACATGAAAGTTTAGGTTTTTTCACTTTCTGATTCACTGTAAAACGCAACCTAGTGTACATTTCTAAAGAAACCATGAAATGAAAGTTTGCCGCGGTGTTTATCTTTGCTGTGGCGTTCCATCTTCATGTGCAGGCTTTGTCTTTGTTTCAGTGACTCACTCCGTCCTCTCAAGTCTGCTCGGTTCTTAGAAACAGGCTGTTTTTACAAATGCCTCTTTCAGACAATATAATTAATAACTCTTACATGAGCGATACATTCACTTCCCAGCCGCCATCGATCAAACATACCTCTGCTACAGTGAGACAGAATCGCTCAGCTAACCCTGGCAGCCCAGCCAGACTGCACAATGAGCCTGAATCTGTAACCTGGGATATCCTAGAGAGGAGCACTGCGACATTAATAAAATGATAGGCAGTGGAAAATAAATGTGATTGCATAAGAATAAAGTTGGCAGCGGCAGAGTTTCAGGGAGAATACTGTATGTGGGTGTGTTGGCATGTGCCTGAGCCGGAGACAGCTGACCTAGTTTTCTGAGTGTAAAAGTCAGTGGGTGTATTAGCGTATGCGCGCTCCAGCTTGTGTGTGCTTGTACTGTACGTGTGTGTGTGTGTGTGTGCGTCTGTGTGAGTTATGTAATGGTAAAGGGTGGAGGGGGGTGATGGTGAGCTCTTCTCTATGTTTGCTCCGGTTCAATCGATGTGTGTTATCCTGGCCGTGGGCCTCACGCCTCACTCTCTGCCTTCCTCCCCCCTCCCCTGCAGACCCATGCTTTAACTGGAGGACAGAGTTACGTGGACCAGTATGACCATCGCTGGCCCCCCTCTCACCCCCCTCACACACCTCCTCAGGCATGCTAGGAGTTGTGAGCTGTTACTGGGTTGCCAGTGCTGCAGCTAATCCCCCCTCTGCACTCTCCGCTCTGTCATCAAGTTGTTTATTGTGTGATGGCCTTGCTCGGCAGTCCCCCCCCCCTCACCCCACCCCCTCCCTCCACGCTGCTATCTCCTCGTCCCTGAGTGTGTTGGCAGAGTGTGTACGTGCAGGCGAGCTGCTGCTCAGTGGTGGAGGGCCGGGGTGGGGCACGAAAAGGCTTTGGAATCCGCCTCGGGGCACCAGCACACAGTTATGTCATTGTTTCTTTGCAGGAAACTTGGCTGCAATCGCGCATTAGCTGTGCTCTGTGTTGTGTTAATAAGCTGCGTACACCCTCTTGTTTGGCTCCCTAATTGCTCGGTCACTATTGTTGAATTCTGAATGAAAAGGTTTAGGAGTGTGTTTAACATTGAATTCCAGCGCATATCAAGCCTATTAATGCAAACACGGTCAGACTTTGTCCGTGGAGGAGGAGAGACAATGCCTGTTTTGTTGAACATTTTTCTTGTGACTATCATTTATTTGTTTCCTTCCAGTAGCCCAGTTTTACATCTAACCTGGAAAGACAGATGGTTATGTAACAAACTTTGACAACTGGCCTAGATACTGTCTGATAACATTCCCTGCCTCCCTATCTCTTGCTCTTGCTGATCACCCCCCCCCCTCTCAATCATCTGCTTTTTCCCCCCTCCTTTTCCCTTATTCCCCCTTTGGTGTCTGTCTTTCACCTCTAGCTTTCTCCCCCACCGCTCCCCGCCATCCGAGTTTCTCTATCTGTGTAAGTAGGCCAGGCTTCTCCCTCTCGTGTCATTTTTCACCCCGTTAGTGTGGCGAGGCCGCTTCTGCCGGCCGAAGCCTTTCCATAGGCTGCAGCAGATAACAGCTCTTACATAATCAAAACAACAGGCCTGTGGGTTGGGACACGGTGTGCTCGCAGGCTCAAAAGTGTTCTAATTCTGCATGACCCCATTCCACAGCAATAACCGCGGCGTTTAAACCCTCGCATCACGCTAAATCCAGCCTGGCTTCACTATAGATGCACGAGTGTTTTATGAGGGTTCACAGTCAAGACCGTTCTGCTCGCGCTGTGTGATGATTTATTAATAAAAATCCGTTCACAGACAGACAAAGAGTTTTAAGCAAGACCAGACCTAAAAGCTGGCAACTTTAGACCAAGTCTGTGTTCACTGTTCCAACGTCACGTTCACTGGTTTCACCCTCAGTTCACTGCAATCTGAATAACTTATCAGTTGCATAATAGAGACTTGGGGAGGAAAATAAAGTTCATTTGTAATGTCAGCATGAAGCAAGTAAAAAAAGTGGTCAGTTATATTATGGCTAAAACAAATGACTATTTTTTTATTGATTCATTTTTTTTGCCTATCAGAACATAGTAAAGAAATCTTTAAATTACTTGTACAGGAAACGGGCTGAAAGCTAAAGATATAAATAAATAGGATGAAGAATAATTCACATGATTAATCAATAAACAAAATTGCATTTAACTCACTATAACATCCCTTGTCTCCTTGTGTCCAGCGTTCGTTCTTTTGCCGTCTGACGGAAGACAAGAAGTCAGAAAAGTTCTTCCGAGTCTTCTACGACCGTATGAAGCTGGCCCAGCTGGAGATCAAAGCCACAGTGACAGTGAATACAAGCGACCTGGGAAACAGGAAGAGAGACGATGACAGCCAGGATAAAGATGTCCCTGTTCGCAAAAAAGGTCAGAGGTCACTTACTGTAATCTGATGTATGAACAAACGTCAAGTAGTTGCCAGCAAAATTTACCAATGTAAACTACAATTTATAGGCTAGATAATTAGAATTTGTTCACAAATCCAGAGTAGAGAGAGGATTTTTTTTTTTTCAACCGTATCCTTAGTTTCTCTGTGGTGCCTCTCTCTGTTTAGCCCGAGACTCAGCAGTGGTCATGACGGAGGACGTGAGAGAGCAGCTGTTAGAGGCCTCGTCTGCCACCAAGAAGGCCTTTAACTCTTACCGGCGGGAAGCGGACCCTGAGGACCACTTCAACTCGGCCGACGGCCAGCCCAGCGCCGGGGACAAGAACCAGGACGAGGGAGAGATGAGCTTTGTAATTGTCATCATGCAGCCCATCCTTCGCTTCCTCCAGCTGCTTTGTGAGAATCACAACCGTGACCTACAGGTGGGACAGACTTGGCTTCAGACGTGTTACACAGATATCCAGTACAGTGGATCACACTTGGCTTCAGTACCTTCCTGTCTGTGATATCCATGTATGATATTGCTTTGATTGCTTAGATATATGAAAACTGCTGCTAACTCGCTCTGCCTCTGGTCCAATGAGTGAGCAGAATTTTCATTTTTCTCCTTCACCTTTTGGTTTTTCTATTTGGTTTTGTTTGTATCCACTTTGCATCACAGTTGCATTTCTGTTCTTACCTGCCAAACCCCGACCATTTTTGTCTCCTCAGAACTTCCTGCGCTGTCAAAACAACAAGAACAACTACAACCTGGTGTGTGAGACTCTGCAGTTCTTGGACTGTATCTGTGGCAGCACCACAGGGGGGCTTGGTCTCTTGGGGCTTTACATCAATGAGAAGAATGTGGCCCTCATCAACCAAACTCTGGAGAGTCTCACAGAGTACTGCCAAGGCCCCTGTCATGAAAACCAGGTAGAGACCCTCACCAGAGCCTGAAGCTGGGATCGTATATGGTATTAGATGTATTTTGCATTCATTTTCATTTTTTTATTTATTGCCCCTAGAATTGCATTGCCACCCATGAGTCCAATGGAATTGATATCATTATCGCCCTGATCCTTAATGACATCAACCCACTCGGGAAAAAGCGGATGGACCTGGTGCTGGAGCTAAAGGTGAGTTAGTTAAATTAATTAGAGGAAGGATCTACACCTTTGTTTGAAAGTGGCTTCGAGTCTTTAGCCAAAAATAAGGGGGAAAAACTCTGCAGTCAGGATGGAATATCACGAACAGAGTGCAATTATAAGAGCTGGACATTCAGTCGTCTGAGTTGAACTAACTTGTGCTCGTCTGCCAAGACAAATAGCTGCAGAGTGCATTTTCCTAGAGCACCAGGGTGTCTGCCTGTTTTCCTTGGATGAAGACGTCTTAAGTTCTTACTGCTTTCTTTCTTCTTCTTTTTTTTTCACTCTCAGAACAATGCATCCAAGCTGCTGCTGGCCATCATGGAGAGCCGCCATGACAGCGAGAACGCAGAGAGGATCCTGTACAATATGAGGCCTAAAGAGCTGGTGAGGAAGTGTTGTTATGTAATATACAGTTAATACACAGTAAACAGCAGGTACTGAGCGATTAACTCAGCTGTTTGTACTAATATCACATATTATGCTGTAAAAACTATAAAGTTGTGTGTGTGTGTGTGTGTGTGTCTCCAGGTGGAGGTGATAAAGAAGGCCTACCTGCAGGGAGAGGTAGAGTTCGAGGACACACAGGAGGAGGAGGATAATGGAGAAGAAGAGGAGCATGACGCCGCCTCCCCCCGAAACGTCGGACACAACATTTACATTTTAGCTCACCAGGTATCATCTCTGCAACGTGTTTTGTAGAATGCCATAGCATGACGCACAATATTACATAATAATTAATCTTACCTCTCGTTGTCGTGCGTCCTTCCTGCAGTTGGCGCGTCACAATAAGGAGCTGTCCATCATGTTAAAGCCAGGAGGGGCCAGTGGAGAGGGAGATGAGGCCTTGGAGTTCTATGCAAAGCACACTGCTCAGATAGAGGTCTCAACCCCTGTCACATAGCAGAATTTCACCAAACGAGTTAATCATTTAGAAAACTCAATGTTTGCAAAGAAACTGTCACAAAACATTCAGCATGTGAGCCTACAGAGGCGTGGAGGTGACCGTGTGTGTCTCTCTGTTCAGATCGTGCGTCAGGACCGCACCATGGAGGAGATAGTGTTCCCTGTGCCCAACATCTGCGAGTTCCTGACCTCAGAGTCCAAGCAGAGAATCTACTACACCACAGAGAGAGACGAGCAGGGCAGCAAGATCAACGACTTCTTCCTGCGGGCGGAGGACCTCTTCAATGAGATGAACTGGCAGAAGAAGCTCAGGGGTAGGCTTGACTTGTACCATGTGTGTTCAATACCAGTGTTGGGAAAGTTCACTTTCTATATGAACTAGTTCAAAGTTCAGTTCAAACCTTTTAAAATGAACTAGTTCAGTTCATCGTTCATAATTCAAAATTGTGAACTAAAGTTCATGCTTCCCCAAAA
>JBBMOC010000012.1:10869504-11037938 GCA_037975185.1 Centropyge bicolor | reverse complement strand
CAACACATGTGTGAGTGCCTAAATAAGCACATACCGCCGTGTGTGCGTGCGACTGTGCAGCGTGTGTGTGTGTGAGCCCAGCGGTGCGTGCTGCATGTGAGCATGTATGTGCCCGCGCGTGTTGGGTCAGCCAGTCAGGACAAAGGGTAAGCATATGGAAGGAGAACAGTATTATGTCACCCGGCCATGGCAGCCATCGGCTCTGACTCACTCATGTTAAAGAAGGCCAGGCCACAGGGGGAGCTGCCGTCTCTATGGTTTCCAGCAGGACCACGAGGGAACAGGAGCTGCGGAGATTAGGAGCCGAGCTCCACAGGCTTAAGTGGCTCTGCATCCTCCGGCTCGGTTTTATAAGCCATCAATCATTCTCTCAGTCTTGTAGTCGTTTTTAGATGATTGGCTCTGTTGCCAGTGATTGTGAACTTCCTGTGCAGCTTGGCTGGTTTTCACCTGTAGCTGAAGGGAGTCAGACTCACAACCTCTCTCTCCAGCTTGTGTAGAAAAAGAAAAAGAGGAACTTGGTGACTGTTAACTGACTGAATGTCTTCAAGGTCCTCTCAAGAACAGTTTGCATTTTTCTTTCAGTGTTATGGATGATTGATCCTGTGTTTAGCATGAATGAGAAGTGCTCACTACATCATTTGGTTAATTTTTTTGGTGTCCTAAAACATGCTCTATAATATAGAGACAGCCCCTGCTTGTTTAAATCCAGCCCCTTAAGGTTCTGTCCCCGGCTGAAAGCACTTTTATGGAAGGTTTCAAAAACAACCAGTGGGTTTTACTTCTGTTTAAAGACGACTTATTAAGAATCTGAACATTTATTCTCAAGGGCCAAAGTCAGTCCAGTCGAATCAGTGTTGTAAACAAAAGAGATCTTTTTTTCTTAGGGCAGAAATCCAGAGAAGCAAGACTGAAAATTAGACTCTGGAGTTGCTCTAATCCACTCGACATGGTTTTGTAACCCAACAGAATCTGGGTGAATCAAGTCGATTGGAGCCTGTTTAACATGACTATTCCATCTAAAGTGAAGCAAAAACATCCTTTTATTTCCCTTTTATTCCTTATCCATTTGTTTTTCAGTGGAATTGCATATTTGTGTGGTGTGAAGCCAACAGACAAACCACATGTAGCTGATATTTTGTTTGACAAATCCACCTAGAAAATCCCCCGAGCAAATAAGTCCCCAGTGTTCTCCTCTTCTCATCGCTGTCTGCGAGGCAGAGCGAAACCAAAAATGTGCTGCTTCATCTCTTTCATGGACACTACCTCAGCTCGTCTGACAGCCTGTCATGGCTGATGTTTCATTTTCCAGAGCTTTAACCTACTGTTTAGTGCAGATGTATTGGTTCCGCACTAAATGTTGTTATGTCATAAGTCGTTGTTCTTGAATAGTCATTCCACTGTCATTATTATGAACGTTACGCCCAGTCTTGAACGTTACTTGCATTGCTTTTTTTTAATATACTCTTTATATAATTTACCTGATATTGAGCAAGATGATGTTTTTTTCCAACTGAGATTACAGGATATATTAGTTTCAAAATCCAACTAAAGACTGTTTTACAGGTTGTGCACTTTATTACTCTGACTCATTTTATTTAAATCTTTTAAATATGTCTCTGGTGTCTCTTTGCTTTTCACATCACTTTCTGAACACATGACCTAACTTTACAGAAAGTAGCTGCTTTCTTCTTAATCACGCTATAACTTCCCACTGTAAATAGTGTGTGTCTTTGCTCCTCTACAGGTCTGGAGCGGGACAAGTTCGACAACAAGACGGTGACCTTTGAGGAGCACATCAAAGAGGAGCACAACATGTGGCACTACCTGTTCTTCATTGTGCTGGTAAAAGTCAAAGATTCCACCGAATACACGGGCCCGGAGAGCTACGTGGCTGAGATGATCAAGGTAAATAAAAAGCACAGGCACACCCTTAAAACACACATCTCCAGATGACAGTGCAAGTTTTCATGTTTAATGGGTTAGATGGAGTATTAGACCATGCTGCCTTGGGCGTAACAGTGATCCACATGCTGCAAGAAATCAGGAGCAGCAGGATTGTTGACATCCACTGGGAATACAAAGACGTGTTTGTCTGCTCCAGTGAGTCACTTCACTGCTTTATGATTTATAGATTTCGTCCTTCATCATTTCAAAGCCATTCTGTGGATTTAGTCTGTGCCTTGGCTGCTTTCGTAGATTATAGTCTGCTGCTGCAATCCTGAATGAGAGACCAGCCTGATGGGCGTTTCCCTCTGTGTCACGTTTTCTTTGGTACTGTAACTAGTGGAGTTCATCAGGGTTTGCTACTGAGTCAGCCCCGCGAACATGTTCTGGCTCGCCACACACACACACACCTTAGTACAGTAATGTGTTCCTCTTTTCTAATCTCGACTGACAGACAGGCCGGTTGTGCACATTTAATCACACAGACAGACCTTGGCCTACAAACAGGAAGCTGGTTCATGAGTTGCGGTCGAACCCTAAACCTGATCAAAGCATGACAAGGAATCGTCAGTCATTTCACTGGGATTTCCATTATAGCTCAGCCTGAGATCATGTCATTTCTTCTCATTGTTCTCGCAGCAGTAACACAATACAAGCTTGTTCCTATGAGAAACAGCCTGTAAAGCACTGTCATATGAAATTTGCATTTAAGCTCTTGATTGCCAGTTTCATCTTCCTGTTAAAACTATCAATACTTTTCTTGACATAACTCAGGCTTTATTAACTCCTAGCAAATGTGCATCACCTCTGAGTCAAAAAAAAAAAGTCAGCAGCTCATATGCTTGGTTGACCACAGGAGCACAACCTGGACTGGTTCCCGCGGATGCGCGCCATGTCGCTGGTGAGCAGCGATGCGGAGGGGGAGCAAAATGAAATCAGGAACCTGCAGGAGAAGCTGGAGTCGACCATGAGGCTGGTGGCCAACCTGTCTGGACAGCTGACTGAGCTCAAGGAGCAGGTATGTCATGTGACTGTAAATCATGCACTCCCTCTTTTTTTGTTGGTTTCTGTTTTTCTGTATCTCATTTCAACGAGATACTGCAGATTTTCTGAGACTGTTTTTAATGTTCAGCCGCTGGGAAGGTACTGCCAACCTGAATCCTAGTAATTACTCACGACCACCGTGTTTTAATGAGCATAATAACATGGGTGGCTTACAGATGTGCAATCACGATGATGGAGCTGTGAATCAGACAACCTGAGCTTTCACCTAAATTAGTGTATTTTTGCTGTTTGTTCTCTTCATTGAATGGGTTTGTTCATGCTCACGTTAAAATGCCTAATATTACATACATATATGTCTAATATGGCATTATTAGGGTTCACACTATTGCCCCCGTTTTCTAGTTCTTTACTCTGGAAAATACACTTATTCACTTTCTTGCAGAGAATTGACTGAGACGATCGACACCACTCTCATGTCTGTACAGTAAATATAAAGCTACATTCAGCAGCCAAGTTAGCTTAGCTTAGCATAAAGACTGGAGACAGCTAACCTGGCTCTGTCTGAAGGTAACAAATGAGGCCTGCCAGCACCTCTAAATGTCACCAATTAATCTTATATTGTTTGTTTAATTCGTATGAAAACTGGTCTAAAAATGTCAACTTGAGGTTTTACAGGGAGGTTACGAGCCAGACTGTTTTTTGGCCGGGTGCACTAACTTCCTGGAGTGAAGAATAACTTAAGCCCCTCTGAAAACCACAGCTCGTCACTTTTGCACTTCAGTTTTTGTGTAATTTAAATCCTCGGTTGGCAGCTTGCATGCTCCACCACATGCACAAAACTCTGCAGCCCAGTGAGACAAGTGCTGCTCCACAGGGTGCCTTTAAGCTACGGCCGGATTCCAGAGGTGAGTGCTGATGGAAACTATTCCTTTTGTTTTCCCGTGCAGATGACGGAGCAGAGGAAGCAGAAGCAGCGAATTGGTCTTCTCGGTCATCCCCCTCACATGAACATCAATCCCCAGCAGCCCGCCTGAGGGCCCCTGGGGGCCAGTTTCACTAGTGCCTGAGCACTCCTGACTGTGTACCACATGTTAGACAGGAGAAAGCCAAAACGTGCCCCTCTCCAGTATGTATGTAGGTCATTGTCTGACTGTATACTTCACCAGACACTCCTACAATAAGTGTCTCTACAACCTGTGTGCTCCTGAGTGTCTGTGTGAAGTGGAAGCTATCTGAGTACGTTACTCATGGTCTGTAGTGCGGATGTGTCCGTGTGGGTGGAGCGTGCACCAAGTGCCTCGGGACAAGAAGAAGAAGCCAGTCCTGTAGGTTTAGGAGATGAAAACACTGACTTCAGCTTTACAACCCTGAATGCCTTCTGCATTGTACCACACTAACAGCATGCCAAAGTTCAGCCATTATTCCTGAGGGAGTATTCCTCTCTAGTGGCCTTGTATTGAGGTTTTTAATCCTCAGTGTTGCACCAGCAAACTCAGGTCACATGTGGATTTGAAGGTTTGTTTGAACTCTACGACGTGTTATTTAATACTTTTGCTTTTGTCTGACAGCAATAGGAAGGCCTAAAGATATGCAATGTCTAAATAAGAATGAACTATTTTTGGGAACTGGTATTTTCTTTTTATATTTGAAACTATATGTTTTATTTAAAATCTGGAAACAAACAACACCTGTAAACAATCCTGAAGAGATCGCCACACTTTGACAAAGTTTCTTAATGCTGTTATAAAACCTATACAGTGTTTGTTTTTTTCATATCTTGAGGGCAAGCGTTTGTTATCACTTTCATAATATTTTGCAATCTCAAATGAAGGTTCTACTCATTCCAGCACACTTTAGATAAAAAATACTTTTAGGGAACATTGAAACGTGTTGTGAAGAGAAGTAATATTGACCTCTTAGACATTTTCTAATAATGAACTATTATTTTGCATAAGGCACCACTTAAAACCTACGAGGGAGAAAGAGTAAATCATGTGACTGCTTCACTATATCACTATAGTGATATGGAGTCACATTGTAGAACCAAACTTATAGGAATTTGGGAGAAAAGATAAATTAGATTTATTATTCTTCTCTGCACTGAATTATTTAATCTTCCTTTCATTTAGTCCTAAAGCACTGATATATTTTCTGTAGCACACAAATGATTGTTACACTTTGGTTGGTCACTTTGTAAAAGATCCACAAGAGAATGACTGTTTGAGTGTTTGAGTGTATGTGAGGGGGGGGTGAGGACAAATAGATGTCATTTGGAGTGCTGCTTGACCAAACTGAACTTTTATACTAATAGATGGTTTGTGTCTGAATTGTACTTTCCATTCTTGCAGTCTATTTAAATAAACAAGTGTGTAAAATGATTTGTCGCTCCGTCAGAATGGAAGTCGTGGCGAGAACCAGAACATATGTGAGACCCCAGGACCTAATGAGGATGTTGGCATTTTTCCTCAAGTGTATCTTATTAACTGTGTAATCGCTTTTATGTTGACAACTCGAGGGGGGGGTGCTCGCTGCGGTCAGATGAATCAATAGCCTCATGGAGAAGTTAATTTGGGAATTTACTCGCAGATGAACTCTGAAATCTTATCTGTGGTCCTGCAAATGAGGAAGTGCACTTATCTTCTAACCTTGTTGCATGAGGAAATATGTTAGCATGTTGAGCACGTACAGGAGTTGTACATAGTTTTACTTTGACCTTGCGGGATTTCATCACATATAAACTTCTGAAATAGTAAAACTGGATTTTTGTATGGATTTTCTGAAGACTGACAATATAACATAAATATAGTTAGATATAGTTAGGTTAAATATAGTTTTTTAAATTTCTTTATGCTGAACACAAACAAGGGCACAAAGGTTTTCCACAATAATCTCCGAGAATGTTACAAGGTCTTCGAGTGGACTGACACAAAGGTGCCATTGTCAAGATTTTTCAAAAAATCTAATTCAGTGTTAAATTGTGTTACATTTACCTAGATTATCTTCAAGGGGCTTTACATGGTTATTTAATTACAGCCAAATCACTGTGACTTGTGTTATGGGTTCATTTCTATTTAATTCACTATGTTCATTTTCTAAGAAGACCTTTGGTTAAACTAGAGGACGTGGTCATATGATGCAAGTCCTTTGAATTCTTCTGAAACTTTCTGAAACTATGAATGGTTTTAATCTATCTTCGAGGAAAAAAACTTCTAAATCAGCCTTTAAAGACAATATTTATATTTAACTAAAGTGAAATTTGTGTATGGTGTTGAAATTATATTAAGAGTATATCAAGCGTAATTGTGATTAAAATACAAAAACATTGATCAAAATGTGTCAGGGAAGTTGTGGAGCCGTCTGAGTCACACTGACATCAACAAATTGTCCCAAAAGATTTTGAGCAGTTGTTTTGCCAAATATGATTTTGAGGCAAAGATGTGTGGCCACATTTTTAAAAAATGGAGGGAAGAGAAAATGTTACAGCTGTTGTCCAATCATCATAATTCTTGCTGGGATGGATATAACTGTTTACAGCTTCATTCTTGCTTCATAGGGAGGCCATTAATCAAAATTGGCTTTAAGTATCAGAGGATCAAATTATGTATTTAACAAAAAAAATCATGGTCTTGCACATTGAGGATTGTGAAATGAAGCCAGACTTTTTGTTTGTGTGATGTGACATCTTGGTGTATTAGGATGATTATCTTTGATTATAGGTTATTAAGATGTAACAGACCTGCAGCAGGATTATTGAGTGGTAACATCCTGCTGTATTGAATGTGTTAGGACATGATCAAACCCCATTGTTGTGGAGAAGAAAATAGTATGTGGTTGACATGAATCAGAGATATTCTCCAGTAGGGGGCAATTATTAGCAGAATCATGAATCATTTAAATGCACATTTCAAACAACCTGTTTTCATTTGCAAAAAAAACATACTCCTGAAAATGTGCATCACAGACGGTTCACTGGTGCGATGTGTGCCTGTAGCCTGCAGCAGACAGGTGCAGCTGCCTTGTGCTGGATGTGCTGGATGAGCCGTGCGCGCTCAGCAGGCTCCCGAGGCCATGAGGAGATCAACGTGACAGCCGGCACCGCCTCATGACAACAAACACGGACCAACACACACACACTCATCCACGCACAGGTGCACGTTTCTCTGCCGCCCTGAGCGGCCTGTCTGTACTGGAGGAGGAGGAGGAGGATGACGACGATGTTGATGAAGATGAAGAAGATTATTTATCATTATTATTGTTCTTTTGTCTTCTTCATCGTCATCATTATTGTTATTATTATTACTATTATTATAGAGCTTAATAAACTTAATTGTGATTAAAAACTACATATTTTGATTTTAAAAATTCAAAATACCTAATAGAAATAGAAGGGTTAGAAGAGTAAAATTGAGAGTTTGTGAGTGTGGCTTCTGAGACATTTGTGTTTCTATATTGAAAAAAACGTCTTTGAATCAATACCCTGCCCCTCTACCAAAAAAATACTTAAGCAGCTATTTTGCAAAAATCCTATTATTATTATTATTATTATTATTGTTATTATTATTATATTGCTGTGTGACTTATGAATTGAAAGCATAAAAAAATCAACCTTAGGAAGCTGCTATTGTTCCTATATGATTAAATGAATGCATGACCATAGATTATAAACATAAAAGCAGCTGATTCAAGTTTTCCAGAGAGTGCAGAGCTCATAAAAGCTCTAAAACCTCCATATTATTAAAAGTCTCCTCCATGGTGATATTCTCTGTCCTCACCTCTGTATAATAATCCTGCAGGATGTTATTGATGCCTCTGTAGTATTTTAATAACTGTTTACTTGTGTTGGCACCGGGCACCCCTCTCTCTCTCTCTCTCTCTCTCTCTTGCTCTCTCTCTCCCATCGTGCCCCGGGCCGGCTGCACTCCTGCTCTGGGTCTCTGCCAGCACGTTCCCGGAGCCGTGGCGAGCGCAGCCTTGTTTCCATACACTTCAGCATGGAGGTACACGGGATCCGTCGGGCCCCGCCTCCCGGCGTGACGCAGGCCACCGTCCGCCCACTGAGGGCGCAGCTCGGCTCGAAGTGGGCGGTCCTTCCACCGAGGATACAGCGCCGTTTGACACGTGAGCCTCATGTGACAGAGGCAGGTCAGGCTGAGCGGAGAGTCAGAGGGTTTATTTGACTCGTCTCTGTGTCCTCCCCCACTTTCCCAGCGCGCCTCCACACACGGCTGCTTCCCTCTCAGCGGCGGGGACTCACTCCCAACCAGACCTCCACTCCGGCACTTCAGAGCGATTCACCAAGTGCTGCTTCACAACTTTTTCTGAAAAAAAAAACCAAACTGAACTAAAGTAAATGCGCATTTGTGCGTGACTGCGTCGGGGAAGAAAAAAAAAAGTCGCTAATTGGAGTAAAGAGAATGGAGCGAATTCCGAGCGCGCAGCCGCCTCCTGCGTCCAAACAGCAGGCGGAGCTGTCAGACATGCAGGGGTGAGTTTGACTTTTCACTGTGCAACCTTTGCTTTTATCATGTCACCAAAGCTTTAGACCTCACTGTTAACTCTGACTTTTATTTCTAGGATGGATTTCCCCATGTATGTGTATAAACCCAGGCGAGGAATGAAAAGAGGAGAAGAGAGCAAGGTTAGTATTTTTGTTATTGTTTTTATTATTATTATTATTATTGTTATGTGCCAACTTTTAGAACAAAGAGATTTTATTAAAGGGTGTGAATTAGAAGGGAGGAATGAGGCTGGCTGCAGTCCCATAAATGGTTGACCTAATTTCCTATGACATAACTCCTGGAGTCTTTCTTATGTGTGTGTGTGTGTGTGTGTGTGGCGCGTGCGCGTGCTCAGATCAGCTGAACTAACTCCAACAATGCTGGTTTTATTCTTGCAGGAAACATACAAGCTGCCTCACAGACTTATTGAGAAGAAAAGGCGTGACCGGATAAACGAGTGCATCGCCCAGCTGAAAGATTTATTACCGGAGCACCTGAAGCTCACGGTGAGTTCCTGCTCGGGGCTGGGAGCTCGGGATGGGATTCAGTGTGTTGCACCATCGAGTGGCTGGTCGGGGGTATTACATCATCTGTGCGCTATGTGCGTCAGCAGCCAGTGGATGACACCTCCTCCTAAAGAGGATGTGTCAAAATAGTACTAAGATAATAAAAAATGTAGTAGCATCATAGTTAATACTTCAGATAAAATCATGTCATATTCAGTATCTCTTATTGATTAGTTTTGCCCTCATGGTTGCTTGTCTTGTTGCCTCGATCATGTGAACATGGGTGGTAAAGTCTCCATGTGTTACATAAGACATGAGGATGTGCTGACTGTGTGTGTGTGTGTGTGTGTGTGTGTCTCCTACAGACTTTGGGCCATTTGGAGAAGGCTGTGGTTTTAGAGCTGACACTCAAGCACGTGAAAGCCCTCACCTCTCTCCTGGAGCAACAGCAGCAGAAGATCCTGGCTCTGCAGAATGGCATGCAAATCGGTGAGCACACACGCACGCACGCACACAGATGTGCATGTGGAACAGGATGGTTTTGTTAGAATGCAAATTAGCGAGATGAATGCACAATGACAGGATTACGCAAAGCTGCAGGCAAATAAGTGACTTTAAATATATCCATGGTTGCTGGGAAAGAGTTCAAAAGTCACCATTGCAGAATTTCTAACTGTGTGATGTCTTGTTGTGTTTACAGAGCAGCCTCCTGTCAGCCAGGAGAAGTCGGAGGAGATGTTCCGCTCCGGCTTCCACATGTGTGCCAAGGAGATTCTGCAGTATCTGGCCAACCATGAGACGGATGGAGACTTTGCACCATCTCACGTCATCAATCACCTCCACAAGTTGGCTGCAGAGGCGCTGCAAAGTCCAGTCCGACCCCGCACCCCTCTCAGCCCTCCACCCGAGGAAATCACTGCCTACCACCAGCACCAACCTCACAAGGAGATGCCCCCCAGCCTGCCACCTAAACCCAGCGAGGGCTATGGGAGGAACTGTGTGCCCGTCATCCAGCGGGTGTACGCTCCACCCAGCAGCGAGCAGAGCGGCAGTGATACGGATACAGACAGCGGCTACGGTGGAGAGCTGGAGAAGGCCGAGTCCGGGGCGCCGCAGGGACGCCCAGATTATTACGGCCAGGAGAGCCAGCTGAAGAGGGCGCTGGGCGAGAGGCAGGGCTCCGGCATCAAGCGGGAGGACGACGAGCCACGCCACAAACGACCCCGGGTGGAGTCGTCTGAGGATGAGCTGCTCTCAGGCGGAGAATCGTCATCATCCTCCAGCGGTTATGGTAGCTACATGAGCGTGTCCCCCAACCATCCACCTCCTCCACATCCCCTCTGCATGCCTTTCTACCTCATCCCACCTTCTGCTGCAGCCTACCTGCCAATGCTGGAGAAGTGCTGGTACCCCGGGGCCGTGCCCATGCTCTACCCCGGCATGGGAGGCTCCTCACCCGCCATGCCCAGCGAACGACCGCCTCCACCTCCGCTAGTGTTGTCTCCCAGGGGAGGCTCTCCAGCCCCAGCCATATCTCAGACCCCCATGGACTCCCCCGCCCTCCTTCAGGCACTAAAACAGGTACCACCCCTCAACCTGGAAACCAAAGACTGAGAGAGAAGGAGTGAAGAGGTGATCCTGTTCTAGTACCCAGGAAGCAGAGACAGTAGTTGGAATGAGAACGTGACTGAGCCTTTCCATAATCCATCCTCATTCCTGTCCTCTGTTCCTCAGCCTGGAGGTCAAACAGCAAACAAGAGAACTCGTAGAAATGATGGAGAAGAGATGGAGGGGGGAGAGCAGCATCCATCCACGGTCTGAGAATGCAAAGCTCTGGTTGAATGTTTAATGCTCAGTGGTATTAACCGATGCAAATGTATCATATAAACCGGACCTGCCCTGTACACACACACACACACACACACACACACACACACACACACACACACACACACACAGACACTTGGTTGAATGTAAAGAAAGATATGTTTTAGATGCTGCTGTTAAAGTATAAAAGGCTGATGACACTGATGCATCTCACTTGTAGCTGTTGCAATAGAGACACGCCATCTTTGTACTTTAGAACGTTTTGCCTCAAATGTTAGCGGTAATGTTTCACCCACAGTTTGTTGCCTATGTCCTGTAGGTCACCTTTACCTTCACTGAAAACATCCTTCGAACCAGACACATATGATGACTGGCACCATAAAAAACACAGGGGTTTCCTCAAGTGTGTACAGACAAGAGTTAGGGTACACCCAAAGCATGGATGAAGGAATGGGCCACCACATGACCACACTGAATGAGAAGTCTTGTTTTTCATTGACAAACAGACAGCTTAGATGGATTTTCTGTAATTATTGTTCATAGACTTCTTGTACATTTCTATTTTTGATACCTGTTCTCGCACTCTGTCCGTCCAGAGAGATAGAAGGTGGGAAGAGTGTGGACACTTGTACGTTGTGTACTCAGAAACTGTGTACATACTGTAGCACTGTGCTGGACCTGGTCTGCATACTCAACATCTGTTTCTGCTCAAGTCAAACCTGGTGTTTGTTCTTGCTATTGCCTTTTACTTGTGAAAAAGCTGATAAATCTCAGATGTTTATTCTCTGTACTATGTATGAATTACTGGAGTCAAAGGAGCGAGGAGGAGAGAAGTGAATGTAAAAGTTTTACCAGAAAACTAGTTTTCTATAGAAAGAGGTACTTGAGATTTTATATTTTGGGACCTACATGAAAGATGTTTGATGTACATATTTTGTCTATAAATGTTGATATACATTATATAAGTGTATTAATAAAGTATTTTTTTCCCGTGGAACATCGCTTTGGCTGTATGTGTATGAAAGGGGAGGAGTGTGTGTGTGTGTGTGTGTGTGTGTGTGTGTGTGTGTGTGTGTGTGTGTGTGAAACCATTGAGCAAATGAAATTCAGTCTGTTCAGTTTTAGTTCTTTTACAGCGACAACACTCATGTCACAGGGAACACTTATGTAATGGCAGATCTGTAGCCAGGCTCTCCTGCTGGTTCACCGTCTGTGCCCACTAATACAACAACAAGTGAATACAAATGAGTGTAAACAGTTTCAGTTAATCTCCCAAGGCACTAATCAGGATCCATCTGCATCTTGTCAACAGCCTTGACGGGGAGACATGTTTCTTATTGGCTGCATGAGTCAATACGAAACGCTATTATCCCAGAATTGCAACATCAAAACATGTAGAGACACAAATCACAACAAATACTTCTTATCACTACAACCTGCGCTGTGTTATGCAACCGCGTTTGACAGCTATGTGAAAACACTTTCAATCAAGGTTCATCTCATGCTGCAAATATCATCATGTTTACATTTCTACACAGGTCCAGAATCCAATGTCACGATCGACATCGCAAACTCTTAGGCCTCGTGTTATTATTGCTTCCACTATCATTTCAGAGCTGTGGGTGAGTATTGTTTCATTTCATATCTGGTTTGTTTGTACAAACTGAGCTCTAGAGTCCATGACCTGCACCCTAAATGTCATTAGTTCCTCCTAAATGGATTATCTTTTAAATTCATTTCCATTCATTTGTTTAAGGAGGAGTTCCATGTTTTATCGCTGTCATGAGACTCTATTTGCAGGCTGATTTTAGAGGTGTAGCACACACCCATTATTTCAGCCAGTCGAACCATTTCTTATAGTTAAACAATACTTTTAACAGTAGTAGTCGGGCTATTCAGACCAAGTGGTTAAGGCCTGTACCATATAATTACAATATCTCCAGTGTGACCTTTATTACACCTCATACCCATCTCTTCCTCCCTCATTGTTTCCTGATTCTATTTCTATCATTCTGTCCAAGTAAATGCAAAAATACCAACAAAAGAATCTTTCAGTTTGGCAATTTCAGTAGTTCATTATTTCAGCCATGTAATTCAGGCAAACATCCAGATTTACTGAAATGACGACAATAAAAAAACATTTATTTGATGAAATATGTGGCAATCAAATGTTTATTGGTGTCTTATTCACTCAGACGAACTCTCCCCCTTGCTCTTAAACAATTACAGCTACGAGCTATTTTTACATTTTGACCTTATGTTTGTAAAGAGGATGAAAGACCAAACAAACTAATTATTTCCTTCCTTTAGTTCCCTGCCAGAAAACCTTTGCCATAAACTTGCACTAGCATCATTGAGCCTTTGTTGCCACCTGCTGGTGATTTTAAACACCTACAACCTGTTGTTAATGTAGCATAAAGCTGATTATTTTTCTCCAAAACATAGAAGCAGAGATCATTTCATGACATAATTTGTTTAAATGAAGTTTGTCCTGATACAAAAAAAAAAAAATCTCCACACAATATTCAGATTCAAATCATACAAAATAAGGCAAAATTCAAATTTACCATTGAAATATATGGTAACACTTTACTCCTAATATAAAAAGGTAAAAAGACTCATATGTTCCTTTATGTTGCATATTTAAGGCCCCTGTGTGAAAATGTCTTAATATCTTAATAGAATAATTTGACTGACGCTACAATCACAAATAATTCCACACATAGAGGGTTTAATGTTCAACCACTAATATGAAAGAGTAATGTGTGTTTGATTACGGCTCCAAACCATTAAAATATAAATAAATGACAATGTTGTTGCTGCAAAATCTCTTCTTACTGTTTGCTTTCTATCTTCTTGACACCCCCTGTGCACACTCCTTTATATTTGGCCATGCCTTGCCTTTGAGAGCAGAGGAGTACCTGATGCCTGTGGACACTGGGATGAGAGGAGCTGTTTGGATTGTGACAGGCAGTGGTTCCAGCCACAATGTTTGGTCGCAAGCTAAAGACCTCCAGGGTTGGAAGGGGACCCCGGAGTGAAGGAAAGACCTGGGTGGAGGTCCTGTGTTGGGGCTCAAAAGCCGTCTGGGGGAGGAAGGATCTGGAGACGTGTGACCCGTGGCCTGGGCTGGGCTGGGATTTACAATCTGACATGTTGTGAGGGGGGCTGAGGGAGAAAGATAGACTTCGTGGGACCAGAGACGCCCGGTTGGCACCAAGGCTCAAACCCAAACGTCGTGCTTTCCTCTGAGGTTCAGTGTGCACAACCAAAGGCTGCTCTGATCCCAGACTGCGACAGGACCTGCGAACGTAGGACATGTTCTGAACTTCTGTTCTCCCCACGTGCTCCCTCTTAGGAGACGTTGATGTCAGCTGCCTCTTATTCTCTCCAACAGCTCGGTTCTCCTTTCCTGAACGACAAAAGAATGTGGAGGACTTCTGACCTGATGGTTTACGATGTGCCGGTTCAACCTGCTCTGATGATGTATGGTCTGAGGGGAAGTGGACGGTGACAGGTGGGTTAGAAATAACAGTTTGTCTATGAAGCAGAGGTCTGGATCTCCTTATGGGGGCTCCTTCCACCAGCAGGTTCACTCCCACATACTGAGGAACTTCAACTGCAGCCTGAGAGGGCAATAAAGTAAAACAAATACAGTTTATGTACCATCTATTTGTCAGTGGAATTCCGGCTGAAATGAAAATCTACTGCCTCTAGACCAGGGGTGCTCAGTATGTGGATCGCGATCTCCCAGTCCATCGCGAAGGTAGTATTGGTAGATCGCATGACATTAAAAAAAATAGACGTCGGCCTACCATCCATCCCGTCACTTGATTGATATACAGGGCAGCCAGTCAGATGACAACTGAATTTTCTGACATTTAGGTCACCGCGCATGCGCAAACTACGGCGCTAAGTGTAGCAAAACTAACAAGCTAGTCAGCGAGTTACCTCCAATTTTAAGCCATCGCTTTTTTTTAGACTAAAGAAAGGTTATGGTCATCAAAAATGAGAGGGGGAGCTGGACCAAGTAAGAAGACAAACACGCATCACTTTCATACAGAATGGGAGGTGGACTTTTTTGTGTGTCTGTAGCTCAGCTGTGCAGCTGGAGACGTCTTGTTTTGAAGAAAAAATACAAAAAAATCTCCAGGTTTATTTCCACGAAAATACAAAGAAAATAGCTGGCTAACACACTTGATTGAACTAATTGCTAATAGAAGAGAGGTAAGAAAACCGTTCGCTCTCCAGCTTTAAAGCACTGACTGACGACTGAATGTAAACAAGGAAATCTAGCGGCTCGAATCGCTCTTAAAGGGGAAGTACACCTTTTAACAAAATATACAAAATCACATAAAAACATGAATTCCAATAGACTTTTAACCTTTTTAACCATTATATAAAGTAATAAATGAAATTATGAATTATTAAACTACTCTATACTTATATTATTGAATTATGAATTTTCTTAACACATTTTAGTATATAATTTATAACCATAAACTGTACTTCTGCCTCTACATATATATATAGCATTTTTGTAGTGGGTAGATCATTTTGATGTCATCATTTTATAAGTAGCTCGCATGCTGAAAAAGTGTGAGCACCCCTGCTCTAGGCATTATGTGTAAAGATATTCCAACCTGTTTATAGATCAGCTGGAAGCCTCCTGTATAAGCACTTGGATCAGTCCGTCGGTCGAGCACAACCCTCAGCGTGTCCAGCTGCACGGCAGGGCAGAGGCGAGCAGTCACAGCGGTGGAGCAGGCCATAGTCGGACTAGCATTGATCTCCAGAAGCCAAGGCCTCAGATCTCTGCCCAGCATAAAGTCCGCTCCGTAGAGCTCAAAGCTGGCCTTGCGGGGCTCGACCAGGTCCTGGGCCGTCTGCAGGGCGCGGACCACCGCTTGCTTCATGCCTGGGACCACCACTGACTCCCAGTCTGCCCCACGACCCTGACGCTGCAGAAAAGCCCTAAACTGAGAGCAGGACCACATGTTGTCTTCGGGCACTCCTGGGTGGCGGTCATGGGATGGCTGGAAGTGCTTCTGGATGGAGTTGTTGCACAGGTGGACTGAACTGAGGAGAATAACACAAGAGGTACGTGTAAAATTTGCTTGGCACATTTAGGTCAACTTGCATTAAACCAACATGTAACTTGTTTTTCTCTTCTGTCTGACCTGTCCAGAGTTTTTGTTGAGTAGGGCTGAGTGGAGAACCGCAGGTAGCACTCTCTGTAGAACCAGACCGTCAGCGGGTTCCAGTCACTGATGAGGAACCACTGACGGACATCAAACTTGGTGCCATGGACCAACAGAGGACGTTCCAGGTATTTCTGCACAACCCACTTACTCTCCTTAGTCAGGACTCTGTCAGTGTCCACCAGGGCCAAAATCTCATCCAGGCGATCCATACACATGATACCTGGGTGATAAGTGCGACATGGAAAAGAAAAATAAATCACTGAAACTGGCTCAGACAAATCAAAACTGCATTATTGACTGCAGCAATTTCAGTGAGAGGACATGGTGTTTCTGATGACCTTCTAAACAAATAGCAGACTAACATTCCTTTATCATACTGAGGGGAATTATAGTAGTATATTATCATCATATATATAGTATGTATATTATATACTGTATGTATATTCTTTTATTTTTCCAATTAAATGTAGAAACAGGAAGTAATAGTAACACCTATGTCACACCTCATGCTGCAACCATATTGACAAGACAAAACATCACAGTATGTTTTATTCAATAGCTTTTCTGTATTGTGTATAGAGGGAATAGAAATTAATACATAACATCAATATGTAACTATTATCTTTATTACAAGTCGCACCTCGTCCTCTTGACTTGGCACCTGGTTTGATGATCCAGATGTTATTGAGTCCATCTGTATCCATCTGAGGGCAAGCCTCCTGTAGTCTGATCAACATGGCCTGGCAGCGCTCCACATACACACTGCTGCCCCTGATCAACGCGCCTTCACTGCACACAAACATCAGACCGGCAGAGAAAATTTATTAATGCACAGATTCACTAAATACTACAATTACGCAGTAACTGTACCGATTGTATCAAAGACTTCTTATGGATCCAGATTATTAAGAAAAAAAAGTGTCCGCATCTTTGCAAACAATATGTTCAGCTTGCATAATGGACAGTAATTATGTGAGTACTTTTGCTGTGTGTTCATGGTGGAAAAATGAGAAAATTGAACAATAAAAGTAACTATTGAATATAATAATATAAAATAATAATAATATTGGCAACAGGTCCATTCAGTTCAGTAAAGAGGAAAGGCAGTTTTATAGAAGATTTAAAGACATATGCATACATTCCTCACCTAATAAGAACTAGTTGAAGTAGATTTGTCTGTCAGTACTGCAGATAAATTTGACCTGAGCTGAATTTGAATTTCACCCGCTCTATCAAAAACCCAGAAGGAAACCACACTCACTGCACCACCGTGTAGTAGTTCTGTAGAAACTCTGCCCACTGCTGTTCCTCCACTAGAGGTGGTGTTTCTACAGTTACATCGATGTCGCCGTGCTCTAACACACTGAGAAACTCCTGACACACGTGCAAGGCCATGTCAATCACTCCTGGACCGACAAACCGATGCTCCACATTATCTGTGGAGAAGAAGCAAGATTTGTACCACAGAATTTGTTACATTCTCTTCAGTCATAACTGTCAAAGTGCTTTTTTTCATGGTGCAGGTTTTACCATCAGAAATGCTGTTTTTTTGTTCCTCGCCCTCCGCTCTCTCTCTTCTCCATCTACTTGTCTCGACCACATGCTGCAGCAGGCTGGTGCATGCTGTCCTCCTGAAATCCTCTTCATTAGTCACAGAAAACAGGGACAGAGGCACAAGAGCACAAGAGAGAGAAAGGACATGTGTAATACTGCATATCACTAATGAAACTAAGACAGATCCACTTATAACCCCCATTTACACTTCATTCATCTCTCATCCAGATATGATTTTTCCATGTTCTATGTATATGTGGATTCATCATTGCATCTTGGATAGAGAAAGTTTTTTGCTATGATAAAATGGCTATACAAACCAATGAATGCCTGCTTTTCATCCTCTGCCCCGAGCCTGTAGCATCTCGGGAAGAAGGTGTCAGGATCTGCTGTGTCAAACCACTGAAGGTTTCGCAGATTCACACAGAGCCCCACCTGAGAGAAACACAAATATACACACTGATGGGCAAAGTCAAGCAACTTGTATTTGGTACGTCAAACTCTTCAGAGATGAGACCTTGGTAGTGAAGGTTCCAGCATTGGCGTAGTGGTTGGTCATTTGGTCGTGTCGCAAGGAGCGACAGTCTATGTCATCCCGGCGTGTTGTCCAGTAGAAATATGTTGTTTCATTCCGAACCAGGCGAGACTGGAAAAAGTCGAGCAAGAGTCAAGTTAGCAAAAGACACCTGGAAATAATGTAATGTAAGAATAATGATAGTAGCACGTTGACATTGCTTTCAGACTGAAGATGTCAGCGTCATGTTGGTTCACCGTCTTACCATGAGGTCATACATGTCATCAAGGCTCTCGTCTTTCTCGCCTTCATCCACTCTCTCTGTAAAGAGATAAGTAAAGAGTGTTTCTGTGTGTGTGTGTGTGTGAGTGCGTGTGTGTGCGTGTGTGCGTGCATGCAGGCTTTCATGTGTAGAGGAGCGTGTTAAAAGGGTAGGGGTCTGTAATGTGGTACATAATGTATCATTCATCAGGTGTGGGGTTATCATCTGTCCATCTAAACTAGTACTCCAATTACATTTAAGTTAACCCCTCTTACACCTTTAGCTCTGACAGTTAAGGGAGAGTATTACTGACCTCTCTTTCACTGAATATTGGAAAAATTAATTAATTGCACAATTACATTGTTGATGCTTTAGTAAAATAATACTTTCAATGTTTCTTCCCCCAAGTTTCAGTATCACTGTCATGAACACTACAACTCTCTCAAAATGAATCTATCTCTTATGATCTATCGTCTCACCAGCACTGACATCACCATCATCGCCATCCTCCTCCTCACTCCACTGTGGTGCTCTCTGGGCAGAATGGGACAAACGCCGCTCCACCCACCCTCTGGCCCTTAAGGCAGCACGGATCACAGGATAGGGCCCCTGCACCGAAAACACTTTCCTCAACTGAGAATGAGTGGAAGAAGGATGGAAAGGGGTCACACAACATATAAGAGGAGAGTGGATGAATATGCAGGGGTGAAGTCTGCCTTGCACACATAATCACCTTCACTGCTTTCTCCACCAGTGTTTTGGCTGTTTTCAGCCTGTCTGGCCTGATGGCTGGCAGGCTTGGCACGCTGTGACGCAACCTCCCCTCCACTGGAGCCACCGTGGATGGTAACACTGAGACAAATTCCTCGATCAAATTTCAATGCGAAGTAACACTGTGCACACACATGTGGGTGTATTTGTGTGTGCAGGTGTGTATTCACTTACCTGGCATTTGTTGCATGTTACTTTTATATAGTTCTCTCTTCAGCTGATGAGCTGTTCAATTGTCTGGGAGCAGAAATATGTTGAAGCTTATATTCACTTATCATATCATAACACAGATAGATAGATAGATAGATAGAATCAAGCAGGCATTTAAACTTGAATCCTGTCATATCTTTTCATGGACATAGTCATGTGTAAAAATGTCAGTAACACAAGCATGGCTACAATGGCAACACATCTACAGTCTGTCATACCCAGGATGAAGGAGGACCAGTCCTCTGTATGTCCATTATGACAGTGACTGCACATGAATAAAAACTGATCCTACAACACATCTCAAACAAAAGCAGGAGAGAGGTCGAGCATTAAAATACAAACCTAACGCTGTCACGTCCCCTGTGATCCACCGCTGTGTGCATGCAGGCTTTGTCAGTCCTGCTTCCTTCATGCTCCCACATAGTGTTTATAGTTGCCACAACAACCAGGAGACACAGTCGTGCATCAACACATGCGACATCTGCGCTGCTTAAAGAAAACCTGTCTGTGCTGCATCCTCATTAATGAGCCTGCATCTCTGTCTGACATGTGCTCATGAGCTTTATGCCATGTGCACGGATTATAATAAACATATAGGCGATCCAGCTTTATGCTATGCTTGGCCTCCCCACAAGGTGGCACCCAAGGCTTTCTAGTGTGCTCTAATGTCACTGTCCTGGTTTTCTCTTTCATCTGAAGCGCTCTCTTTTGCATTCATGTTGTACTATTTGGGTCTATATCGCCATTTTATGTATTGTTTGATTGGGTAAAAGGGTAAAATCATTTATATTTTATCAACCATGCAACAGACTTTCAGAGGTGGAAAGTAGCTGTACTTAACAACATAAACGTCTGAAAAGTTAATGTTACTATTTGGTATAACAGAAAGTTATATTTTGCTAATAAAATAATAATAATAACGTTACATATTGATATATGTGATTTTTTTCGGTGAATTTTTTGCACCATCTCAGATTTGCTTCATATTCTGTTATCATAATGTCCTTGTTACTAATAGCTGTTGTGCAAAATTTCAGGCCAATATCTCCACTACTTTCAGAGATATTAAGCCTTCACATGCATGTGGACCAGTAAAAAACGCTGATGTATAGTATGTGATTTTTTTCAGTGAATTTTTTGCACCGTCTCAGATTTGCTTCATATTTTGTTATTGCAATGTCCTTGTTACTAATAGCTGCTGTGCAAAATTTCAGGCCAATATCTCCACTACTTTCAGAGATATTAAGCCTTCACATGCAGGTGAACTGGTGGCTCAGTCAGATGAGCGTCTGACCCGAATACTGAAGGTCGTAGGTTCGATCCCCGCCTGAGCCTTTCAAGGTCCCTCCTCAGTGAGATCAGGTCCTGTCTCTGGTTAATAATTTTCCCCTAAGGGGATCAATAAAAGTTATCTTATATGGACCAGTAAAAAACGCTGATGTATAGTATGTGATTTTTTTCAGTGAATTTTTTGCACCGTCTCAGATTTGCTTCATATTTTGTTCTTGTAATGTCCTTGTTACTAATAGCCGTTGTGCAAAATGTCAGGCCAATATCTCCACTACTTTTAAACTATGGATGAGCGAGTACACCACTATCTGTGTCTGTTTAACCATCTACTAATTTACTAATGTAGTACTTCTTCTAAAGCTTTGTTTTCCTATCAAAGAGAAAAAATAATTTAATATCATAATAGTCTCTCCTTTTCTTGAAGAAAGCGCTTAAATGTAAGTGAATTGTTACTTGAAATTGAGTAGCCTATTTCTGAATTAGAAAAAAAGTTCTTTATCATGAGTGAACATAAAGTTAACATACAGTCATTATAATGATTTTAAAACGTGTAAGCAGTGAATAAAAAGAGAGCAGCCGCTGAAGTGTTCACTGTGCAAGATGCTCATATCTTTGCTGCTGAAGAAGTGGACATTGCACAGAGTGACGTCTCTCTATAAGCTTATAATAGTCCTGGCAGCAGAAGAGCGCCGCAGCCCGGTATGCGTCTCTGCGCTCTGATTGGCTGAGGCCACGGTGATGCTGTCTGCATCCAGCTCCCACATCCAGGGCAGCAGGGAGGTAGAGGGAGGAGGGAGGGAGGGGAGCTGGGAGCGCGGCCGGGAAACCATCACAACACTGGGGGGGGGACGAGAATCATCATTTCCACCGTTTTCCTCATCTGGACGAGATGTTTACACTCAGCATGTCTGCAGACACAGAAGCGACTGTTGCCTCCAGCTCGTGACCGCTCCTGCAAACCCACACACACACACACTCACACACACACACACAGAGAGACACACAGCTGAGATCACCTCCACACTCCGTCCACAGGGAGCAGGTGAAGCGGCAGCATGCCCGTCAACGACCCCGACAGTATCCTCAGCTACCAGGTAAGGAGAGCTGTAAAGGTCTAATGCATATGCTCTGTTTGATTATGGGATGGCACAGGCTGTCCGCGAGCTGCCTCTGTTTGAATCTCTGCTCTGATTCACCATTTGCTGCTGCATATTTCAGGAACTATTAAATGACAGAACCGATCACACCTGCTTTCTACTGTTGCATGTGCTGCAGTTTGTTTCACACTGTGCATGCTCTGTGCACATTTGATGCTCAGGCAGGCTCCATGCATGTCTCCCCAGGAAGTTGTGTTAGTTGTGTGTCTGCAGGATGATGCTGTATGCGGAGGACGTTGTTGATATTGTTATGCTGAGGCGCTAACACGTGCACGAGAGAACGCATTGATACGTCATAATAAGGCCTGTTTTCACTGTTCGTCAAGCCTAAACACAGATGTGATGAAGCCACATTAATGTCTGATTGGGTTATTGACTGGATGCTGATGAAAATGTCAAGTGCTCGTGCTGAAGCTGCGTGTGTGAGAGGAATCACAGCAACGGGACAGTTTGTTGGATTTTCACATGCCTCTTGCTTATTTTTCTCAGTTACCCTCAAATGACCTTGACGCCATCCTTAGGCTACACCGTGCATCACACACACACACACACACACACACACACATACATGCATGACTGTTATTAGCCAATCCTGGCTGCAGGGGGGGGGGGGGGGGGCAGCCTGTGGTCAGGTCAGATTTGAAGGTGGGGAAAAAAAAAAGCATGATCCTTAATGTCCTGTTGATGTGTGATCCATTATCAGCTGGTTGGTCCGCTGATGAGAAAGGAGGAACTGGTAAGGACAAATGGACCATTGAACACACCAGCGCTCAGGGATGTTTATTCAAGCTGGTATGCAGCAGTGTTTGAATAGCTGGATTACAGCTATGGTTGCAGTATCACAGCTTCAATGACTTCATGTAGCCTACCCAAATAAGGTCGTGTCATCATGGTGATTTAGAATAATAACAACCAGTGTGAGGGCAGGAGACAGATGGAGAAGGAGCAGAGGTGAGCTGGGGAGTCTCTTTCGGACCAGGAGGGGTAAATTGCCTGAGAGGCTCACTCTTCAAACTTCAGCCAGTTTACTCACCTCAGGAATCGTGTGACTTTTGGCTCTCAGCCTTCTCTGTGGCGGTCTGGTCAGTCAGCATGGACCAGGGTCTTTGCCTGTACCCCCTACCTGATATATGTAAATCATTTGCTTGAGTGAAAACAGCAGCATGAATATGCTAAATTATGGATATGTTAATTTGTAAGCACACTTTGCAGCTTCAATGACAGTGATACAAGTCCTCAGCTTACATAAGAACTACATGTATAATACAAGGGTGCTGATGATTATATTAATTATTCATTAATTTGAAGATTATTTTCTTGAATACAGAAAAAAATAGCAGGCTCCTAAAGCTCAAAGCAATGTCCTCAAATTTCTTGTTTTGTTGGAACAGTCAAAAATCCAAAGATAAAAGTGACAACGTGATATAAAACACAGTAAATCTTTGAATTTGAAGGTTGCTTTTCTGTTAATTGACTAATCAATTGATCAATTGTTTCAGTAGTATAAAGTATATATACACGTTTTATAGGAATTTGTCACATTTTTGTGTTCATCATAAGCTTTGAGTGATTTTTGTCTCTGAAAAGAATTTTATTTAGTGGTGTAAAACTACAATGTCTCAATTTGTGTCCAAGACCAACGTTGAATCATTGCAGCTAAATGTTAGCAACCGGAATGAGCTGTGTTTCTGAATACACTCCATCAATGACTTGAATCACTCAGTCAGTCAGTGAGTGTATCCCTGTACGTGTGCTGAGAGCTCAGTTGAACTGGTTGAAAAATGAAGGGATCATTTTAGGAGGTAATTCAGTTCTTACCCTTTTCTGTGCCCCCCCAAGGAAAGTGATCCATCAAACTGATAAGCAGCCCCTCATTACTTTTTGATCATGACAAGCAGCTCCTGACTTTCTACTGGGGAATTCACAGTAGGTTCCCTAATAACAAACCTGAGACAGCTTCTCAAAAATCATTTAATCATCATATTCAGACCATAAGTATATATTAATATTGACATCTATGTCATATTCTGTTGCATTAGTGATGCTGATGTCTTGACACAAATCCTAGAGAGGCAAAATGTCATAGTCGAGTATGAACCAGGGTAAGTAAGCTGAAATATTTGACCATGAAGCTGTGGAGAGAGGCAATAACTTCAAGAGAAATAGACCAAAATTGAGCAACAGGTCACATGTTAACAGTGTTTCCTGCGTGACAATAGACACATTTTACTGGCTTGAGGGTTTGATGCATGGAAAAGATGATCAACTCTGCTGTGAGCCGTCCAGACATAATGAGTATTCAAATTTCTACCTTGACTTACTCTAACAGTGGATTAGTAAATAAGATATTTTATTGTGCACCCTTGAGGTACTTTAAATAAATATTATGCATCGGATGCTAATGGTAAATGATGACTGGTCATGAGTTATTAATGAGTTGTTATTAGTTTGCCACTCAGCAGGTGATTAATTGTTAATCAGGAATGACTCATGAAGGAAGTGGTCAGTATTTATGAAATGATCATTACCTAATGATTCTTTAATATAGTATCACCCAGTCTGTTCTCTAGTATATCCTCCATTCAGAGTTATTCAGGAACTACTTGTTTACAGTAAGTAAACAATGAGAACATGTTACATTGTAAGTGTCAAAGAGCAGCAGATCGAAGTATGTGAAGCAAACCTCGAGACGAGTCATGTTTATGCAAATACACCAAAGCTACGTGGCTGCTTCTGAAGTGCCGGAGCGACAGTCAATATTGTGCTTTGGATGTAATGATCCTGTAGATGTTTGACACTGTTCACTGATTTGGCTGAGACCCCTCACAATTTGATCATCTAACACTGTACACTTCTCTCTAGCGCAGGTACTTAGTTCCATGCAGAACAGCATTTTCATTTCCAGTGGGTAATGAGTGCTTTTCAGTGCCACTGATGCATAGTGTACACCTGCAGCTCTGAATGAAAGACCCACTTCTTCAGCTACACCACAGACCCTCTGCATATATGAGCATCCAGAGAGAAATCAATAAGCTCTCGTAAAACAAACAAAACTATGCAAAGGGACACAATCACTCTAATAATGCTGCACTATTCATTCATTCATTCATACTGCAATACTTGCTGCTGTAACTGTATTGTCACTTTGTCATAACACTAAGTCACTTTGGATCTGCCATTTGAACCTCAGTTGTACATACCTCTTCTTACATAGATATATATATATACATATTCATTATGCGGTTTATCATTATCTCTCATTTTGCAATATTTACAGTTGCTGCTTTACTGACGTAACTATCCTGCACTATCTACCTCATATTCTCATATTGCACCACCTACATTTGCTTCTGTTTTGTAAATTGATGATTGTCACTTTATCTTCACTAAGCCACTTTGGGTTCCACTTGTACTTTGTTGTTACTTATATACTAACTTGTATATACCTTTTTTTATATAGTTTTTTATACTTTATACTTCTACCTGATTGTATGCCTGCGTTGCTGCAACACCCAAATTTCCCCTATGGGGGATCAATAAAGAATTATCTTATCTTATCACATACCATGCAACAGTGCAGTAACCAGTATCTATGTAGTTGGCACATAATTACAAAAGTGAGGATTATTGCACATTTTCAAGAACGTGATCAGTACGGTTTTTTTTAATAGCATCAAAATACTACAGCTTTGATGGTGTCACTACCAGCCCTGATTCAATGACACTCTAATTCCAGTTATATAATAATTCACTCCACGGCATACGTTTCTCTTCAACACAAGATTGTCACAGTTCTCTTTTTCGATCCTTTTACAGCAGCTCTCTGGCATCACTCCCGAGCTTTCATTTTAATCAGTGTGGTGGCACACAGTGATCTATAGTGGCCTATCTGACTAATGAATGTGTATCTTAAAGAGCAACACTATAGTTTTATATCCATAAATCTCTGAAGGAAAAGCCAATCTAATTTAAGTTCTCTATTAGTGTGTGTCTGAAAACTCTCACTTCACGTACATTTAAGCAGCACGACCAAAGCCGTCATTTAACTGGATTCATTTAGTTTGGGAGCAAGCATCAGAGTGAAATATCAACAGAGGTTTAACCCCCCCCACCACTAGTCTGCAGAGCTGAGATGAGCAGCAGCTGCGTCCACCTTTCACACTTTTAGATATCGTCACCAGATGAATCATCGAGGCAGACAAATCGAAGAATCCGCTCCCTTTGTTTGCTTTTGATTCAGAATATTCTTCAACCTTCCATAGTTGAATTTGATGACGTCAGTTGGAAGGTGAAAATCTGCACTTTTAATTGTACTGTATGTTACTCTCTTTCTCCAATAAGGCTGCAGTAATGTTGTCACTGAAAACAATTACAGAGTGAGAGCGGCGGAGAGGCGGGATTGTGTGTGTGTGTGTGTGTGTGTGGTATTGAATAAGGTGTGTATGAGTCATGCCGGCCGTGGGCTGAAGCAGTCAAAACAGCCGCCCCTCTCCTCCTCTCTCCTCCAGCGCTCTGGTTGCCTCTCTCACTTTTTCACCATTACCTCTTCCATTCATCCATTCACGTCGACCCCTCCCGTCCGAGCGAAGCCCTGTCGCATGTGTTTTTACAGCAGACCACGCCGGCGATGGCACGATGCTACGAGGGGGCAGCGGGCGCCTGCGGCCGTGGCGTCCTGCCTCTCTGACACCGAGCCCGGTCTGGAAGTGACAGGCCCTGTTGTCTCAGTCAGGATCTGTGTCCCCGCTGTCAGTTCAGGGTGCTTCTGGGAGGGGGAGAGGGGGGTCAGGAGAAAACAGAAAGAAGAAGAGAAACGTTCCACAAGTGTTTTGTTAAAGAGAGAGAGAGATCATGGTAACAGTCAGCTGAGTCAGTGGCGACAGACTCGAGAGCCCACGCTGTGCCGCTGAATCATGGATGCACTTTTATGAATCTACAATGCTTTGCAGTGCTGTTCTGCTCAATGCTGGTCTAGGTCTTATATTCATAGAGAAATCTCCCTTGATAAACACTGCTCTCACAACAATAACATGCTCTCACACAGTTATCAGTTCTGTCTGTGATGTGTCATTTGTCTCTCTGGGTTTGAAGCCTGTTTACAGTAACCAGCAGGCGTCAGTCCTCTGAAGCTGGCTCCACTCACAGCTCCCTCACAGTCCTGATGGAGTGAAAAGGGCATTTTGGCGTGGCGCATTGATCGCCCCGCTCCGTCCGGAGACTGGGATGCAAATCACTTCTGCTCTATTTGTTCAGGGCGATGACCAGTTCAATGTGTTTCACTGTAATGCACTTTGAAAATAACGTCTGATTTCGCCTGAAGTTGTTGGAACTTGGAATTGAAATTTTGAATTGCAAGACGTGTAAATCGGCTCTGACGGCTCACTGGCAGCACAGTGGCTTTGTTTCCTGGGTGGCAAAGTCGTGAACTCAGCATGAAGGAAGATGAATGAAGCTTTTAAGCCTGAGAAAATACAGTTTGCATATCAAAACCCGAGTATGAACCTGAGTGTGTTTGTGTCTATTTTCTGCATCAATGGGAGGTTTATCAGCATCAGAAGTAGGGCGCTGTGTGCGATGCAACTCTTCTATTCTCTGGGAATCTAAAATCTTTCTGGCACAGTCTGCCCTGCCAGAAAACACATCTTGTATTTGTTTAGTTATCAAACGTGGGCGAGTGATAGCATCTCTATTTTTGGCTTTTACATGCTGAGGCGCCAGATTAGGGCCTGAAGTCGTCATTGTACGAGACGAGCCAAAAAAAAAAAAATACACAAATGCATTGAATAGAGGGATTAGTATTCAAATCAAGGGGGTTTGTCCCAAAGTTACTCTTTTTAGCACAAAATTCCTTCTTTAATATAAAAAAAGCAACTACAACGTTTGAAGATTTAAACTTGATTTGAAGCTTTTTTTGCCTTTAGATCAAGTTTTAATCACGTTTTTCCGCAGAACAAAGACTGTAGATTGTGTAGCCATCACATGCATTTTAGTCCAATAAGTTAGTCCAATAAGAAAACCTTTCAATGCTCATTGTTTTAAGACTTGAAAAAATCCGAACCTGTGAATCTGTTGGGCTGCAAATACATCTTAAATGCCACCAAAGCAAAACATCAAAGAGTTGTGTGTCTGATTTTTTGTTTCCCTTTGTAAAGTCACATGACAGTATCCTCAGGTCATCGTGTGCTTCTTTCCTCATATCCACCCAGCAGGCAGCTCCAGCGTGTGCTTCCCATGGGCGGCTATCACTGATATGCTTGTGAAGGACAGAAACTCAAGGACAGGCAGCCATTTTGGTTCTAGCATTGGATCGCTTCTATGGTGCCGCGGCTGTAATGTGTGGAGAATTATTTTTGAGTCATAAACCCTCCCGAGCGCTGCCACTGATACAGATACAGGAGAAAAGGGGACGGTAGCCAGGAGATAGAAACAGGCGGCGGAACACAAATGATTCGCTGTGTCAGTGGAAAATCACACACGTGTGCGCTCTGAGGGTCACAGATGTGCTCGGCCACAGAGAGAGCAAACAAATCTTAAGTGCCATGTGAGCTTGTAATTAACTGAAGCACTTAATGTGACACAAGGGAGCTGAGCGGGGACTGACAGGGAGCCATTAACCTGTTGAGAAAACACATACCTGCATGAATTTGCCGTTAAAAAGGTGCTTTTAATGAGCCGTGACCAGGAGGACTACAGGCTGTGACTCACGCTGTGGTGATGAAGAGCACGGCCTCGGGAGAAGGAACGACGTTTCATCATAGCATGGATATACACACAGTGTAATCTGATCTCCACAAACCACGACCTTAAAGAAGATTTTCTGTCTTTTGTGTCATTTCTGAAACACAATTTCACCCAGTTGGTAGTTACAGTTATTGAATGAGCCTCAGGAAAATGCTTCCTCTTTTCTGTGTGTGTGTGTGTGTGTGTGTGTGTGTGTGTATAGCAAATGGATCCAAACTAATTGATGATCTGATGCTCTACCGTCCTTTCTGGGACAAAGAGCTTTTAGAGTCTCTCTCTCTCTCTCTCGCTCGCTCGTCTATTATCTTGTGCTGTGTGTCTGTGTGTTTGGTGAAGCTCCAGTTCTAATGGAGTCGCCTGCCTGCAGCCTGAGCCCCAGCCCACGCTCGGCATACAGACTCTAATTCACCAGCCACAGCTGCACTGACTGATATCTGTGAGTGGACGTGTGGACATGCATTACTCATGTTGTGGGGACATAAATCAGTGGAGACAGTCACGTTGTGGGGACTTGTCTTCCTGAGAGTGGCTGTGACTTGGGAGGTAGAGCAGCCATCCGTTCGACCCCTGGCCCCTGCAGTCCTTGATGCTGTTCCATCTGTATGTGAATGTGTGTGTGTGGTCAGTGGTGTGTGAATGTGTGTGCGTGGTCACTTTCCAATCAGCTACCATGTATGAATGTGTGTGAATGAGTGAATGCTGGCTTGCTTTGTGGAAGAGCTTTGAATGGTCTAAGCAGAAAAGCACTATATAAATGCAGTCCATTTAGCATCTAGTCCCAATAACATAAATCATTGAATTTTATGATGAAGACTTTTAGTCTTATGGTCAGGGAATGTAAGTCAATGTAATGTCCTCTGAAGTGATGTGATTGTGAGTGTGAGGGCAGAGAAACATTCAGCCAGTGAATGTGTGTGTTTGATCCCACCTCGTGTGGCTCAGGAAGTAAAGCGGTCATCTACTGGTGGTTCAATCCCTGGCTCCTCCAGTGTCCAAGTGTCCCTGAAAAAAAAAATTCATCACAGGTTTTATACAGTCTGTCGATTTAACATAGATTCATACTTGAAAATATCCACGTGAATATAAAACATTGTGTACTACTCTCACATTTCACTGCTTTTTACACAACCTGTAAGATCTACAGTAATGGCTTGGACAATATGGTGCTACAGTTCACTCTGTTTCAAAAGTTTATCAGTTTATCAGCAAATATCTTTCCTATGAAGTGCTGCTTGTGATAAATATTTTTTTCTGTATTTACATAGAAATCGTTCCTTTAAGTCTGCATACATTATAACAGATATCAGTATTTAAGTTTATATCGTTCTTATTGAACATGTCCACAATTTTAAATATAAGTGACGTCTGTCTGCTCATGGTTAGGTCTCCTGTAGTAAAGGTGGAATATGTTTCCCAAAGCACATTTGTTCCTACTGAAGACTTAAACCTTTAAAAACACATCACAGAGGCTACATAATTTCTTTAAAAAAATAATATTTGCTGTAGTTTTTAGGGACTGTTTCAGCCATAAATATGATGCTAGTGAGTATTTACAGCAGCAGGGTCATAATAATCTACAGTTCCTGTGTTGATCATAATGATCCAGTGTGTCCCCCACACTCACTGATGTGTCTTTAATAGCTTTTGGAAAAGAAGAGGAATATATTATATTAACCTTTGGCTACACAGGCAATATGTGTTAGAAGAATTGAATCACTGTTTTAGTCTCTCATGGGAAACATCTGGAATATCACCAGACTTGTCCTTTACTGGAAGGAGAAACAGAAAGGAGCTAAATATGTGTTCATTTATGACAAATTATTTTTGATATTTGCACTTCTAGTTGCAGCCCAGTGCTCAGTATAAGCAGCATGTCCACTCCTGGATCTCCACTGAACCAAGTGTCGGCCAGTGCCTTGCTCAGGGGCACTTTGACAGGGACAGGAGTCTGATACATGCATACTAAATACACATGGCTCCAGGCCTTTAATTCATTCACCTCACCTCCATACGCTTGTATAAACACAATTATAAAACCATGAGTCACATTTAGCGTTTGGCCCGAGCATAACCTCCTAATTAAGTGGCCTCATTCTCCAAAAGAACAGAATTGTCTCGGGATAAAGAAGCGCTCAGTCATGGAAAGAGAAAGAAATCCCACCGGGCTGATGTGGTGGCGAGGCTGTGAAAGCCGGCAGGAAGGCAGTGCCAGGCCACCCACACCTGTGAATTAAGTGGCTGTCTTGGGATCCAAAAGCTGTTTTCAACTGTTGTGTGAATTATAAATGTCTGTCTGTGCTCATGTTAGAGCCGCTGGCAAAAAAGAGACAGATTTTTTGGACTTGGATGTGATTTCTCTTTTGCTCAGGTAAGACATTTATCTATACTGCATGTTAATTTGTTTTTGCTTATCACCATCTTGCGTTAATATGCTTAGCTGTTCAGTTTTTAGCAGCAGGGAGAAGCTAAGAGACAGAAGATTAAAAATAGCTTAGGGACACCAGTCTGCATGTAAATACAGTCTGAAATAAATATAACACACACATCCTCATTTATCACATTTCATAACTGCAGGCGGAAACCAGCTTTACACAAAAGTGAGTTTTTGTCAATAAACTGTGCATTGTGTTTTATTGGCTCAACCCCAGGAGAGCTAAGAAAAACCACTGCTCCATACACACATCTTACAATAACACACACTGTCAGACACACACACACACAGGTTACTTTAGTACAAATGTAGTTGTATGTCCTTGAAAGCTTGAATAAATGGACCAGTCGCTCTCATTAACAGGACCCATTCTCTAAAAAATGTTTTCCACCAGAATAAACGAGCCAATAGGCCAAGACACTGCCATTCCCACTCCACTAATACAAAGCCTCAGCCCTTTTCCTGCAGCACTTCTCAAAGACAAATTGCAATTATTTTTGCCTCTGTGGCCGGCACATCGCAGCCGGAGCCGCAGTGTGTGTGTGTGCCGCATCCGCTGGATACTGGACTGACCAATCACAGCAGGAGACTGCATGACAAAGCCTGTAGATCCTTACCCTCAGTTTTCATCCTGCAGTGGAGACGTACTGAATGCACACATCATTTCCACATTCATCTTTTCATGCACACACATGTATTTCACATGCAGAAGTGAAATTCAAACCCACTGTCTCTGCTTTAAGTCGAGGTGATCACATTATTTAACGCTGGTGATTGAAGGTCTGCAGTGTAGCTGGAGGATATGGATGTCATGCTAAATCAAATCAGGGAGCCACGATAAACAACTTAACTAAGTTAGGTGATTAACTAGCTAATTAACAGATTAACTAACTACATTACCACAGCTCTGCTTTGAATTTCGTTGTCGAATAATAACTCTTTTACGTACTCCGCTTCTCTGCCATTTGTCTGTGTCTATTCATTTAGTCATTTGCAAACTGATTCAATTTTTTAAGGCAAGACAAAGTGCTTTACACAAGACAGTAAAAGCAGAGAAGCACATTATAAAACAAAGCATTAAAAAGCAAAGTGAAGATAAAATGTTAATTTATTAACAGCTAAAACAAAAGTTAAACTGTAATAAGACAAAAAATTGTTAAGTTTAACTCTAAGTCAACTCTAAAAATGTGAGTCTTGATTTAAAAGAAGTGATTTTTAAGTGAACCTGCAGTTTTCTGGGAGTGTGTTCCAGATATATGGAGCATAGAAACTGAAGGCTCTTAAGAAGTTCAGCCCTCTGCACTGTTTCGTCATTTTTACAGAGTGGGTGTCCAAATGGAAAATATTTCAATCTTGTGTTCCAGTTAATTCTGCTCACACCACCCTCACAGACTCATGGAAACACATCCAGTACATAAAGATCATGTGTTCATATAGAGTGGGCGGAAGCATCTATTATGTAGAGAGCTGCATTTATATACCAGTGTGTGTGTGTGTGTGTGTGTCCTTTCCTCAACCATTTGCATTTATTTATAGGTTTAACCATTGATTTTATTGCTAACAACTGTGGGCAGCTCTTCCATTCCCTGCTCACATATGTTCACAGGGGTAATGTGACATCCAGCATCCAGATGTGTGTTTATTAACCCACGTGTTTCAAAGGTGACATTTCTACCACATAACAAGCAGTGGGTTGAGGTGATTTGTACTTTGGTGCAGTGGTACACGCTCGCTGCCTTTAACTGGACGTGGGAGGTTGCCAGAGGTTAGAAAGTACAGATTTTCAGTTGCATGTACTTGTGCAAGAAGCGTCCTGAAAAAAACCACTGCAGCAGCAGCACAGAGCTCCGGAGATCCTCAATATGTTCCCGCAGCACTGTGCCCTCATTATCGTAGGACGGATACATGAGGGCAGATAGCGCTCACCTGTCTGAGAAAGCCTTGTCACTGATAGTGAAACGCAGTGGCATCCTGCCGCGGTCTGCCAACAGCAGCAGCCCTGACGGATGTGGCACTCTGCTAATTTGATTTGACTTGATTTCCCCTGGATAGTAGAGCCTAGCACATTCTCCAACTGACTCATACTCTGTTTACCTCTGGCATGTGTGTGTGTGTGTGTGTGTGTGTGTGTGTGTGTGTGTGTGTGTGTGCCCGTCTGTCTGTCCTTCTCTATGTGTCTGTGCCAGACGGTCTGAGAATAGACTGTCTGGAATTTGATGCTTGATCATTGTTCAAAGGCTCCTGCCAGTTTGGCCAATTAGTGGCTCTGTTACAGTGTCAGTAGTTTGTCTTTAACAGGATACTTCTGGACATACTGACCTTTCAGGTTTCCTTTTCACGGACTGATCTGAAGGTGTTCTACAGAGTTGAACTTTTCCATAAGGACAGTATGTCTGCTGGAGACAGAGGGCATAGTGAAGAAATGTATTATCTGCACTAAATGTCACCAAAAAGAACAGTAACATTACACTTACATGTGTTTTATGTGTCCGTCAGAGGCCAGATGAGGAGGTGGTGGTAGACCAGGGAGGGACCAGCTCAGTCCTTAACATTCACTATGAGAAGGAGGAACTAGAAGGTGAGTAACATGTGCATATGGGAAACACAGTCACACTTCACTTACACATCCTGTGTGTGGAATATTTATGTGATCATTCATGCATGGCATCAGTTTTTGTTGCCCGGGTCAGACATGGGTGATTCTCATTAGAATCTCATTATGGAATTATTGTATTATTTGCCATGATCTTCACCTTACACTTAGCATACAAAGCTAATTGCAGAGTATGACAGTGACACAGAGATTAAAGACTTCTTCCTTTTCTTCTTTCCATGATTATTATAATTAGTATTTTCATCCTTAATATCAAGTGAATCAACCCTGAAGCTGAAGCTGATGCTCTCTGTTGTTGCACACTGACCACACTTCAATCAAAATTTCTGTGGTTACGTCACTGATTAAAGAGTGAGCAGAGGAGCAACATACTTTAAAACGATCATGCAGCTGAAATTGATTTAGTGTTGATTTCTGAGTGTTGACTACATTCTCTACAAATAGCACTGTATGGATTCGGCTCCATCGCAGAGACTTGTAGCTTCAACAAAATTGTCCATATTTTGCTGGCTTGGCAACAATATGCATAGTAAGATGTGCTTCTTGTATCCACATATCAACGACCTTCACGGCTGTAGTTTGTATTTCAGTTGGAGAAAACTGGTTTCTGCATAATAACACTGCCGGCCAGTTCAAACTCTATTAATCATATTTTATGAGCTCAACAGATTTTTTGCATGCAAGACTTGCATTTTTAATGTAACTGCGTCCATCAGATTGCCAAAAAGAAGTAGACTCTAAAAAGTGCAGTATATGTATTTCCCTATGAAATGTAGTGGAGCTAAAGTTTATCTTAAAAAACGGACATATCTTTAAAAAAGTAGCTCTACTGCAAAGTTAAGGACAGTCTAATTCTTCAGTTAATTACTTTTCACCACAGGTGGCCTGACCTCACTCAGCCTATAGCACGTCTCCTAAGACCACTGACTGTGTGCAGTATATATTTTATAAGACACTGGAGCAAAGTTTCGACATGATTAAGTAACTTCTGTAGTGTGTGTGTGTGTGTGTGTGTGTAGATAATTTACAGTATGAGTTGTTTTGAGGACACAGTGATGTTGTGTTGTCTCCTAGTCTGCTGGAGATGAATAGAGCTGAAAACACATTAATAATGAATCCTCCGTCTATCCAGAGGAGGCTTGTGGGATATGTCATCACTTGGGGGGGGGGACAGGTGTGTCTAGGTCTATTATTGCTTTCATGGAAGAATAATAACATGTTCATAGACGGCTCGCTCAGCTGGAGATCAGTAGCTCTGTGTCCCCAAAATATATTTGTCATGCACAAACAGTGCTCATCAAACTGCCTCAGACTCTTTGAAAAACTCCATTTATTTTATTTCTGATCATGTCAACTGCTCGTTCTTTCATTTCAGAATTCTCTGCTTTGATATTCAGACTAAACTCCATTATTGTCAGTGTCATGTGCTTGTTATCACAGCATGTTGCTGAATGCACTGATGATAATTATAGATGGCAGTGGTTGAGAATAATGGAGGACAGAAAACTGAGTGTTGTTCCTTATTTTCCCTGCAGTGCTTCGGGGCCAACACCTAAGCCACACTTTAATGGCTTTCACTTTCAGTCGCTTTAACCGTTTGGAGCTGAGTGACCACAGTGCAGCTTATTCACCTCTGTTTTCCTCCAGGAGCAGTTATCGCCTCTGTTTTCTTCTCTTTTCTTATTCTTTTCTCTTTCAGTTTTTCCATGTGGAATACAGGAAGCATTTGCTTTATCCTCAGCTAATTATGATTTCAAATTATCTAATCAGAAAGGCTGGATTTAAATGAACTTTGTAGAGTGTGAACAAAATTATGCAAACACCCAGTTGGTAAAGGTGCAGCCAAAAACACTCTTAAGGCCAAAGAGAAAAATGGATTAAGACATGAGGTTTAAGTTGCAGCCTTCATCTGATAACTTGACATAAAAGTTCAAATTGAAATGCAGAACTATTCACTGCCTCTTTGGTTTTACTGGATCTTATCCTTCTTTAAGTTTATACAAACATGGTCGACAAAGTTCTGAAGCTCATCTAAAGACAACAGACAGCCTTTCTTAGATTAGTATCTATATAATAATGAAGCACTATTTATTTGTCCTCTGTATATCTCTAAGGTGCAGTTACTGAACTCTCCACAATCGTTATGGACATTTATATCACCATGATGCTGTTTAATGTCCTTTTTCAATTCTCTGTTCAATTGTATTGTTAATTAAATAAATAGGCAATAGTGATAATGTTACAGCAAAATGTTTGCATGTTTGATTTACAGTAAATAATGACACAGTGTGTGTATTAAGGTATTACTGAGTGATAAGAAAACATTTTCTCTCGCCTCTTCTTCAGGCCACAGGACTCTGTTTGTGGGGGTTCGGATGCCCAGGCAGAGCCACCGTCACCACAAGCCTCATGGCTCTCGGCACCGCAAGAGGGATAGAAGAGCAGGAAGCATCGCAACACAACAAAGCGAGGAAACTGAGACGACCACCTCCAGCCATGGTGACACACACAAAATTACACACACAGCCTTATTTTTCAAATCCACAATTTTCTAAGGCTCATTCAGCCATTTATCTGTCAGAGAGGGCAAAAAAAAGATCGGTCATGAGTCACTGTAGAACATGCATATTGCATATCCACCTCCCAGAGAGAGGAACAAAGCATATCAATACTGTCAGCACACACACACACACACACACACACACAGCACTCCAGGCTAAAATTGACAAGCCTGCTAATTAGCTTCCGAAGAACAGGAACTAGTCAGCATGTTGCATGTGTGTGTGCATGTGCTTAGGTAGACTTATGTGAATGTGTGTGTATATGGACCTAGAAGTCATTTAAAAGGCATGTACTGACAAAGTAAGTAGCTTTGTGTGTGTGTTTGTGTTTGGTCTTTGGAGATGCACAACTCACCTCTCGTTCCTCCCTCGCATCCTCTCACTTCATCAGACACGCCGTCCCAGCGGGTCCAGTTCATCCTGGGCACAGAGGAGGATGCTGAACATGTGGCCCACGAGCTGTTCACTGAGCTGGATGAGATCTGTGTGAAGGATGGCAAGGATGCTGAGTGGAAGGAAACAGCCAGGTCAGGATCTCCTCTGGGAGCTGTTGGCAACAATGCTTGGCAGTAAAGCTTCCGACAGCCAGGCAGCTCTACAGCTGCACTGTTACGAAGAGGGACAAGTGTACAAGTGGTAGTTACATTTAAAGCTTAGTGGATCATTTTCTGGTCGGGTTGCTCAAAGCTCTAAAGAGAGGAGTGACAGAAAACACTGCTGTGATCTCATTCATGCCAATAATTCAAATTTCAATTATATTTACATCAAAAAGATCTTGGTATAAAACATAATGTAAAAGATGAAGTGTGTGTGGGGGGTGGAGAACATGCTCTTAAGACCCAACTTGGGCATGAAAAGATTTTCACTGAGTGTAAAGAATAAGACACATTTATCAAGCAACTCCCACCTTCTTACAGTGAAGTGTTGGAATAACAAGAGATAAGAGCAAGTGATCACATGATTGATCACATGTAGGAATAGTCAGAGACAAGGATTTATGCTACATCTGCCATATTGTTTACACTGTAAAAAATATTCAGTGATATTCTGCAAAAACATGATTTAATTTTTTCAAGAACTTCATTTTATTTTTGTGAAATCCTAGATTTAACACTTACATTTAGCATGTGAGATAACAATTGAATATATTTATAGTATAAATATTGAAATATATAACAATAATAATAATATATTGTAACATTGGTGTATGATCGTGTGAAAGGTGAAACCTACTTTATTCTGAATCTACTATATTGCTTTAGATGTATTACAGTGTATCATTCATTATGACGAATGATATTTTGTAAAATCACTCCAGAGTGTATCTCAAAAATAGGTGTGTTCACCTCTGTCTCTGCTCTGCAGTCATCTACAATCTAATCTGAAATGTAAGAAATTTTTTAAGCTCCAATAAATTAAAAGTAATTTACTCCTACCTGCAAACTTAAGGGCCCTCATCTCTTGCCTGTCTTTACCTCGCAGGTGGCTGAAGTTTGAGGAGGACGTGGAGGATGGTGGAGAACGGTGGAGCAAGCCCTACGTCGCTACTCTCTCGCTCCACAGCCTGTTCGAGCTCCGCAGTTGCATCATCAACGGCAGCGTGTTGCTTGACATGCATGCTGACTGCATTGAAGAGATTGCAGGTGAGAATTTTTCCAAATCACATATATTAATTCTTCAAAGAGGTATATGATTTCACTATTCATTTTCCTGTCTTTCTCTTTCCTCCTCTCTTTAGTCACTTCTTGCCCCTGTCCTTGAGTAAATAGTGAATTCATTGATATAAAACAGGCTCTGTATCTGAGCTGGGCTGCCCGCTGGATGTGTGCTACAAATCGATTTAGCGTCCTAACAGAGGAGGAACATACAGTGCAGGCCTGAGGGGAGCATCATCACTGCCCTTCTCCATGCAGAAACACAAAAGTCCAAATTGACTTCAGATTGCTTTCTTGTGATGTCAACATAAACAGTCACAAAACTGATCAGTACCAGTCCATACTGGCTCAGTATTGCTGCTTGGTAGCTGTGTTTTACTGGAATATTGTGGCTGAAATTCTGTTGTACCTGATTTGCATTAAAATATACAAAAGCTGCAAACACAGTCCAAAGCTCATTTGCATCCAAGTGTGCAATTAACTATGCACCTGTAATTTGCATACGAGCTCATGACTGGATATGTACTGTCAATGTTTGTCCATATTGTCTCCAGCAATTTAATCATGATACAGATTTAAAACAAGTGCAAAAAACCGTCTGCAAATCAGTTTCATGTTTCTGTCCTTCCACCACACACAGACACATTCACACACACATACGTAGAAAAGATCACATGGTCCAAGGCTCTCCATCAGTCAGTCATCCTCATGGCCAGATTGTGACGGGTTTACAGCCTTGAACAGTCTTGTTGCCGGCAGTCGCTCCTCTTCTCCCGCTCTCCACTGCCCTCCCCACTCCCTCTCTTCTCCATGTGACTCCTGCCAGCAGCACCTGGACTCCAAATGGTAGCCAAGACTGTAGAGAAGGTGGACACAAAAAAGTTGTTTTTTTTTTACTTTACTTTCAGACCAAGAAGATGTATTGAAAAATGTTATGTAAAAGCTGTATATATTATGATCCTTACTATCCACAGTATACAAACAAAACCTCTATGTTGAAACACAAGAATAAATGTCTGTAGCCCCAACGAGCTATAGGATGGATTATCAGTCTTTTTCAATCAAAATTTACTAGAATGAAAATAATTATGTGATGTGGCTGAAGATCAGTCTCCCTGCTCTTCACACCACTCCAGTGTCCAAAGAATTCAATAAATAAGTTTAGTGAAATTCAAGCAGCTAAAGGTAAGAAAATCAGTGATGCAATGATGCCAGTATGCTCTTATCCCGCCACAGTCTGGTTTTAAATGAGCCCATATTTCTCTCAAATTCTATCAGAATGTAGCTCACTTCATTAAAAGCACTAGTAACTGTTAACATTAACCAAGTGTGTGAGCTCTGTCTTGAATGGCATGATATTATTGGCTGTATCTGTCAAGTCATATACTGGAGGATACAGAGCTGTTGGTGTAAAATAACAAGGCTTTTAGAGATGCCATTTGTTGTTGTTTTTTTATTCAGTTTCAGGCTCCTTTGTGTGGATCTCTTGTGACTGTCCTTATTAACATGTCTGATTATACCGGCGCTGAGCTCGAGACATTAGCACTGGCCTTGAAGTGTGCTCAGAATGAATGCAGGCGCTGCGGTGTGTGTGTGTGTGTGTGTGTGTGAGTGTGGTCTGAGTGTGGAGGGGGGGAAGGAAAGAAAGGAGAGATCCATGCTGACTCAGCAAGTCAGTATGAAAAAGAAAGGACTGAGAGGAGAGCAGAGGAGAGATGAAGAGATGCTGATTATCCCCTGCAGTCCCACATGACCTGTTATGTTGGAGGCATATTGACCTCACCCCTCCAACATGCACTTTCTGTTCAGCACTCTGCCTTCATGTATTAAAAGACGTCTGAGGAGATTATGACATTTTAACTAAGGAGAAAGCAAATATTTCATAATTTAAGGAAGGCTCTATAGTTTGAGAGTTGGGATTCTTTATTAACTAGTTTTTTTGAGCTGGTTCTGGTCAAGGTGTCACAAATACATACATACTGAACAAATAAAAACTGTCTGACACCATTAATTTAAAAAAAGTCTGATTTCAGTAACGTGAGTGTGTGAGTATTTGTCCGTGTCTTGTAGACATGGTGCTGGACCACCAGGAAGCGTCCAACGAGCTGGACGACAGCGTGAGGGTGAAGGTGCGCGAGGCTCTGCTGAAGAGGCACCACCACCAGAACGAGAAGAAGAAGAACCTGATCCCCATCGTACGCTCCATCGCTGAGGGAACCCGCAAACAGTCAGAGCCACATCTGACAGGTCTGTACACAAACGTGTTAATATGACCTGATTTAGAATGTCTTTAGTCAGAGATATGATTGATCTATGTTTTTTAGCAGAATGAGAGAGAGGATCAAAGTAGACAGGACGAGAACAAAAGCAACAAGGCTAAGTAATAGACACATAGAAAAGCACGATCTGTAAGCAGTGACACTGAATGCTGTCAGCGACAAACGGCCAGAAACCATTTCACTGTTCCAGAGCAAATAGGCAATATATTGGCAGTTAACCATTACTGCCTCCATAGATTGCTTCTCCATTCTGTACTCTGGCAGGTCAATAAATATAAGTACTGACTCTGATTCTCTATCTCTCTCTCACACCCACACCCTCACTGTCCAGCAGGGTCAGCCACGTCTCCTCAGCCTCCGCCAGCTACAGAACCAGCTAAGAATGGTGGCGGGCAGGACAGCACCCAGGTGGACCTCAGCAAGGTAAACAAGCAGGTTGATGTGTTTGCAGTTTCATAGAGCTCATTGTTTATATGGATGGATGCTGTGAAGACCACAATAGAATATAAGGAGGCATAGCCATGTCAGACCTGTTTTGGTTGTGTTCATGTACTGTAGCACTCTGCGAAAATCTGTAATCAAAGTTTGGTGTGCTGTCAACATCTTCAACTAGGTCACATAGTGCCCCCTAGGAAACAACAGGGGAATTACATTCTATCAAGAGGCATCACTGTAAGACTTAAGTACAGCCACATAGGGCACAGATAAAAGCTTCCATTTAGCCATTAATTTACAGCTGGGATTTTGAGTGCATATCTGTACTGTTAAATGTCTCCAGCAATGAAAGGCTATGGTGCTCCTGTGGTGGAAGAGCTGGACTCTTAGTGAAGACATTTGTGTTTTCCCTGTTAGTTCTGAAGTTACAGACTGCAGAGAAAAGATATTACGACTGTAAGTTTTAATGAATGTATTTGGTTTTCTGATTGCAACGTCTTGTCTCACCAGGTGGACATGCACTTCATGAAGAAGATCCCAGAGGGTGCAGAGGCCTCCAATGTACTGGTGGGAGAGCTGGACTTCCTGGAGAGGCCCATCGTGGCCTTTGTGCGCCTCTCCCCTGCCGTGCTGCTCACTGGACTCACTGAGGTCCCCATACCCACCAGGTAGGCTGCAGACACATAAACATTGGTTTAGTTATACAATCATATTATGTGAATTCAATAATCTAGGAAGGAGTTTCATACTCATACAAATCATCTCCTGACAAATATCAGGTTCCTCTTCATTCTCCTGGGCCCGGATGGAAAGGCTCAGCAATACCATGAAATTGGACGCTCCATGGCAACCATCATGACGGATGAAGTAAGATCGCTCCGTCAATTAAGATATAGCTTCGGAAACCTTCACAGAACAAATCAAATCTCATCTGTCTTACAAAGGCAGGTTGTTAAGTTTCCTCTTTCCTCCTTTTGTCTGCACCAGATTTTCCATGATGTAGCCTATAAGGCAAAGGACAGAAGTGACCTGCTGGCTGGGATAGATGAGTTCCTGGACCAGGTGACGGTCCTGCCACCAGGGGAGTGGGACCCCTCCATCCGTATCGAGCCCCCAAAGAATGTCCCCTCTCAGGTACACAGAGGTTTTCAAAGATGGGTTTTCAGAGGTTTTCAGTTTCAGGGGAGGATCAGTGAATGGAAGTGAACAAATACAATGTATGATTTGGTTAAAGAGACAGTTCAGAGATGGAGTAGTTTTGTTCCACTTTCCCAGGGTCAGAAACTAATGGTTGCCTGAAGACAGACCTTTTCTTTAATGTATTTGCTATAGTCTGAAGTTATGTCAAACAGTAATATCAGACTATCTTGGCTCAATTGTTGAGTGCCTATGGGATCAAATAACAGTCACGATCCCATAGGCACCAAGGAACTGAACGAAGCAAGTAAACTAAGATGGTGAGGAGGCACCTTTTTCCAAGCTTCGTCTCACAATGTGAAAACCCCTCCTATAGAGTTTTTGCTTTTCAAGTTTGAATTTTTTCTATAAAGCAAAAGTAGCTGTATAGGTATGGTGTAAAGCGATTTTTTATTTCTGTCTGTTTCTGGACTGTTATCGGGTTCCTGCAGGAGAAGAGGAAGATGCCTGGAGTCCCTAATGGCACAGCCTGCCAGGTAGAGGAAGAGCTGCATGCTGAGCACCACGGGCCAGAGCTGCAGAGAACTGGAAGGTAAGCTGTCTCACACAGGCTGTTAAATATAGACACCAAATTCGGATGTCAAAAAGCAAGATGTCCCTAACTAATGTCGAATATCAGGATGTGCTGTCATAAAAATGGGAAAACATGGATTTAGCGCTTGTTTTCTGAAGGGATGTGTGGAAGCCTGGGGGCTGAGTTTAGCACTCACCATCATGTTTGTCAGTTGCTGCAGCCACAAAATCTAAATTTGGATTTGTGAGAAGCTGAGGTGGGACATGTAAGTGACAAGCACAGAGACCGAGTGTGACAGCCTGAAAGACAAACACGCACAGAAACATCCTTCACTTTATTCCTTAAAGAGTAAGTGAACACACACTGAAAATCTTGTTTCTTGCTGAAATCCAGTTGTTTAACTTCTCACCGTGCTGCAGAGATGTAGAAGTGTTCTCCAGGACACTGACAGGTTTGGGTACAGGTGCAACAGAGGGACACCCATCAGTGGTTTTGGGTGTGGTTAGAGGTGAAACAGGCTTGAAACCTTTAAGCAGAGAAGACAGTGAGACACTTTTCCGCCTGGTGTTGAATTACTCTTTAACAACTCTGAACATCCACAAAGGTGATTTATGTTACTCTGGCTAATTAGACTTCGACACTGATTGAGCTTAAGTGGGAACACACAATTCACCAAACTCACTGTATCAACAGGAGCAGAAGGAAAGTAAAGGAGATGCCAATCAGCCTGTAGATGCCTACACAGTCCAGAAAAGAGGTCTAAGCCAGGGAGTGAAAACACCAGTGTGGGAGAACCATGGCTGTGTAGGGCCTTTAATTATCCACTTAGTGGAAGAGTAGTCTTTAAAATGTCACAGTGACACAAATTAGAAAAAGTGAAATTCATTAATTAGATCCTAAAGAAAGAGTCCATTGAGGGTTTTTTGGTTTGTTCTGTAGACAGAGCTAAAATGTAATTATACTTATATAATAATATATATATGTTGGAGTTGCCATCTTATTAAAACTTAGTTGTTGGTTTCATTAGTTTCCAGCTTAAAGGACTGGGCTGACTGCAGAAATATGCTTATTAGCTTTCTTGCCAAGAGTTAGATAGAGAAGACGATTGAGGACTTTGTACATCTGGGCAAGAAAGTAAATGTGCATTTTCCCAAACAATTCTTTTAACGATGGAGGCAACTCTGCAAAAGCTTTCATGCAAGCAAACTTCAAATGATCATGTAATAACCATAATGTGTCAACATGACATTACCTCATCTCTTCACCTGATTGTTCTTTTAACATGTCTCTTCTTTTGCCTTGATCAGGTTGTTCGGCGGTCTGGTAATGGACATCAAGAGGAAAGCTCCGTTCTACGTGAGTGACTTTAAGGACGGCATGAGCCTCCAGTGTATAGCCTCATTCCTCTTCCTGTACTGTGCCTGCATGTCTCCTGTCATCACCTTTGGAGGACTGCTGGGGGAGGCGACAGAAGGACGCATCGTAAGAGCAGTACACACATTAGAGCATCTGGATACAGCAAAGCCATTGTACATGTTAGTGAATACTCTACTCCCTGTATTTCCCCCTCTGCTCCAGAGTGCCATAGAGTCCTTACTCGGTGCGTCTATGACTGGAGTAGCCTACTCTCTGTTTGCTGGTCAGCCTCTCACCATTCTGGGCAGCACAGGTCCCGTCCTCGTCTTTGAGAAAATCCTCTTCAAATTCTGCAAGTATGTTCTACAACTTGTCTGCGACATCTGTATCACCACCACCCTGACATTTGTTTTTCTACCTGATCATATATTCCCCATCCTCTTCTCTTCTTCCTCTCTCATCAGAGACTACGACCTGTCCTATCTGTCTCTGAGGACTTGCATCGGCCTGTGGACGGCCCTGCTGTGTTTGCTGTTGGTTGCCACGGACGCCAGCTCTCTGGTGTGCTACATCACTCGGTTCACGGAGGAGGCCTTCGCCGCCCTCATCTGCCTCATCTTCATCTACGAAGCCCTGGAGAAGCTCTTCCACCTGGGAGAGGTCTACCCCTTCAACACACACAGTGATCTGGACAAACTCACGCTGGCTTAGTGAGTCGCAAAAAACGTTCACTCTGCTGGTTTTCACCGTCCTGTTCTGATTTTTATGTGCTCTTTTTTTCGTGCCTTGGTCTACTATAGAATATATTGCTGTGATTCTTTACATATGTTGCTCACTCCTGCTCTCCTCTAAAAGCCCTCAGATCACATCCTTGCTAGCAGTCCCTTTTATGTCTGACCAAATGAAAACACGAGTCCATCCTGTCCAGTCAGCCACTGATAGCCACTCTCTGTCTCCCTCCCTGTGCAGCTGTAGGTGTGCAGAACCCGATAATCCCAGTAATAAAACCTTGGAGCTGTGGAATGAGAGGAACATCACAGCCTCTGCTGTTCCCTGGTCCAACCTGACTGTCAAGGTAACCTGGCTATGTGGAAACACACACACAGAACCAGTGTAACTTTCACATGATGGCACACATTTGCCCCAACATGTTTACCTTTGTTAACATTCAACTAACCCCCTCAACCTCCCCTGAGCAGCAAACCTCTCTTAAGGACCTTTGCAAACACTGACAAGGACATTCAGTCGATTAACCTTTCACTGCTGTGTGTGTGTGTGTGTGTGTGTGTGTGTGTGTGTGTGTGTGTGTGTGTGTGTGTGTGTGTGTGTGTGTGTGTGACTGAGCACACCAAAGGCTCGTCTTGTTTCTTCTGTATTGTGTGTTTTTCTGCTTTGTAGACTCTCCTCGTCTGTCAGATTATTTAGATAAAACGGTCTTTTGATCTATTTTGTCTTCAGTCCTCTCAGGTCATTTTGTTCTACTATAATCTCCACAGGAGTGTATCAGCCTGCAGGGCCAGTTTGTCGGGACGGCATGTGGTCACCACGGCCCCTACACCCCCGACGTTCTCTTCTGGTCTACCATCTTGTTCTTCTCCACCTTCTTCATGTCTGCCTTCCTCAAACAATTCAAGACTAGTCGTTACTTCCCTACTAAGGTAATTAGCCACTCACTCAGCTCGAGGTCACCAACCCTGACATTATGAACTGCTTATTACTCTGAGTGTTGTTATCTCCTGTGCACAGGTGCGGTCCATGATCAGTGACTTTGCAGTGTTCCTCACCATTGCCGTCATGGTTCTGCTCGACTATGCCATTGGAGTGCCCTCCCAGAAGTTGAAGGTGCCCAGCAAATTCCAGGTACAATACTAACAATAATGTGGAGATTGTTATAGAACATGGTTGAATTATGGCCTGACTCCTCTTTAATGGGATCCTTCAGCCTACTAGAGACGACCGAGGTTGGCTGATCAATCCAATAGGACGCAACCCATGGTGGACGGTCCTGGCTGCATCTATTCCTGCACTTCTCTGCACCATCCTCATCTTCATGGACCAGCAGATCACTGCTGTCATCATCAACCGCAAAGAGCACAAACTGCTGGTAAGAAAAAAAAAATCAGATCACACAACCAACCTGATGAACCTGTATCTCTGCAATGCTGCTTTCAGCTGCATCTGTTCTTGTCTCTCTTATGCAGAAGGGCTGTGGGTACCACCTGGACCTGCTGATGGTCGGGGTGATGCTGGCAGTGTGCTCCATCATGGGCTTGCCCTGGTTCGTGGCAGCCACCGTCCTGTCCATCTCTCACGTCAACAGCCTGAAGCTGGAGTCAGAGAGCTCGGCTCCAGGAGAGCAGCCTCGCTTCCTGGGCATCAGAGAACAGAGGTTTACTGGTCTGGTCATCTTCCTGCTCATGGGCTGCTCTGTATTCATGACTGGAGTCCTGCAGGTTAGTCAGACAAGCTATGCAATGCTGCCCTCCTCTGGCTGGGATGCATGAAATAATGATAATACTAATCACTCATTGATTGGGGGTTTTTTTTCCAGTTCATTCCTATGCCAGTTCTGTACGGTGTTTTCCTTTACATGGGAGTCTCTTCATTAAAAGGCATCCAGGTAATTCCCAGTCTGACATATATAAATGTGACACTAGACCATTATATCTCTGAATTTCTTTCATGTCAATGTGACAGTCAAGTTTTCTACAATCCAAAATTCATGACTAATTTTCATGAGCTGACATTTGAACAGATGTTTTCAACTCTTTCATTTTTTATATTTATTACAGCTGGAAGTAATTCAAATCCAAAAATGTTCCAAGTTGCCATCTCCATCCAAGCCTCTCATTTATTTGGCTGCCCCTGTTATACTGATCTAATTAATCCTGTTGCAATTAAGTGAAGCCTGACGGTTAACTGTCAGACCAATCTAACTAAATTTGTCATTCATAATCACTTCCCTTTTTCTTGCCATATTCACCATCTGTGTTTCCGCTCTTCTTCCATTAATTCGTTTCTCTCATTACCCTCTCGATTTCCTACCACCTGCCTTTGTCTTCATCATCTTCTCAGTTCTTTGACCGTCTGAAGTTGTTCGGCATGCCGGCCAAGCACCAGCCAGACTTCATCTACCTGCGCCACGTCCCCCTGAGGAAGGTGCACCTGTTCACTGTGACCCAGCTCACCTGTCTGGTGCTGCTCTGGGTCATCAAGACATCACCTGCTGCTATCATCTTCCCCATGATGGTGAGCTCACCACCTCCAATATCCCCCCTCTCTTCTCAGTCTGTCTGTTCATATCTTCTGTTTAAATAACAGCTTTTTTTTCTGCTGTGCCTGCAGGTGCTGGCTCTGGTTTTCGTCCGCAAGCTGCTGGATTTTTGCTTCTCTAAGCGAGAGCTGAGCTACCTGGATGACTTAATGCCTGAATGGAAGAAAAAAAATCTTGACGACGCCTCCAAAAAAATAGAAGAGGTAGTCTGGATGAACTCTAAAAACATGCAGATGAAAATAAGCAAACATGCATGTGCTGACTATGTATGTTTGTGGCTGGGGTGTGTGTCTTTTAGGAATCGCAGGTTATGCTCAGTGATAAAAAGGACGATGCCGTTCAGATCCCCATGGAGAGCAGCAAGCCTGTTCAGACCCCAAAAACACATGACCCCAGGTGAGTACACACACATACACACTTAAATGGACTGGATGGATGTCATGATTGGGGTGGTAAGATGAGAGAAACCTTCCTGTCTATCTGTATGTATGCTTCTCTTGTTTGGGAGTGGTGGCCTGTTTCCAAGTGCACCCTGTTCAACTAACATGCTAAGACATCTAACCCTAATAGCCCCCAATCACCCCCCAGCTTCTCCCCTATCTGCTTTCTGCTCTCACCCTCCTTTTCCTCTCCCTGCTCCTCAGGTGTGACCCCTCTGATATTAACATATCTGATGAAATGTCTAAAACCACTGTGTGGAAATCCCTCAACTCCAATCAAAAGGACACTCGTCCTGTGGCTGCTAAGAAGGCAAGGCCATACCCTCTTTTTCCTCACCTCCGTCATCTGGAAATATTCCCGCTACACATTGTGCTCACTTGCTTTTGGGTTTTGTGATTGGTTGCTCCAACTTGTAAATATAAAATTAGAGCAGCCAAACTGTGCTCTGTGTCATGCTAATTCTGGGTTCGTATGTTTTTATACTCTGCAGGATTGAAGGGATTGCGTTCATAGACGAGTAAAGGATGTCCACAGTCCTGGCAGACTCGGCTGTGCCACTTGTAGTTCTGGACCACAGGACGCTGCGATTTGGCTGCTTTGACCGTCGGCTTCTTCAGAGCTTAGAGAAACAAGTCTTGGTGATTTCTACCAGCTACCCACAAACACATAATATTGTCCACAAAATACACAAACAACTTCCATCTTTGTGAGGATTAAAAAAATTAAAGCCAGTGTTAACCTCATCTGACCTCTTGAACTAGACACTAACAAGCTTAACAAACTCAAACAATTAACCAGTGGAAAACCCTGATCTCAACCATCAGCATCCACTTTCAGCTTTCTATTAAACCAGACAAAGAAAAAAGAAGTTAGTGATGAGTTCTGGCCAGAACACTGCCTTTGACTTCCCATCCTAGTTGTGAGGTTGAAGGAGGATGTAAAAGATGAAGCAGCATTCACCTGTGAAAATTCAATAGCGTCAAACAGCTAAGTTTTGATTAATCTGTACAGAGCGGTGAGACAGGACTTGATAATGTAATCTAGAGTCGAATCCTGGAGGTGCTCCATTCACAGTCACCGTAAATGATGGAAAAACTGCGAGGACGCTGTGACAGCTGCTGGCAGCCATTGTGATTTTAACTGAGATACGGGGACGTTCGCTGATTCACAGCTGAAAGCCAAGCATTTATTTAAAACTCATTTGGATGAAACGTCTCAAACAGCTTTATAAGACACCAGTTTGTCAATCACTCAGTAAATCAGTCACAAGCCTATGTCCAAAAATGTTAAACAATTAGTCAGGGTGGTTTGTTTTTAGCTCACAGGGACGCAGCTGTTGCTCGTCTATAAATATCCGCTTTACTGCCCAACATCAATGAAGGAGCCCATTGTAAATTCCCTTGTTTAATACCAGAAGTAGCCGTAAACTGAACCAGAGCACAGACATAAACCAGGAAAATGCCCAGATGCCAGTTTATTAAGTCCAACTTACCAATGAAGGACAGTCCTGCAATAAACTAAAGGTTGTAATGTTGCATTTTTGTTGAAACTGAATTGATTTAATGGTCAGTTTGGAGGATATAGTTTGTGGCACTGTTGAATTGTAGTGCGTTATAAAATTTTGTCCACTCTATTTAAATGAATGAACAGCTGCATTAGTTTAGGTGTGTCTAATAAATGTCTTAAATCTACAATCGTTTTTATATTTTCTGGCCACTTGGGGGCACCAGAAACAAACTGTACACCCAATATGAACATATTATCAAGCAATATTAGCTAACATTATTATCCAATATTTACTTCCCTATTAGCTCTGTTTTTGGTCTCCACCAACTCTGGGAGAAAACATCTGGCTTTCTTGGTGCTAAATGCTACGAATGTTAACCAGCCAGTTGCACTTTGTCTGTTTGGTGCTGAGTTATAAATCTCTGTAACGCTGAGGGGAACTGCAGATTTAGATGACAACTTATTGTCCATTCATCACAACAAGAGACCCCCCTTCAAATACAAGTGATACAGTCAATATAAAAATACTGATTAAAGCTGCTTTAAGTCCTCACAAAGATAGAAGCACACACACACATAACAACAACAACCTCTCTCCTTGTTTTCATTGGAAGCAACACCCAGGTTTCCCACCTCCACTATACACAGCTGGGCTATATGACGGAGTGAAAACGCTCCTTTATAAACAAACCAGGTTCTTTTTAATAATCTCAGTAGGTGGATCAGTCATCACTCCTTAAACCTAATAGCGTCTCTTTTTATTTAATGTGCCATTACTGTGTTTTTCTTTCCTAATAGTGATGATATGGTCGATTAGTGAGTAGATTTTAGAAAAACATTGCAGGTTCAGTAATACATAGACAGATCCTCTCTGGGGGGCATAAAACTTTGTTGTCAGTTTTGTGTGATGATGTAAACTGAAAACTGTAAATGTTAGAAGACCCACTTCAGTTGAAGCAGTGGCATCAATAACATGTGTCTTTTTTTGAGGTGTAATCTTTCCCCCTTTGTGGATGTTTGTCTTTGAACCAATGATTGTGTCGGATGGAGGTTGTTCTAACAGAATCTTTGTCGTGTGTTAGTATAGTGTCTTATTTCTTTACCTCAGATGAGTTTATGAATGCTCCTGCAAGGCACTTTGGGGGACGTCAGGTCAGGGGAAACCAGAGTGGAAAACTGGTGTGTGTGTGTGTGTATTTGTGTGTGAGAGTGAGTGTGTGTGTCCTTTTGAGTATCAGGAAAATAAGAACTATTTTGCTATTTTTTGGGGGGCTACATAATTTTCATTTAAGCAATAATTCACCCAAACTGCAACCCAAATTGACTTTACTGCAACTCTGTATTCATCAGGGTCCTTTTGTGCCACTACCTTTTTAAATTCCATCACTGAGTGGAATCGAGGCAGTTCAGGAAAATATATTGTTTGAGGCCTAAAAACATTTTCATTATGTGTGCCAAAAAGAAAATCAAGAAAAATGAAGAAAGACAATTAGCCACAACGAAAAGGAGATATCTTGGCGGTGTCACACTTTTGTTCATTATGTGGATTCCCGAGACAAGGTCCTAATGTAATGAGCTCCCCCTCATTTTCTATTACCAGAGTCACATCTGACAGTTGTCTTTAATTAATTTAGGATGTGACTGTGATAGCTTGGAGAGTCAAAGGGAGCAGAGAGATTATGGTGCGAAAGAATGACCTTCAGTAATACTTTATTTGTAGTTGCACTTTCTGTAGATAAAGAATGTGAAATATTTTATTTTCAAGAGATCTATTAAGCAATTAAATGATTTTACAATAATTTGTTACTTATTATTTAATACAATAATATTTTTAGATATAAAATTCCAATGTGTTCTCTTTGCTTTATGTATATATGTAATAATGAAGATGAGCTAAGAGAAAGGCTGAAGAATGCAGCACATGGATAATGTACTTATATGAATGAATTCAATGAAAAATCTTGCTAAGATTATTACACAAAGAGCAAAAAGCTCTGATGGGAGACATCAGAAGTTTGTCTAATAAACCGCGATTGTCACACCCTTCTGTTCTTAATGGAGACAGCCTCGAAACTGCTAATAAATCACTTATTGGTTGATATTTAATTGGACAATAAAAGGGAGGATTAGTAAAAGACTTATCGTCACAGATTCGAACCATTGATGCTGTGATTACACAGTCAGCGTTTTAAAGTTAACTAAAATGCCATGTAACTGTAGCACAAGTAGAGAGGAGTTATTGAAGTGAGGAAACAGACTCAGTAACGTTTCACGGCACAAGAGGAAGAATGTGTTTGTTTTCTTCTATTAAAAAAATCACTTCAAATGCTAACAAGGCCAATAAGATGCCTCATTTTAAAATCACCTTCTTATTTGAAGGTTGATCTTCACTAAAATATAAGAAATGAATAAATTAATCTATTAAAAACAATCAATTTAAAATATCTGATCCATTAATTGTGTAGTCATGTTTAAAATCTTAAATCCCTTCTTTTGTCATCTGGTTAAATATCAAATAATGAATTGTTTTACTGCTGATTTCAAGGCTGCTTCCTCCATAATCCATTGTTTCTATTGAAGTGACTTTAAAGCAAAGTGCACAAGTACAGTAATCTATCACCGTGACATCACATGCAGTAATACCTCCTCCGAGACGTGTATGAAAGTTTTGTGTTTGCTGTCACGTACTTCTGCTTCGACTCTGTCAGACTTTTGAATGTGAATAGTCTATCTCCGAGGACCCGTAACTAAACTAATGAATGGCATGACTAAATATTATCCATTGTGTAAATATATATTCTAAATCACATGAGTGAGTACAAACAAACGCTGTGTACATTTAGAAAAAATACGAAGACATGCTTCCGTAATGGATCAGACTAAATTGTGAAAAACACTTTTAAACACCCAGAGTTCAATGAGTGTAGATGTGATTTAACAAAATAACTTAATTATTTAGCAATTCTTAAAGATCATCATGTGTCTTAAACTTGATTTTCAACCCATTAATGTATATGTGAATGTATGGTAAACATACAGTTAAATGCCTTCAGTATGCTGTAGGTTTACTGCATATACATGTGACCAAGAGAGGTCACAGATTTTGATGGATGTGAGTATAAATATATGTGCTGTACATGTGTGCCTGTCATAGAATACATAACCACTTCCTACTGTGCTGTCATTTTTGACCTTTGACCATCTGACCAAAACAGACCTTTTAAAAGCCATTAATGAGGCACAGGCTGTTGAAAAAACTTCATTTCCCATTTTTGTACAATAAAAAAAACAGCAAGAGACCCATGTTTCAAATTGTCTCCTGCCTGGATCCCTGCTTCATTTTTATGTGTAGATAAAAGTGAAAACTGTGCACTGTGTGAGGCTATGTCCTGATGAATAGAAGACAAAACTGTTTCAAGGTCAGTTTGACAAAGGAAGAAAAAGGATGAAAGATGAAGAGAGTTCTGTTAGAAAGCAGGAGGCTTTCAGGGAGAAGAGCACCTGTACTGCAGTAACCTTAAACCTATAGTCTTGGAGCCATAGAAAGAGCGATGCCTTGTCTCTTCAACCACTGAATGATTAGTCTCAAGCAAAATCATTCTACATGTTTTATATGTATATGTAATTTTTGATTTTGGAAAAATGAAAAATAAATAATTACAGTTGAAATGAAATGAGCTGTTACGTGTTGAATTATTGCATCATGTTTTTTGGTTAAATAATTTGATTGGGCTAAGAGTTACTCCACTAAAATGTATGGGTTTACATGTTTGAACTTTAACGTATTTTGATGTATTTAATGAGTTGTGCCACTAGGAGGCAGCACAGTCACAATCCTCTCAAGTTGATTCTTCCTGTGAGGACTTTGCCCTCCTAATATTTATTTAAATTCAAGACTGTTACATCATTTCACGAAAAGATAAACACAGGTCCCACACATGAGGTGTCTAAATCTCCTTCCTCTCTCTTTTACCTTCCTCCTAACCCCTGCTTCCATTTTCACCACACTGCCACCCTCCCTACCTCCTTGTGGCACACCCCTCCCCCAGTTTTTATCCTGAGGTGAGAACACAGCCTGCACATCTGGAGGTGATCCCGACCGCAAAGGAGTAGCCTGTGGGAAGGGCTACGAGGTTAAAGATGCACTGCACTCTGTATGTATATATCTATGTGTGCATGTGTGCCTTGGGGGTGTCATGTGATCCTGACTCCCAAACGCTCCTGATTACAAACAGCTGGCGGGCTGTGGTTTGAACCAATCGGACGAGCTGTTGGCTGTGACATCAGGTGGAAGGAGGAAGGTGGACAGGACATTTGAGGTGGTTTTTTTACTTCATAAATAAAATTAGTGATCGGCAACATTAGGCTGATCCATTAACCCTATGATGATCTCCCACATGGTGTTTGAACGTTACCAGCTGGTTAGAAGAAACATCATATTTAACCCATATTCATCTGTTTGTGTAAGGTATTGATTATTATCATGTGGCTCCTGGCCGGCACAGGGCCAATCAGCTGAGGAGGGACCCTGGCCCTAATGTCTCAAAGACTTAGGCATTCAAAGAAATCCTTTGTGCTCATGTGAAGGTCCTGTGGTTTTTGTGAAGGAAAGCTGAAGAGCCAACTGGAGCTGGAATGCAGACAGGAATGCATTTTCTTTAGGACGGCCACAAAATGATTAGCAGCCATTAGGGGGTATTAATGGCTGTTTCAAAAGTTTGCAATGTCATTAATTCATCAGGAAGCATCTGAGCTGATTCAAGAATGTGTGTCATGTAAGTGAGACTCATTCATAATACCTGACAGTGACACACCTGAAGTTACAGTTACAGCAGACAATCATAATACCTGTCTTAATAAATAGTTTTTTGAAAATACGCTTATTCACATAGTCATCAACAATATAGTTGCTGGTTTGATGCCATTTATGAACTGCACAAAGTAATCAGGTCATTCTTCACTCAAGTGTTCGTTATTTGCTTTCCTGCCAAAAGTTGGATGAGAAGATTGATAACACTCATATATCTGTTATATCTTAAATATGTTAGTTCATAAATATAAAGCTAGTGCCAGGAACTGGTTAGCTTAGCATAATGACTGGAAACAGCTAGTCTGATGAAATTCAAGTTTACTCCTTTTATGCAGACTAAACAAAACATGAACTATATATTTACCACAGAGACATGAGGTATTGATGTTCTCATCATGCTCTTTGCAAGAAATTATAATAGCATTATTATATAATAGCATTGCCCACAATGTGGAACTGTGCTTGTTTCCATTTGTCTAAAATTTGCTCAATTTTGATCAAACCCTTTTAAATTTTGCTTTCCACATTTACCTAACAGGCTTTTTTTTTAACAGAAGATATTTTGACGAGACATAGTTAATGAATGAGAAATGAGTGATGGCTGAGTTCCATTTAGCTGCTTCAGTTTCAGGGTGCTGGTGTCGTTCATGCTGCTTCACTGTGACACTGTCAGGGTTTACGGGGACACGTAAATAGAACGGAGCCATCGTTCATGTTATTAGTAACACCTGTGTTTTTCATTCTATGAGCAGCCAAAATGTCTGCTGTGAAAAAGGCCCGTTCCTCATGGTGCTCTGCAAAGAGTCATTTCAAGGTATGACTTTATAATTTCATTCTCTTATTACAATATTATTTTACATATCAACATATAATGGTCTTAGGCACTAGATGTGAAAGGAATAAAACGTTAATATTTTTGGAGCTAACTTTTCTGGTTGCAACCGAATAAAAAATATGATAACTTCTGCAAGCTCAAAGACAAAAATGTTGGTCATGTGTTGGTTAGTTGTGCCTTATTTTATTTTCTCTGTTTCTGTTTGACTCACTAAGCTGTTGTCCTCTTTTCTCACCAAACAGAAGCGGCTCTCGGCTCGTCCCTCCCCTCCATCAATCTCTGTCATAAATCTGTCAAGCAGAGAGAAAGGGAACTGCTGAATACAGATTTGTCAGCAATTAATCTAACCTCTATTACTAGACTTGGATATTGTGTCCTCTATGCCAGAGAACAATAAGCCACTCTAACATGGAGCACAGCGCTGCATGTGTGTGTGGTGTGCAGTCGAGTGTGTGCGTTTGTGAGAGCGTGTGTGTGTGTAGTGAGCATCCTTGGGTGGGTTTCAATTATTTCCTTAAATTTGTAAAACCATGCAAATCTAAATCCTCTTTCATCCACATTTTCATGTTCCGTGTGATTGTGCTCAGTTGTTGTATATTTTATTGCCTTTTTGAACTTAAAGGAAAATGACACAACAGTTAATGCTTCTGGTGGACAGTTATTGCCTCCTGTGTAGTGCTGTAATTGGAAATCATTGGTTCAGCAGTGCCATTTAACCTTGAGCAGACATACTGTACTGTATTGTGGAGTCTGGCTAATTGACATTCTGCACTTGATGAGAAGAAAGGACACATGATGAGTTAGTGTGTGTGTACACATGTGTGTTTTGCTGCTCCATCTTATTGATTTTCTTAAGAATCAGAATTAAAGTCAATATCGTGTTTCCCAGAAAAGACAATGAGAATAAAAAGTAAAGACAAACCATCAGCATTAGTAATATTAATATCATAATGTTTGTCCCTGCATGTACTATAGTATGTGTTTATCTCCAGTTTCTGTTTGTCAAAGCGTTTAAATGCACTATACAAATTCATTTTAACCAATTGCATGAAAAGGCCATTTCATTGTTAAACTCGATCTCTTCATGGGATTTGCTGACTGTAAGAAAAATATAAAATATCACCAGACTTAACCTTTGAATACAAACTCAGTACTGTGCTGACTGCCTGTGGGAGACAATACACACATTTCCTGTTCTTTTTCCAAAGATTTCCTGTTCCTGTTTTGCTCTCTCTCTCTCTCTCTCTCTCTCAGTTTCTCCCTCTGTCTCATAATTCACTGCTCACATCATTTTCTGTACATGTAAACATACTCAGCAATGTGGGAATAAAAGCAATAAGCTTTTTTTGAAGGTATGGAATTACAGCATTTTCATCATTAACCCCATTCCCTCTTGCTATGTGCGCACGCACACACACACACACACACACACATACACACACTATTATCATTACTAGGACAGTTCAGTGGAGCAGCGGGCCAGTGCTCAGCTGCTTGAGACAGAATTAGAGTGGCAAACAGCTGAGCTTCTCTGGGGTGCTATCATGTGACCTATCCCACCCACAGGGCCAAAGGGACCCAGGGTTTGAGTTACCACGGCCAATTTCCAGTATAGTCGTTATGTGTGCATGTGTGGAAATCTGTCTTCCTGTGCACATTTGTGTTATATCTGTTCCAGCAGTTGAGTCCGAAAGGGGAATTTCTCTCCTCTGTCTCTGCCAATAAACCCGCTCTCCAACCTGCTGTCAGCTGCACCTTTCTGCTCGACTGTCATTAGCCCACGCTCTGCCCTTTGTCCCTCTGCTTGTCCCAGTGACCTGCTTAGGGCCACACGCCTACGCGGGGAGGTGTTCCTGACGTAACAAGAGACCACATCTGGGGGGCTTCAACTCTGCGGTGAGAAAGTATCAAACAGCCTACCTTATCTATGATGAAAAGAACAGCCCTCGCAGCACATTCGGGCTTGTTTAGATGTATTGTTTCCTGGCCTGCAAAATAACAGCGTGGCTTTTTTTTTCAGTGTTTGTCAGCAAAGCAGGTAAGGGAGAAAGAGCTGAGCGCCGCACTAGCCATTACTCCTCTGAGTCACCTGATGAAAGGTCTTATAATGAGCCTCACCCCCACTGCTATTATTGGCAACAATTTTTCCCTCATAAGTCAGAAGAACTGCAACTCTGTATTAAAGGGCTGATGTTTGTATGTGAAATGAAATGTGATTATGGTCTAATAAGTTGAAATCACAAAGGAAAGTTGTAGTTTATGCTGTGACCAACCAACTCCTGAAACATGGTTCACACATGTCAAACATGTGCCCGTGTGTGTGTGTGTGTGTGTGTGTGTGTGTGTGTGTGTGTGTGTGTGTGTGTGTGTGTGTGTGTGAGTGTGTTTGGGACAGGGCCTGGTGTTGAGAGCAGTGAAAGCAGAAGGAGTGTGTCCTGCAGGGCCTTGAGTGTTTACAGCAGAGTAACATGAGGAGTGGACCAGCTTGTCCCTCCTACTCCATAACTCTAAATGCAGAACCACAGCTGTGTTTCTATGTATGAGGGACTGAGGTTAGAACAAAATAAGGTCTAGAGGGAAAGAGTTAAACAAGGCCCTGAAACAAAATGTTCACCCAAGCAGCTTGGCTGAAGATCAGATATTGATGAATTACAGGTGAAGAAATTATCCCACTTCTTAGTCAAAGGTTTGAGGCCAATGTGGAGGTCATTTGCTGCTGCCCATGCATGTGTGCAGGCCAGTGTGTTGGGGGGATGGGGTACCACCAGGAATTAGGTAATATTGACATGGCTGGTTCAACCCCACCCTCCCAACAATACTAAGATCAATGTACCAGATCAATAGAAGTCATTGACAATAACTGAACTTCTCATGTGATCAGTGAAGGAGAAAATTCACCATTTTTCACTAGTGTGTGTCCCACATGCTCATTCATCATATGGAAGGTGTAAAATACAAAAACAAAACAAAACATGCAAAGACTCATGCAAATAACATCACACACAAATGTACACATGCAGAAATTCATGCACACACACACACACACACACACACACACACAGCAGGGAGAAATGGGCTCTCCTCTGACACTGCATGATTGGTCACTTTTTCCCTCTCTCTCCCTTCCTGCTGAAATAGTTTTAACAAAAGAGAGGGAGAAGGAGGGGGAGGGGCAGCGTGGTTGGGGGAGGGGATGTATGTGCTGCTCTGTTGTCACTGGGCGAGGGAGAGCGAGAGAGGGGGGAGGGAGAAGGGAGCTGGAGGGCGAGCGAGGGAGTGTAGGAGAAGGATAGAGTCCCAGAAGAGAGTACAAGCCTCACACACATACACACACACACACACACTCACTCACACATGCACATTAACATCGGCTCCCTGGTTGCAGCTACTTTCTTTGGAATAGTGGATTACTTTTCAAATTGAATCAGAGTAAAATCCAGGCATGATCAGGTGAGTAAAGCCTTTGACTCACTTGTTGAAAAATGGTTTGTCTGGTTTCAGCAGTAATGACAATGTTTCTGCTGCTTCTTGCACATTCCTGTCATTTCCAATGCTCTCTCTTCTCTTCATGTGTGATATGGCCTCTTTCAAGTGTGATTCTCTGCTGACTCTGTTGAACACACTGTATTTTCTTTATACAAATGTGTGGCATTCTCATTAGTTTGACTTCTATATGTCAACCCAGGTTGGCTGTTACATGTCTTATTCACTCTGATTCTACACTCATTCTTCCCTCATGTTAGGCAGGATAGTGTCCAAGCTCTACAGAGAGGACAAAGTTCCTTTAGCTGTTATGGTTTGTAGTGTTTGTGTTGAAACACAGATGGCTTCAAAGAATTAGAAACTTGTCTTTGCTGGCCGTGCGGTTTTGTGGTCAGAGGGTAAAAGCCCCCTCTCTGTCAGGGCATTTAGCATTCAAACTGTTTCTTGATCGCTCGCACACGTGCATGTGTGTCTGCACACATAAACAGACTAACTTTGGCAGCTAAAGTATGAGAAACTCATTATTAGTCAATATCACCTTCAAGTATTTCCCAAATATTTTCACTATAGTCATTTTAAAAGGAATAATGAATTTAATAAATGCAGGCAAGTAAGAGCATTTGGGATTATTTGTGTATTATGTATAAAAATGTCCAAGAATCTGGCTTTGAGTGACTGCATCAAATAAAAATAGACAACCTGGTCATATCCACGGTGTCTTTTGGCTCTGACACTGGCATGTGTGTGCTCTTCAGGTGGCAGTGTGTCGGAGTGGTGTTGAACTGTGAAATGAACCATGGAGGGGTGCAGGAGGCCCGTCACTAGCCGAGCCAGCAGCAGGAGAAGCAGTAGCCCAGGGAGGCCCCGCAGCATGCAGCTGGGTCCTCACTAGCACCAAGTGGACCCGGTCCTCTCCTCTTCATCTGGGGCCAGGGCTGCAGAATGCTCAGTCCAGTCACCCCATACAGTAAGTCTTTAATTTTAACACGTGTGTCCACTGCCTGTGCTTGCTTTCATATACTGTATGGAACAATGTAACCTAGATTGAGTCTGTTTTTCTGTACAATCTCTTTCATTTGGCTCCTCTTTTGTCCAGGACTCATCTCCTGTGGCTCAGCAGAGGGAAGCGAGGGGCTGGGGCAAGGGGTGGGGGGTCTCAGAGAAGTCATTTTGAGAAGGCAGATATGCTAATGATTTTAACAGCTGAGTCTCTGGGCTTTGCATTGAGGAATTTCACAGAAAGTGTTCAGTCGTTGCTTTTTCAGCCCCTCCATGTGAATATAGTACGGCAACAATTTGTTTGAACGGACAGCAGCTAAAGCACTGCTGGCTGACTTTTCTAAAAGCAGCGTGAACATGAGGATGTGGAGAGGAGCAGATCATCCACACTGAATTCTTTAAGTGAGGAAAATATGGAAAATGTTGGGTTTAATCAATGATAGCACCACCAGAGCTTGAGATTCTGGTGAGACACTTAGTGCATCTATATTCAAGGTGGAGAACAGCTTGTGCAAAAATGTGAATGCTTTATGTAGAAACATTGCTTCCTTTCCACAGTTCATCTAAACACAGTCTTCCAGGTGATTGGAGTAGATAATAATAGTATGTATAAGCAGATTAAATCACATATGTGACAGTGTCGTCCCGGCTTGTACTGTATATGTGCTAATCATAAGAGGTTGCTATCCAGGCTGATGAATATGCTTATATTGATTGACTGGGCTATTGATTAGGCCAAGCTTTAACAGGATTACAACGCTAACCTGATTGGAATAATGCAACAGGGATTTGGTACTACTATAGAGCGACACAGATGTACAGAGACAAACAGCGGGAAAACAGAACATGATAGAAACGACAGAGTTTCAGTAACGTACAAATGTCACATTCCTACCCAAAGAAGACTCACAGCACCCCGTCAGATTTCTTCCACAGAAACTTTGACTACACACAATCCTCCGCTGGCATATATTTTCACAACCACAACAGCTTCAATCAATTCACACAGATGCGCATATTTCTTGTCAATCTGCACAAACAGAAACAAATAAAGATACAATCACCCACACCTCATTATGAGCTCTGTCCATAATGATGATAGTGTGGCACAGAGAGAGTAATGAGCAGGTTTAGCACTTTCTAGATGCCAGTTACTAAGTGACCATGTGAATGAAAGCCGTTAGAAATCGTTAGTAACCTGGTGTCACCAGCTTCTCATTAGTCTGTATAGAGGGACAAATAAACATCTCACACACACACACACACGCACACACACACATTAGTCCTAATCATGAAAGCTTGTTAAGCAAATTGTAGCACACCTTAGATGCTCATTAGGTGTTATAGTTAAGACCTGTGCCGTTGCTAGTGGTTAACTGACAGAGACAGAGAAAGAGCAAAGTGAAGGGCAGATGGAGAGGACGTCAGGAGGGACTGGTCAGCTGCAGCCTGATATATGAGTGGACACAATAAGCAAAGAGGGGCCAGGCCAGCCTCTGCCACATGTGTGTGTGTGTGAGCTAAAGGAGTGGGGGAGGGGGAAACTGACCACACAGGCTCGGACACACGGCCCTGTCTTTACTACAGCACAGAGGGAAGGAGGGAGGAGGGAAGACTTTGGGACAAAATTACAGAAGGAAAGTTGAAAAATAAAATGGAAGGAAAAGGAAGATCCAATTGATTTAGATTAAACTAGATTATTAGCAGTGGTTGGAGATGTTTGCATTTGGGTGAGTCTGTTTGAGAGGGAAAAGCCACGTTCTGACCTGATTTGTCACTGTTAGAAATGACTTGTATGTTAGAGATGTGTAAAACTTGAGTCAGATATGGCACAGTAGCTGATTGGCTGACAGCGGTGTGGCCCGGTGGGCTGTGCAGGCCTGGAGAAAAAGGGGGAAGGGGAGAGAGGAGGGAGAGGGAGGATTTTCTCCTCAGCAGATCCTCCTTCACACTGGCTTCATGCTCAGTGTTTTAGACTATGGCCAGTGCTTACATAACAATCTGACCCTCATTTACTTTGCAAGCAAGGANTTTGTACTTCTGAGTGTGTCATGGCAGCTACTCTGTAGGTTACTACACGTAGTGTCTGCAGGATTGGTCTGCTTGGGATTTAAGTATTTCCCTCTAACCTCGTTCAGCTTGATCTGCTCTTGCCTCAACACGTCCAGGGCTCTCACAGGCCAACTTCACTTCTGATGCAATCTAGTTCTTCCAAATAATGCTACACAAATTGGTTATGTTTCATCGAGCGAAGCCCTTTGAACATAAACATTCTCTTCACCTTTCAGTCTATGCGAAGAAATGAATGTGAGAGTAGGTCAAACTGTAAATCTTCTAATAGCAGCTTAACTACAGTGAGAACTCAACACTGTTATTCAAGCTTCACTCATAACTTACAGAATCTGAGCTGCTGCAGGTCACTTGCAGACATCAGAGCCACTGCTGTGGACAAAGTTCCTTCTTTTAGTTAGTAATTTTTAAAACCAGAGACTGATTTATACAGCTGCATCAAAGTGTCACCTCACTAAAGCTAAAGGTCAGGTGTTTAAGTTGACTGCAATGACAAAAATGATTGGGTCACCTTCAGACCAAGATGGTACAAAAAAAAAAAAAAACATCATTCTTATTCATTTCAATGAGAGAAGAAATGCCAGGGTACACTGTGCTCTCTAGAAACATTGCTTTGATCAAAATCACAGTTGAATATATTACATAAGAATGTAACTATATATTGATAAAATCAATCACTGGTGAAACTTTTTACAGCAACCTACATGTAGTGAATGTAAACGTATATTCGTTAGCAAGCTCTCAATTCTAAATTTTACAGATATAGATATGAACTACTTACAAGAAGAACTGCAATCTCCAGCTCTAGAACCAATCTGTGCCCAAACTTGCTGGACAAATACTGGGGTACCCATGAATTAAATGAACATGAACTCACACTGAGAGAGCAAACAAGGATTAGCAAAATCCTAAATGCTACTAAAAGGAGGAGGCAGGGGAAATTAAGGGAGTGAAGCTGACACTAGGAAAACTTGCAACCATTTGGTGGAAACAAATGGGGAATAAATACTAAATGATGGGAAGCTCAGTGTAGTTGTAGTTGTTTGGGTTTTGTATTTTTGCGTGAAGGGCAGATGGAGTTGTGTATTATATTACTGCAAGCTTTAAGTTCTTTTTTAATTGAAGCACTTTTAAATGTATGTTGAACTATATTACAGTAGCATCTGACTAAAGCGAGTCTTTAAATTCATGGTTCAAGATCACTAAACAGTAGAGGTGACAGCACAACATACATAATTTTGTGCTCAACAGTTGATGTAAAGTGAGTGGTCTCAGAGATTTGACCATCTTTCATGTCCCTGTTTCTATGGTTTCATTTATTTGATGTGTCCTGTAGCTGAAATGCAGCAGGACAAAGAGGAAACACTGCTGCTGATCGACAGTATGATAATCACAATGATTAAGGAAAAATGTCATAGCACCAAGCCGGCTTAGTGCTCATCTTTGTCTCTTGGTAAGCCAAGCATGGCCAAGAATGGAGGGGTGTTTCCAAGCCCCAACCCAACATGAGGTGCTAGATTATGGTTAGGGGCGCCCTCACTCATCCCTTCTAATACCCCAAAACCTGCTCCCTAATATCCTCACTTCAGCACAGATGTCTGATTCTACAGCACTCGTGAACAGTAAGATTAAAACAATAAGTCTTAATCTGTAGCACAAATTCACATTTTGAGGCAAACATGGCAGATATATCTTAAATTCTTTATCGTGTAACATGTCTTATTCAGGAGTAGTCTTAGTAAATGCTGAACTAAGACTATGTTGCTATGCACAAAGAGTAAAAAATGTGCTGTTGGGAATATATTGTGAAGATAACTGAGTGCATAATATTGGCCTGCTGCCAAGCAGAGTTGACACAGAGTTACAGTAGCAAACTAGTTTTCCGCTTCTGAGACATTCCAGTCATTTTACTTATTAGTACTTTATTATATACATATAGAAGTACACTCATTTTTAAGGAGATCACAGTGCCATCTGCCTATATGTTGGAAATTGTTTTTTCATTAAAGAGAAAGAAATAGTTTAATTAAGATTAATTTGTGACATAATCTCGGAATAAAGTCTTCCTTTAAATTACAAGGATGAGGAGTGAGCGCACCAGTTGTGATGCTTCTTTAATTCTTGTCCACGACAGTCAGATTGCCACCAAGAACTGACACTCCCATAAGCCCCGTGTCCTTTAATCCATCATTAGTCTGGTTTCCTGAGTCTTGTCTTTAACCCATCCAAACCCTCCAGTTCACTCGTCAGTCGTCTGATCTCAGAGTGATCCTCCCATTTGCTCAGTTTTCGCGTTCCTCCGCTGAATCCTGATGAGGATTTCAGACACAGTAGATTAATGTGGTCGAATATGTCTTGGATAGATTATAGACCATCGGGTGAAGACGGGGTGAGAGGAGTAGATTGAAGGCAAAGCAGCCAACGATTGGCTCATGTCTGCAATCAGCATGACCAGTGAGTATCAGTCTGTTGACCTTGTATGTATGACTGTCTGCACGCAAGAAGACGCCATAAGACCACTGCATTTTTATAATAAAGTTTTTGGTTCTTTATATACTAATTACGTTTGTTAACATTGTGGGTTAATGTTCTGTAAGTCTGTAAGTCTGCAAGTCAAGGTTTTTATTTAAGAATTTTGAATAAAATAACATTATGTATTCAGCTGAAGTTTGTGCAGAGATGCACACTGATTCTTAGTAGATCTCAGTCAAGCATGTCAATATTATCCATATAGCCCAAAATCACAAATTACAATTTTGTCTCTAAAAGTCTGTTCAACATATGACATGAGAAAGGATGAAAATACAGCAACTGAACACTAATTCTAAACTACAGGTTCTCTACAGCAAATCTAAAATATCATTTAGATCCAAGCAGTTAAATATTTGCAACCTGCAATGAGAAACCTACTTCTTTTGTTTCTCCCATATTAGGTGTTTTAACGATCAATACAGGGAATGAAGTGATAACAGTGAAGCACTGACTCATTCTGTCTACAGTATAGTGAAATCTTTTTGTTGTCTGCATGTCTACTTATAGTACAACATCCACCGGTATCTCAGTAGCATTTGCAGCATAGATTTTACATTACAGTTTACAACGCTCAGATGTCATGAGTCATTGTGAGCATTAAGTTTGTCCCTTCAGGTTTTCAGACTGACTTTTTTGGACTCTGATATTGACAAGTATGAAAGAACCCTCTGATTCTGTGATGTGAACAATCACTGCACAGTAGGCACTGTGGCTAGTGGTTAGGGGTTTAAGGGCCTAACTCCTAACCACTGGATTAGCCTAGGCCTGTGCGTAGGCAGGTCTAGAGTAATGCAGCCCTGATCTTCAGATTTACTGTGAAATACAATGAATCAACACCCTCTAGTCAGGGTTAAGTATTTTCCTGGGTTATAGTATACAGTCATTTTGATTCTAACCTCAGTGTACAGGAGTATCTGTCATGTTTTCCTGTGTTGAGCATTTGTGGTGGGTCTCTGCCTCTGTGATTACCATGGTGTGAACATACGCCTTTTTTTCCACACTGTGCCAATGTTTTTGTCCTTGGGATGGGTACCATGACCAGTCAGAATTCCCTGGAGCATAGGGATTTCTTTGATCCAGGCTGGAGCTTGTGCTGGTTGAGAGTGTTACGATTCCTGGATTGGATGAGTGGGATTATTGGGTTGAAGGATCATTTAATTTAGGGATCAACATGTGGAGCGTTTGAGGACCATCTGGTGGTCCTAATGGACATGTGTCACAACCTGGCATAATTCACATGTAAACAGTTTCAGACTAGATGTGACTGTGATAATGAACAAATACCAACACCTGTCAACAAGAGAATTGTTTTATATGTCACTCTAAATTGAATATCTTTTGAATTCACTGACTGTTGGTTGGACAAAACAAGAAATACAAACATGTCATTTTGGGCTCTGGGAAGTTTTCCTTGGCATTTCCACTATTTTTGTCTCATTTCCCCCAGAAAACTAATCAATTAGTCAACAGAATTTCTGGCAGATTAAAAAAAAATTGTAGAAATGTGAATCCAGACTGGGGCTGATCTGGCTGGTAAATTAGTCAGCTTGCAGTTTGCAAATAGCTTCATCAGCATTACAAAGTAACCAATGCCAGATCCATGCAGAGTAAATAAATTACAGCTATCTGGCAAATCTTAGCTTGCTTGCTTGCCTGTTGTCACCACTAGCAAAATGCTATCTGAGTGGATATGTTAGTTGGCTAGCTTGTCAAATTACTTTAAGAGCTAATGTGATCCATGATACTAATTTAAGTATTATGACAAGCAGTTTTGATTTTAACCAAAAATAAATAATTTAACAGTACAAAGCAAAAGTGTATAACTGTCGAATGTTATCTACTAGCCAAGAGCACTTAAAGGTAGCTGTAAATTAACTGGGCTGGATCTGATGTTGGTTGCTTCATCACATGAGCTGATTAAGTAATTTGCAAATGGAAATCTAGTTAGTATCATGTTGCCAAATTGCCCATTATTGCAAGATAATCAGGTATGATACTTTTGAAATGGGGAGACAATTTTTAGAAAGAAGGACTGAATAATATAACTTATTAAGTCAAGTAGCACTTTTAATTCTGAAATTAGAGCAGTCGCAAAGGAAAGGCACAATTATTCCCATGTACTCCAAGAGAATATATCACTATATTGGTGCCAATTTATCCCTAACATACAGTATTAAAGACTTTTTCACAACATACTGACATATGAATTAGTGGCTTCTTCCCCTGTCCAGTGCTTGTTCCAGGGATGCCCCTCTGGCCCAGGCCTGGGGTCAGGACAGTTTAATAATACTCTGCAATGCCTGGAATGTCAGCCTAATGCCTGTTCAAAAAGACAAGGCCTGCAAAAGCCAAGCAAAAGCCCACAACCACTAAACCAGCGGATTACTCTGTTTGTGTAAATGTGCATGTATAATCACACATGGCACGTGAAAATCTGACTTTTTTTACTGCTCAGTCAATCAGTACATTTGTAATAGTGTTTATAGATGTACTGGTCCTGTCTCTCTGTGTAGTATGAAAAACTACTCTCACCCCCCTCCCATTCCCCCTGTCCAGCAGACCCCTGAGGTTTGGGCCGAATTAGATCACACGCTCAGTGGGGGTGGCTTTGTGGACTAAGAGAGTCACAGAGAGACAACAATGGCCCCAATGTGAGAGAGGCAAATGCGTAGGGCAGTACGCAGGCTGATGGAGGCTTATCGCCTTGGAGACCAGGCTGGGGTCTATGTTGCCTGCTTCACATAAAGATTAGAACAGTTGTCCCCTGCCTGGATGAGACTGTGTAGAAGACCATGGGCTAAGCATTGACATGATTCTGGAAAAGGGTCAGCAAGCCAAGGCGATTATGAGGGCAGATATTAAAGAGGCCAGACTACTTGCTTGCTTGTGAGTTTTGGAAGACAAAGGCCAAAATACCTTAAATGTGGTGTACAACGTTTATCAGGTCTAGTGAAAACACTGCAAAAATGTACTTCTAATTTCAAACATTTGATAAAATTTCATGATTGCGTGAACTAATTCTGCTTTGGTCTTGTTTCTGTCAGGTCTTTTGAAGATGCACTGGTCTCCGGAGCACACCGCCCCCCTATCACAGTGGCCTGAGCAGCACCTGGATGTGACCTCTACCACCTCGCCGCCATCTGCCCACAAACATGACCCCTATTCTACAGCCGCTCGCCGTGGCTTTGCCCCTGCAGGTTACCCTTGGGCCAGTGATGACATATCAGCCCTTACTGCTTCCTCTCTGCTCAAACGTTACGCTGAGAAGTACTCAGGCTTGGAGCTGTCCTATGAATGCCCTACTACAGGGGCCTACTCAGAACCTGGGACTTTCCTGAAAACTGAATCTGAGCCCTGGGCTCTGGGTCAGGGCATGGAGTGCTACCCTGGACTGGAGGCTTTAACTGGCGCCAAAGTGGGCTCTGCAACTGTGGGCATCCCAGCCACAGGAAGCGTGACAGTAGTAAGCAGTAACTTGGCCTCTGAGCCAGGCTACAGTGGTGCTGTGCCCTGCAGTGCCTCATCATCTCAGGAATACCCTCCTGCCTACAACAGCACCTACCTGTCCTCAGGATACTGCCCTCAGCCTAGCGCAGCACTTCCCCCTGCCCCTCTACACTCTTTGCAGGCTGCACCAACTCTAGTGCCCAGCTACAGCACCAGCACTCCTGTCTACAACTACCCTCCTGGGTGCTACCCCCAAACGAGCCTGTCCTCTGGATACAACCACCCCAGTGCCTCCTACCTCCCCCCTGGGATTAGTGCCCCCACACCTCTGGCACCAAGGCCCACCATGGTTGGAGGCAGTTACAGCTACCCATCTCACAGTCTTGGAGGGAGCTCTGAGGCAGGGGTGCCGCTGAAACGAAAGGCCTTTGAGATGGCAGAAGAGGGACAGGAAGGAGCAGAAGTGGAGGGATCACGCTACAGAAAGTATGGCAATGGCCATGGAAACAGTCGTAGCAAAGGTCACGACAACGGGCACGGCAATGGCTACGATATGAGCGGCTCTGCCTCAGACCCACAGGCCTTCAAACCTGGAAAGCCCCTGATGTCACCCCCTTATGGTGGGGCAAGGGACTACAGCCCACCATCAGGCCTGGCAGGAGAGAGTGTGTCAGGGGAGCACAACTTTCCTCAGCAACAGAGAATGTCTATGAAGATACCTGCATCGCACACACGATCTGAGGATCCGACAGGAGGGCGCTGAAGAACCTGATCGGCATTTGACAGGATTGTCTCACTCTTTGAAACCAATCTGAGTTCTTAATCCAGACAGACTTTGGGAAATAAACTTGGATTTGTCAATGGAAGGTTTCATTACATTAGAGAACACAAGAGGGCACAAGACTGGTATTTCTTGTGCATCTTTAACATTTTCATTATCCATTTTTTTCCAAAGATTCACAGGGGCATTTTGCCCAGTAAGGTTGAGGTAAGTCTTAGGGGTGAGGTTAAGGCATGCTCTACATAGACAGGATTAAGACAGTCTAAATGTATGAGTGTCTGTTTCTCTCAGGATCCTATTTATTTCCTTTCTGCTACTGTGGCAGCAGTACTGCAAAGCTGCTGTTTTGGAAGTTGGTGTAATTATTTGTGGCCATTATGTATGTAAAAGGCCTTTGACTGCAATACGTTCTACCACACCACAAAAATCATTACTGACCAAAAAGTAAGGAGAGCAATAACTGAAATGGTGAGATTGCCATACTACTTCAGCACAATCACTGCTACTTTACACAGCTGACTCCAAGGCTTGGAGAAATGAATGTTTCCCTGCTCATCCCATGCTTTCCCCCTAACTTTACTCATTCTCGACTTTTTCAGTTTCCTTAACCCTTTCTTTTCACGTTCTTTATTTTATGCAGTCCTGCTTCTTGTTCTCTACCGTTTTAATTGCTGAAGAACTTTTGCTTTTGTCCACATACCAAGCTGCTTATCAAATGATTACATGATAGTACACATGAAGCCGCCCTTTAAATTGTTTTGATGTAAAAAAAAAAAAGAGTAGGGAAATAATCTAAGATTTTATGTTCATTTAAAAAAGTATTTGACAGTACACAAGTATATGCAGCTCATCTTCAAAGCGTGTTGTTTACTTGCAGATTTCTGCTCATCCAAAAACTAAAAGGTATATTCTCTGAAGAATCTGCTAATAATGTAAAACCTGATCCAGCTTATGCCTTGTTTTTAATGTTTGAAATATTTCAGGAAATGACTATACTAATCTACAAAACAACCTCCCACCCCCACCCCCCAAAAAAAACACGTTTAAGTCTGCACACCGCTAAAGTTCTCTCAGAGTATACAATTTGAAAGCCTGTTTGATACTCACTGGATGCACAGCCCAAACTGAGAGGCTTGCAGGCTGCAGTGGAGGATATATGCTTCTGAGCAAGAGTCTCAACATTACATTCTGTATGAATATCTACCTGCTTGTCTGCTAGGGTTTACTCTTTTTTTTAAATATGCATTCTCTTTACTTTTGCCTCTCAAAAGGATGATTTATAGTCGTGTTATTGAATACTCAGGAAGAATATTGTTACCTCAGAATGATAAAATAAGAATGTATGTTAATACCTTTGGGTGTTTGTAGGGAGCTTTACAGAGTAAGATGAAAATGGAGCCATGGCTTTTATTAAGAGAAAAACATACTCTGAACACTTCAGGGAAACGATTATCTTACAAGGCCTTTGATACTAATAGAAGAAAACACAGACACACACATCCACACTGCTTCTTCGCTCTGGGAAATTAAACTTGAGGTTTTTGTACCAAGGCCTGAAATGTTGAATGTAATTCAGATATTTTTTTTAAAAGGACAATACATGCCATAATGGACATCAATGATGTTTTTAGATATATGAAACATATTTTCTTCATGTATAGATGTAATTCTCTTATAGGTTTTGGTGGAGAAATGAATGACATGTTAAGTGTTAGTGTAGTTAGTGGGGAAACGGTTTTGTGGACAGACTGTCAAAGCAAAGCACTCCTGATGAACAACCTTTGACATATCAAGACGTACACATACTGCAGTATATTCTCTATAAAGGGTATGTTTATTAAATGTCTTAATGTGTCCAATTTCCATTTCCCATGTCAGTATTTTTAAACCGCTTGACACAGTGTCACCAGTCAATCAGCTTGATTTTAGCTCGAACATGAATTGACATCATGAAGAAGGAAGAAGTTAACCAAGTATGTGCACTGTCAGAAAATATGTGCAGTTACAGCTCTAAACATTTAATTCACCGAGTCGTAGCTTTGTGGCTCCACTATGTCATCCCTTCATAAGTTGTGCCATACTTTTTTTTTCTTTTTTTTGCAAAACGAAACCCTTTGGGAGCTGTAACTAAACTGAACTTTAGCCTAAAAGCATGCTCAGAGAGTGGATCCCCTTTAATAGTGAAATTTAGGCAGAAATGCAGCTTCAGATTTAGTCTGAATTTCAAAGTGATGAAAAAGTATTGTAATGCCTCTTTTGGAAATATAAGCACATTCATAAGATTAAAAGTATTCAGATTGTGGTTGATTGGGGAAAAAATACCATCAAGCAAGATTTAGCTTCAAAATATGATGAACAAAAATGACAGATTAATAAAAAGGTGTTAAGCAAATAATAATGTATTCTACCAGTGTGTCCAGATTTGAAAAGTAAGCGCTTAGCTACAACAATTGAATGCTCTTCAATGCCACAGAAAAAGAATGTGCTCTACATTAACCTACACACTACGACAAACGACAGTATTTGCTAATTCTTGGTGTTACTAACTGAAGTCAGTGGAGTTGATTTTGTCCAACAGGTGGAAAAAGGCATGTCAGTGTTATCTTTGTAATTCAGTTGTGCTTTTGTTGTATCTTGTACATTCTCTGTAACCATTTCTACCTCATTTTGAAGACATTGTACATGGAAATATTTATTTCATGTCATTTCACATGCCAGTTTAAGGAGCAATATTTCTAATTCTTGACCTGTTATAGTCTACCTCACTAAAGGCTGTTGTGTCATGGAAATGAAGATATTACACCAAACCTGACTTTGTCTTTTTATCTGTGGAGGTTTCAGTAACATTCATTTAGTGAATGTCCACCCAGTATAACACTTCTTCTATCCTTGCACCTGGTATTTTAACATCAACATGAAATGCCACACACCAAATTTCCTCTCAGCCGAGGCAATATTTTCATTTCTAGGTGGACTTTGTTCCGCAATTTGTATTTATTCAGCTCCATTCAACCAGTGATATTCCTGAGACATGATTTCAAATCTCATTAAACTTTATATTACTGATTGTATATTCATGACAATTCCCATATTATTTCCTACAAAATTCCTGGGAATAAGAATTTCGGACAAGTTACTGTATATTCAGATAATACTCTTCCAATTAATTAACCTTTTAGTTCTTTAGCTAGTAGATAGCAACATGCAAGTGTGTGCACTTTGTCTTCAGGCAATTATATAATTCAACATATAAGTGGAGTAAAGTTTCTTAAAATAAATGACTGATTATATATATTTATTGAGTCTAAATGGAGCAAGAACTGCTTTGGCACTCAACGTGGTAAACTAATTTAACCACCTATCCCTTTTCCCTATATTTTGTACGATACTACAGTCCTTCTCATTAAATTTTCTAAAAAATTATTAAGAAATAATAGACCAGTAAAATTCCAAAGGTCCTATCTAAATCTTTACTTCACTTGTGTGTTATTTGTTAAATTGATATTTTTACACCAAGTTGTTGGTGAATAACCACAGGGCCATTTGTGTGATGTAAGGACTCAATAAGAAGCTCAAGAGAGCATAGAATAAAAGGACAGGAAGAGTGGAGAAGATCCTGACCCTCTTCCAGTGGACACCACCCCCAGTCCACAGCTTTATTGTCTGAAGGGCGGAGGGCATGCGCTGGCGTGTGACAGATGTCCCCAACTTTTGTCCTTTCTTCAACAATGAATTTAACCCTGCTGCAACATCGAATTATCTCACAGCAAAGCCATCTCTCCCTAAACTGTTATCGTTGACTCCCCAAATGTCCCTTCATCTTAAACAAATCTCAAACCACATTTCAGCTATCTGTCATCAAACCAGCCACCCTCATAAAAACCTTTCTCTAAACCCTCTATTTGCATCTATTAACCTCAGCTCAGTTAATTTTGGTACCATATATGCAAATGAGATGAAACAGCAAACCCTCAAAAATACATGATAAATTGCAATGTTTATCTTTGTGTAAAATTGATTTACCCTTGGAAATATATTTATGGTCCCTTTGGCAGATTGCAGTGTCTCTGTGTCTCTGACTGTCTAACAATCATAACAGTTTATTCTCCAAGTCACAAACTGCAGCAAGTGCCAGAAAAATAGTATGTAACAGTGACACCTACAGGGCATATTGGGTACGGCACTGTATTAAATCACTGCAGAAATAATAGTGCTTATTGACAGACAAGTAACAGAGACTGTGTTGCTAGGGTGTTTACAAAATATAGTGAGAATGGACATAAATATGAACACATAACTTTATGTGCATATTACATTATAATTAAATGAACGAAACATGAATGAGAGACTTACAGCTTTCTGCCTTCTAATTTCAAGGTTCTGTCTTTGGCTGCTCTGCTCCGTTTTCTTCTTGTCATTTTTAGGCTTAGTTTAGGTCCTGGCAATAACTGGCAACTGGACTTGGTTGTAGAGCTACAACTTTGGTGTATTTGGTATCTACAGACAATTACAGTTGCCTTCAAATCAAATCCTTATTTGCATAAGGATAAAAAGGCATAACATATTTGATATCTGCTAAATATAGTGTACATTATGCACTACAAACCCTGAATGAAGTCCACACAGTCAGACTGATGTTTGAGGATCTTACCCAGTGAGATCTGTACTGTTACTGGCTGGTCTGCAGACCTCCTCCTTCAGGCCGAGGAAGAAGATTCATCATGTCCTGCACTGGGGTGGATGGGACTGCAAAGTCTGTAAAAGCAGTTGTTTTCAAACAGAACAGCTCTTATCACTGATTACACTGATCACATTAATTATCACTGATGCAATGACATGTAAGCAGGAATGTTGCAGTTGGTTTTGGGCTGCTAATTTCATCTGCTTTCAATATGTTTGATTAGTTGAATTAATGAACAATTTGTCATATTCTAGAAGCTGATCATATGTTTTGTTTGTTTAGAGTTAAATTTACTACTAGCAACTCTATATGATAAAGTATTGGAAAGTGATATAATATTGAAGTACCTCAAAGTGCATGATGTTCCAACTCTGGACTATCTCCTGTACTTTCATATTTGCTGGGCATGGTTTTTTTAAAGACACATTACAGCAGCACATCCAGTGTTTGGTTTCAGTAGCAAGTATTAGCATTAGCGTTAGCATTAGCTGACAGGGGAGCTCTGGAGGCGAACCAGGCTCTGTGGTCTGAACCGGAAGGACTTGAGCCAATAATTACACTCATGGTCAATAATTAGACACTAAACATCAGTATGGTAATAAATAAATCATTCGTTAATCACATACTCTGATTTTGTTACGAGTTGACGCGGCCATTTGAAACCGTGCGAGGTCGCTGTTGGGTTCAGTGGCATCAGGTATTGAAGGACGGCGGTGGGCTCAGAAACCGATCAGCAGGTGAGCCGTGAGGGTAAAGTCAGGGAAGTCGACTTAAATCCATTTAAATTAAGCCTACTTCTTTTTGTAAATTACTGTTGATTACATTTAGCCGATCTTCTCACTGAAAAACTATCACGAAGTTAACAGGCTGAACTTTGGTTAAGAAATTACAGAGTTTCTTTGAACCTGCAAATGCGTCTTTAAGGAGGAAAAGCTCGACTGTGTTTACAGGTTTACTTCCTGCGTTAAGGTCAGTTTAAAATTTGAATAATATATAATAATAAATCATTAAAACTGAACAAACAAGTTCATTTTTATTATTCAAATGAATGTGTTATCTGAATGCATGTACTAACGGATACAACTCAAGGAAATATCTGACCTTGATTGACCTAGAAATACAAAACTAATAATAAATAAATAAAATATTTCTTCTTAATTTTACATGTCACAACTTTTCAGTTTTTGGTAAAACTAAATGAAGGCATTGTCCAGGTTTGAAGAGCCTTCTATCTGGGTCAGTATTGAGGCTTAAAAAATAATAATGCAAATTTTAAAAAAAAAAAAAAAAAAGCCCTCATGAATCATTGTGATAGGCCTCAATTTCCCTGTTGTGGTTCTGTTGGTGTAATGACAGTTAATGCCTATCCATAACCACACTACCACCACACAGTGAGTAACTCTGCTGCCAAATGTCTACAAATTAAAATTTTAAATTTCAACCTGTGTAAGTGGCACAGTTGTCTCGACCTTTCCTTCAAGTCCCACTAGAGGGCATTAGATAGCTGTAAGAAGTCAATTGAGGGGCTTCATTAATGTTGCTTGGAGGGTTTACTGTAATAAACACAGTTGTTAAAGGCTATGATTTCTGCAGACACTGACAGGGACGGGCATGGAAAACCACAAATGTCAAACCAAAAAGGGCCAAACCAGGGATAAAATGTTTAGTAATAGAAAATATGAGAAAAGGCTACCTTCTAAACATTGTTGAACTTAACACAGTAATATTATGCTCTTGCCCTTGTGCACTTCCTTTGTACACAGTGATTAAACAGAGTGAAAGTGGATAAGGATAAAAACTGCATGGTGGAACAGACTGGACACAGAACTAGACTGTGTGAACAAAGTAAACCATGACCTCACCCAAATATTTGATCACACCAATAGTGCAGATTGTATGTTATTGATTCCAAAAAGACACAATCTCTCTGTATTCCTTACACACACACTTCCCTCAGTCTCCCTCTCTCCTTCACACAAACTTGTTCCCACCCCCAACAGCTCGACAGATCACACCAACGTCCTACTTAATCCACGTCCCACCTCTGCAACCAAGTCCTGCAAATCAGATGGATGCACGGAGTACATAAACCTAAAGAGCAAAAACAAGACAAAGCATGCGTGTAGTGCAGGATATAATCATGTTGATGGTGTCTTTAGAGGAGAACCACACATTTAGAAACATAGAAAATGAAAATTCTACATATACATTCCTTTAAATTATAACAGTTAAAATGTTTCATAATCCTAAATATAAATCCTAAAATATATTCGGTTAGAGCATTAGTCATTAACATTTACCAGTATTTTAGAATCAGAAAAGCCTGTTTTCCAACAGCTCAGTCTAAGATGCAGTATCACACAGTACAGAGGAAGTGCTGCACTCCAAACGCATGCAGCACTGCAGGTAGGAGGTGAAGGATTAATCCGTAACCACACACAAGCTTTTCACTGTGTGTGCCTCTGTTGATTATTCTCATTTACTTTTCATCTTCTTGTTGTAGCTTGCTCTCCCTTCGCTTTCTTTCTGTGGGTAAGGAGGTGCTGTACAGTGCACTGTACAGTCTGAGCCTATTGGGAACATGCTGCTGACTCAGCCCAGGCCACTGCATTCATCTATCTGCACTGCAGTGCTGTCTCTGCTTACCCCCTCCCTTCCTTCTCCTTCCTTTATTCAGTGCGCCACCTTACACACACACACACACATACACACAGGAGGGGGAAGGAAGGAAAGAAACACACACATGCATGCACACACACACACACCTGCATTTACAGTCATTTCAGTGCTGTTGCACCATGACACACCCAACCACATCAACTCAAACAATAATCTCATTCAGTGACTATTAAAACATGAACAAAGACGATGTGATATAGGTTTTTCTGGAGTGTTTTCAAACCTAAACAGACTCTCTGTCTCTCAATGTCCTGTGTGTCTTTCAAGCATTTTCTCTGCCATCTTTGCAACTTGTATAAGCAGTTTTAGTGATTATTTAGTGCAAAAGCAAATCTTGAGCATCTGTATTCTCACAGATATGACAGTAAATGAGGTTTGAAGCAGCTAAATCATCCTTTGCCAGACATGGTGGAAGATGTCCTGTATGATAGAGTGACAGTCATTAATGTTACATCCAAAAACGACACCAGCCAGAGGTGTAACTGGAAGGCTGCTTTATTGTTTGGAAATAGATTCGTGCTCAAATGAAGATATTCTTTCACTGATTCTCATTTAATTGTCCCATGTGGTTGTGCAACACACGTCCTCTCTCTGACTGTATTAGTGGCAAGAGATAATGACAGTCAAAAGCTGTTGTTTTTTTTCAGTTAGCCTATTTTCAAGAAAGAAAAGTTTTTTTTGTTTTTTCTTTTTTAAATCTCAGTCATGCTACAAAAGAATGGCCTCATATACCGATTGGTAAACCAACATTTGGAAATGAACAGAAGTGTAAAACAGAAGGCAAGCTGTTCTCTTACTGGCCCAAGAGCCAGTAAACAGAACACACAGAGAGAGCACTTGTACTACATGACTCTACAAGATGTTAGTCCAGACAGTCTAATCTAGGTGGTGAGTTTTGTTTTCAGTTTACAAGTTAATTTTTAACTCAATACATCGTTTCAATCGTGCTCCATTTTGATTCACTCACATGGGTTTTGAGATCCTCGTTGCTGATTTTATTGACAGACTAAATAGGAAGCTAAAAAGGCACGTGCCGTTAAGAGATATTGCACCATAAACAAACACACAGACAGTTAAGACAACTAACCCTTAAATCATTAGATATATCATATCGAAAGTGACAGCAAAATTAAAGATCAACTCCAAACTGCAGCAGTGTGTTAAGGGGAAATATGGAGGAGGGGTTAGAGCTGAAACTAGCAAAAATTCTGTCACGCGAAGTGAGCTGTGACACAAAAGGCTATGAGTGTGCGTGTGTCTGTCTGCGTCTGTATATCTTCGTGTGTACAATATAGGAAACTAGGGGCAAGACATCTTCACACATGTACAAAAGGGTATGCTGGTAGTGCAATCCTCTCACCAATGCAGGCTCCACAATTCTCAGCAAGCAGCCAGTACAACACCATGCATTGTACGCTGGTACCCAGTATGCAGAAGTCCTGGGCAGGCCAGAGTTTTGGTTATTCTCTGAACATACCACACAAAGAAAGAAGCATGATCAGTTACACTCTGTGGTTCTGGTATCACCTCAATGCAAGGAGTGGACAGGAGAGTATATATACTATATATATATATAAGGTAGAATATATATATAATATATATGTTATATAGTTCTGTATATGTATGCATTGATTTATACAGTTTTAAATACAATTTCTGCTTTTTAATATAGATTCTTTTAGCTTACTCCCCCCTCTTTTTTTGTGAAAAATGACTCAAAAAAATCTACTCCATCTAACAAATGTGTCACAGCCTAACAAGTGTGACAAGGGGTGTCAGCTGGAAGCCATTCTATTTACGGTTATTAATATTTAGTGTTAGATTAATAGCTGTAGTTTTTTAAGTAATCCTGTATTTACAAAAAACTACACATGCCGTTAAAATAATATATTACATTATTTATAGTTTCTTAAAAAGTCCATTCTTAGCTTTTGCAGTTTGTGCCGTATAGAACATAGCCTGAACTGTTTTTATTCGTTTTCCCCGAATGGATGATTGTGTGTCTTATATATATATATTTTTTTTAGGTTTCTTTCTGTAATACGCATCGGTGTATTCATGGTGATCTTGGAGAAAACGGACGGCAGTAGCTTTTATGCTTATCATTCAGAGTTTTATTTGGTTCAAGTTAACACCCAAACTGATTTTGGAGATCTCATGCAGCAACTGGACCATAGAACTTGAGAACGGATGAGGGAATTATTCATAAACAGGAAGTGACATCACTGCACAACAGGAAGTGCAAAAGCCGTGGTGTGGTGTTTAGGCTCACAGTACCGTAAGAATGCATCCAGTGCTCTGTTGGTTATTTGGTACTTGTTACGCAGTAGAGCAGTATGAAGAAAAATGGCAGATGAGAGGCTCAGAGCACTTGTTGCTAAATACTGTAATCTGGGGCCTTCCTCCACTGAGCACGCCACCATTAAGTGTGCTGCCCAAACCAACATATCCCAATTCACTCTCATGACATCTCCTCACAGTGTTTCCTGTATCTGTGATTGCTATCGGGGTGAACATTATTATTTATTTGTTTACTGAAATTAATTGAGACCAGACTACAGTCCATAATGACTTAACCACAAATGTAATCTGCTATCAATATAAACGCTGCCATTACAAGCGAGCAAAATGTTGCTGTTTCACTGAGATGCTTCTAGCCCTATAATTCTAAGCGTCATAAGCAGGAAGCGCCAAACTGGCCCCTGACCGCGCGGCTGCCGAAATAAGGCAGCCGGCCGAGATCATTGTCCATCAACATGGCATAAAACACAAAAGAGTAAAACATGATTTCATAAATACTCCCATCACATTCACTTGCATTTTGTTGCAGAGCTCATAATAGTACATCTATAATATCTCCTGAGAAAAAGGGATGAATTTTTTTCAAGCATTGCATACATTTCTAGGGTCTCTCTGTCTAATAATGACAGCGAAAAAACTGAATGGGCAGGGCATACTTCACCCAATCCCACTCCATGGACAAAGGGCAACAAGGGATAACAAGGCAGATCTCTTTGGCTTCTCCACACACAATGTTCTCATGACCCAATCATAAATTTCTGTTTCTCGTTAAAAGAGGACACTACTAACATCCGACAAACATGTTCCAGAACGAAACCCTTTTTCCCTCCACATCATCTTAGATGTGGCCTATAAAAGTGTGTAAAATAAGACCACCAAACATTGAAATCACATCAGGGAATAAAGCAAAAAAAAAAACAAAAAACAAAACAAAAAAAAAACAACCCAAACACACACATAGATAAGCTACATGACATTAAATGATGTAAACTGAACAATAAGCAAAACTCTTCTCAGCCCTTTCACAAAGGTCTAACCACCCACAGAGAAACATCAGAAATAGAAAGGAGTTTGCCATACCCGTGAAATCCCCACAAACCACTTAGAACCGACAGTAGGACTCCCGAAATGCCCGCTCACACAAAACTAAAGGCAGATGGTATGGAACATTACACAGGTGCATACAAATCATAAATATAAGCTTTGTCGTTTCAAAGTGTTGCGCCCTTGAAAACATTTCAGTCCAAATTAACACACGTCTCAGTCCCATGTTATGCACAGACATCCGTTTCCACATCTTACACACTCAAAATCTCCAGAGCAGCAAATTATTGTTTGGCTTTCACCCACTCATCCAGTACATCGGCATTATTTACCAACATATTCCATTTTTCTGTCTATAGAGGCAACAATTTAAACATTTGAAATGTGTCGAGTAATGAGATACAAATTCGGATCCATTTTAGATGATCAACCCTCATATCACTTATCTTTGTTAGACAAATTACTCTGAACTGTGAGCTTTCAAATTTTGACAATGTCTCGATCTTACAGTCGAGCCACCGTTGTGGTCTGAGTATTAGTGTCTTGTGGACTATGATAATTCATGCAAGATTTCTGATCAAAACATGCCATCATGCAAGTCATTTCTATGCATTGAACAAGCACAATTATTTATGTATTTGTTTGGAAATCTTTCAGAGTAAATGTAAGCCCTTGGCCCGAGTTGACCCCATAATAAACAGACCCTTAACCAATTGGTGTGAAAGCCCATGTAAAAAAAGCGTTGTGATGTGGGTATAACAAAGATAAAATGAGTAGAAGAGTTAAGTGACATGGGCAAAATGTTGAATATTGTTCTTTTTTTTTGTCTGTTTGCATTTTTGCTGCTCAAATTAACAATTTCTAGCTTTAAGAAAACAGAAAAGTATTTCCAACACTCTCTGTCATTTGTGTCTTTCACTCACCAGTCATCCCTCTGTTTGCTCTTTTAGAGTGAGTGTGTCATTTTGCTCCTCCTATACAATTCAGTACTAAATGACACAGAGCCACTCATTGGCTGCTTAAAGAGGACAATTCTACAGCATCAAGCAGCATCCGTGTCTTTCCTTCACAACACTGTCTTCCATAGGAATCCATTACTCGCATCCAGGTGCTGAATTCCTTGAGTGTTTTTTTTTTCCCATTCTACCTCTTGGTGTAGAGTTACTCGTCTCGTCTGTAGACCAGTGGCAAGTGAGCTCGTCTGCTTTTCGGCAGACACAAACATTTCCGTGTCTGTTTTTCATTCCCTTTTGTTAAGATCAGTAGTCTAGATACAACAATGTCGCACAGTATGCTGATTATGTTTGGTTTGACTGAAGTTCAAGAGTCTTCAAGCTGTAACAGACCAGGCTGTTTCCTTCTGCATCAATATAAGAATGAAGTCTGTAAACAAAATTATTGAATATTATTTTTTTCTGACTTGCAAATGAAATAATCTGTACATCTGTGTGGGTGAGTTCCCTCTTGCTTTGCTTGAAGTTACATTATTGTATTTTTTATTGTTATTACTATGATTAATAATCCAACGCTCTAACATTTAGATTCCCTGATGTCTTTTTGGTTTCTTCCTTTCTCTTTCCTCCCTCCCTTGCCCTCATTGTTGTCATCCTGTTTCTCCTTGTCAGGTTTGGTTACACTGTCATAAGAGGGCAGGGAGGCAGTTGAGGGAGTGCCCTCCTTCTTTTCGTGTTCCTGATTGTTCCCGCCATTCTCCACTTCGTTATTGGCTGGTTTGCGCTTACAGACAAAACCCCGCCTGGCCAGGTAGGAGCGATACGCCTTTTGAATGATTCTGGCTGACACGTCCTCCTGCTTGCGCCTCAGAGTGGTGGTGATTGGCTCGTAAGAGACCTTGGAGGGGTTGGCCGCCACAAAACGCTCCTCCATTTGTTGCCTCAACATGTCCAACTCGCCGCTGTCGCCCAGCACGCGCTTGGTGAAGGCAAACAGGATGTCCAGGCAGTGGATGCGGTCGCCACTCACCATCGGCATGTCCATGGCGATCAGTTCGATGGTGTTGGGCTTGGGGACTCGGAGCGGGTGTTCAAGTGCATCAGCAAAGTCAGAAAGCTTGGCATAGGTGATGAACTGGGAGGCATCCGGGTCAAACTTCTCCCAAATCTCATAAAAGGTCTCAAAGTCGTCCTCACTGAGTGGGTCGGCGCTCTCCTCTGTGGCCACGCTGAAGTTCTCCAGGATGATGGCGATGTACATGTTGACCACAATGAGGAAAGAAATGATGATGTACATAACAAAGAAGAAGATGCCCACGGAAGGGTTGCCACAGTCTCCTGTGGCAGGGGTGCCAGCATTCTCCAGTAAGGGATCACAGTCTGGAGGGTAGTTGAGAATGGGCAGGAGCAGGCCGTCCCAGCCAGCTGACGTGGTGATCATAAACAGGATGATCATGCTGTTGCCAAAGGTCTCAAAGTTGTACATGTCGTCGATTCCTGCCCCGTGTTTCACGTAGCCAAAGTTGGACATGCCAAAGATGGAGAAAATGAACATAACCAGGAAAAGTAGTAGACCAATGTTGAACAAGGCCGGAAGTGACATCATCAGGGCAAACAGTAGAGTTCTGATTCCTTTGGCCCCCTTGATGAGACGCAGGATCCTGCCAATACGAGCCAGGCGAATCACCCTGAAGAGTGTCGGTGACACAAAGTACTTCTCAATCAGGTCGGCCAGAAACATTCCTGAAGGGAACAAGAGACACAACAAATTTTGGTTAAAATATAGAGGATATTATTGCTGAAACACTGACTATCTTATAATTGATATGAACACACCATAATTTTTTAGAGACAATGTTTCTTTCTGTAGAAAGTAGTTCAATGAAAACTGTTCACAATGAAGTCTGTAGATTTCCCAGAGTAATAGAGAATATTACGTCAGGATAAATATGTTGCTGTTCATGGGGCTCCACTGTCACAAAGCTGTCAGCCAGTCAATCAGACAAGTCAAAAATATGCCTGAATACATCCACAAATAATGTCTGATTAATAATATTCTTAATAATAATTTCTTTTACTGACTAAGATTTTGGATTTTTAATTTTGCAACCTTTTTTGGTCTTTGCACTTTACATAAAGAATTTGTCATTTTATTTATTGATATATTCACTTAACATGATTTGAGTCATCTGATAACCTTTTCCTGCCTTTTGTCTGTTTTGATGTTGAGTTTATCAAATGTATCACATCAACTCTATTGTATGAGGGGAGCAGCAGAAACCCAGACAGAGATATCTGAAAAAACAAAATAAATTGCATGTCTTCATACCAGGAAGTGACCCTTTAAACCTTCTCTGTGTGCTGTGCCCCTAAAGCCCATTTGTATGAGCAATATCTGAGCTATTTCCAATTAAGCTGCTTCACACTTCTTTCCCATGCATGAATAAGCCTTTTGAATACTTGCCCACAATTGAAAGGATGACCACAACCACATCGAAGATGTTCCAGCCGTTGGTGAAGTAGTAGTGACGCAGCGCAAAGAGCTTCAGCAAAAACTCGCCAGTGAAGACCACAATGAAGAAGAAGTTGACCCAGTAAAGCACGTCCTCTGTCTCCTGGGACTGATCATCCGTCTCCACCATCATGGTGACCATGTTGAGACAGATGAGGATCATGATGGAGATGTCAAACACCTGCTGCGTCACAAAGTCAAACACCATGCCCTGGAAGTTGTTCTGAGGAGAAAGGGAGGAAACAGAACGAGGGATATTTGGAGTCATTTTCTTAATCTTTAGAAATGTAAATTGACAAGCATGCTTGTGGCGAAGATGAAGAATGCAAAACAGTATTTACCTGAGGCCTGGGTATTGGTTTTTGTGGCTTCTTTGACCCTAGTTTCTTCATGGCATTGTAGTATTTCTTCTGCTCTTCCGTCATGAAGATATCCTGACCTCCAAAGTGAAGGGACAAAAACAACTTGGTTACAATCTGCAGGGATTCAGACCACACATTCCAGTACTAACCCAGATAAGAGTTTACCATAAGGTTTTATTTTACTGTGTATATAAGTGTGTTAAAAAAAAAATGCTTCTTACATCTCAAAATGTTCTGCAGCTCGTTCTTAGAAAGTAAGGAAAATAAATCTTATCTTTTTCTTTTGCTGGTTGAAGTTATCAATGATGACACCAATGAAGAGGTTCAAAGTGAAGAAGGAGCCAAAGATGATGAAGATGACAAAGTAGATGTACATGTACAGGTTGTCCTCGTAGATGGGCTGGTCCTCCACCTGCGGAGCGGCAAAAGTGAAAACACGTACAAAACTGCACGACTGCACGTTGATTGTGAAGTCAGACTTTAAAGCTGCCATACCTTTCTAGAATCTATTGCAGCGTACATAATGTCCATCCAGCCTTTAAATGTTGCCTATTAAAAAGACAAACGCGTGTCGTTAGAAAACAGGCTAAACACTTGACATCAGAGGAGAGACACCGATGAGATGGGACGGCAAAAGTTTTCTCACCACTTGCAGGAGAGCCAGGTATCCTGCGCCCACGTTGTCAAAATTGATCTTGACGTTTTTCCACCTGACTTCACTGTAGTTTGAATTAATGAGCGCAAAACACTCCGTTTTGTTGTTGACGACGTCGGGGAGGAAGTACTCCTCAGCCGTCTCATTGAAACAGAAGTAATACTTTCCAGCAAACAGGTTGACACCCATGATGCTGAAGATGAGCCAGAAGATGAGACACACCAGCAGCACATTCATGATGGAGGGAATAGCACCCACCAAGGCGTTCACCACAACCTGTGGGGAACAGCAAGGAAACAGAGCCACTGTAACTTTGCACCGTCTCCACGGAGATGTTCACACAGAAGAACATCAACACACACACATAGACAGAAATGCACATTCTTTGCCTCCACTAGAAGCTCCAGGTGTGTTTTCTGATTTCTTGGCTTGAATACTCAGGATGCTGTCAGCTCATGGTACAGCACATCACGAGCTATCCTGAGTTCACGGTTTGATGCACTCATGATATTTTTAACCACAGCTGGGGTGAAAACACAACGTGACTGCCCAGCGCTGACTCAGATCACTGTTGTATTGTAGCACTGTTTTTCTTATCTGTTTTGGTGCAAAATGTGGATAATAGAAAAATGAGGTGGCTCATTGACAACAAGATCTTTATCTATGCAAAATGAAACTGGAAAATAAAAATGTCTAGTTAGCAATCAAACTAACAGACGTGACTTTCATTATCTGGAGCAGGGCGTTCTTTATGCCTGTCGACATTTTCATACAGCAGTTGAGACCTCTGTCAGTTCAGTGTTAATGAACGACACTTAATTGCACCCTCTGGCATTCAGTTATAACTGATTACACTGCAATCCATTTTCAGCTCCACATCCATTTTATATTTTTGTATCACAATGTATTGTGCCAAAATACACTGTTACACCCCTATAAAGTGCAATTATTCTTTACCTAGATATCCAAATGTTATACCTATGATGCCTATGGATGATTTCAATCTAATGTGATTAATAATGAACTCTATGACAAGTGCATCTTTATTTAATTAATTAAAAGAAAATTCACATTGCTAAATATCCGCAAACAAGTAAATAAATGACTGTATATAATTGCTATAAGGTTACACATATTTCCAATATGTGAGTATATGAGTGTGACTTATATTAACTATTATGCACTGAAGCAGTGTGGGCATGTTGGAGGAGAAAAAGATAGCTTAAGGAGGACGCCATACGAATGTGCATTTCCACACACAGAGGAGCCATGGTAACAGAAACCAAAATAAACCAAAAACTATACAGGCAAACATCAAATATTCAAAACTCTCTATGTTTTCTTTTCATTTTAGTTTTCTACCTAAAAATATAGAGACAAAAGCATCCATATGATCAGTTCATACAACTACTGCAAAATGGTGACCATATATAAATCATGGTGATGACATTCACTGAGGAGTGGTGAGCAAGGATGGCGAGGGAGGGGGGGTATGCAACCAGAAGTTTGTTGATCTTCCAGTGTGACAATGCCAAAGCCAAACTGTGATAAGATCAGATAACAGGACACTAGAGGCAGAGGGACAGTCAGAGGATGCCGAGCTCAGACAATGACAAGATTTATTTTCTGGCCAGCAACAACCAGAGGCTGATCCAACCCATCACACATTGAAATCGTGATCAGAAGAACCCAGTTATCCTTGTAGAGAGATACTACTGGGGAAACAGACTGCACACACAGTTAAGGACAGATTAATTAAGCATGTGCATATTGTTAAACTGTGGAGTAAATGTGCACACTCACTTTAATTCTATAGCAATTTGTTTGTCTATCACATGACAACTGTAATCTTTCCGTAGGTCAGAAACATTTGAACAAATGTCATTTTCAGTCTACATTAACCTTGTCCAGTGATTCAATCTAAGCAGGTTTGTGTGATGTTTCATACCAACCTCCAGTTGTTCTCTCAGCTGAGTACTTCAGAGCTGAGTAATTACTATAGCGTGTTGCATCATTCAGGCCAAAACCCCTGTTATGGTCGAGTGCGTCATAAGGCATGGGGCAGCTTTTTGAGGTGTTGTTGTTTATATTTCTAAAGGATAAATCACTGCAAATTAGCTTAACATAGCACTAAATTTATAATATATGAAATGAAATATGATAAATCAAATCAGATGTACAACGACCATCTGAGATGATCCGCATCCATGCAAAAAGCTTCTCACTGATAAAAGCTAAAAAATAAAAATAAAATAAAAATTACCCCTTAGAGACATTTTTTAAAAATCTTTTATATTGCCATCTCTAGCATGCGTTGATGCTTTTTATTTAATCGGCATGCAGAAGGACCAGCTGCCTGGTATCTTAGGTCTTACCCTCATCCCTTCAAAACGTGACAGGGCCCTGAGGGGTCTCAAGGCCCTCAGTGTCCTGAGTGATTTAATCGGGCCTAGATCGGAGAAGCCCAACGCATTAGCTATAAGGCTGACTATAGAGACCTACACAGATAGGGACAGAAGGAGAGGGACAGACAGAGGCAAAGGAAGAGAGGACCCACATAGTTAGAGGGGATATAGAGAGAAGAGTGGGCCCGATATATATACTGTAAGGATGGCTGAATGGTTTATACAGATATATATAAGTACGTATATATTTTCTATATGTGTAAGTATATATATCTGTATAACATAAGGTTAAACAGGGGTTATTACAATAGACAAAGGTCAATGACGTGTACGTGACCAAAGTTTTCTTTTTCTTTCTTTTTATGCCTTTGTTTGCTTATGTTTGCGTTTGATTTAGTTTGGCAAGCCAGTCTAGCCTGATAACCAGCTTTACAGCACAGTGAGCACACCTGGAAAGAAACTTGTGGTTGACACAGTGAGAGGGAGAGAAGATAAAGAGTCAAACAAAGGGAAAAAATTAGAGGAGAGATGTATTCACAAACACCAAATCAATGTGACACAATAATATACACACAGTACACAGTACAGAACAGTACAGTTTCAACACCAGAGAGCATCTCACTTAAACGAGGGGAGAGAAAAAACGCAGAAGGTTGAGGACAACTTTCAGGGTTAGAAGAGAGAGGATAACCTGTGAAAGTAGGAGTCCCAACACAGCACACAAACCTTACCCTGGACCCTCAAACACGGACCCCCTCAGTCCCTCTCGACAGCTGCACAATGTCTCTCTTAACTTAAAGAGAGACACAGTTATAGGCACCTGCTGTGAGAGAGAGGACAGGTCAACATTAGGGGAGAGAGATCTGCACAAGACATGGATCAATTCAGAACAAACTGAAATCTCTGCATATCTGAGGATTTCTATTGGAGATTCAATAAGACAAAGACTGGATCCAAACTCATAACCCGGAGGACTCGACTCTTCTGTCCTGTATCGCGAGCTACGTCCAGAAATGAGGCTCTTAAAAAAATGGGAGAAATATCAAATGGTGGAAAAAGTACTAATATCACAGTGTAGATATACTCTATTCTAAGTAAAAGTCCTGAGAAGACTGAAGATATTTTTGGACTATAATTATTGTTTGACATCACTAATGGTGATGCTGCTGGTAAAGGTGGAGATCATTTGAACTACTTCATCCATAATCATGTCATAATTGAAAAAAACGAAATACTCAGGTAAAGTACAGATATCTCAAAATTGTACTTAAGTGTAGTTACATTTTTTTGTCAGCAATTTTTTACTTTTACAGTTACTCTATACCATAGTGGACAAATGAACAGAATTAATATACAATATAATACATTACAATATGACAAGATCATAGACAAAGATGTAAGGAGTTACCATCAAGTTGCATCAACAGCTACAGCAGTGACTAACACACACACTTGGACAGCATTGTCTGTTGGCTCTGTCCGTCCAACACTTTGATCCAGAACACGATATCTGAAAACCTTCTACTGAATAGCCCACACTAAAACTTGCTATCCACTCATAGACAGTAAATCCTAATGGTTCCTAATGGCACAATCTCATGATCTAATTTCTGGATTTTCATTACGTTTTCTGAACACATCTAGGTGGACAAACCCTTTATAATTATGTATGTGAGAATGCAGTCCACTGTTCTTGACCAAACCAGTTAGCTGAGTAAGGACAAAAAGGCATCGCACAAGGCAGATTTACAATCCATACAGTCACAGACAGGAGAGGTCAGAGACAAAAGGGGGATTATTGTACACACTTTTGGTCTGAACCACTTAAGTGCACATTCAAATTTGGTGTGGTATACCCCACAATTCATTACGGTTTACGGCACAAAACCAGGGCAGCTGTGGGCAGTAATGTTTCTGCTTTAGGACTGATAATGCTCAGAAGTCATAAAAGCATGCCAGGCTACATGACGTTATTTTAATAATAATCAATCATTCAAGTCCAAATACTGGACAATTATATCAGTATCACTTAGAATGAATAACCTAATCTTAAAAATGGGGCTGCGCAATATAATATTGAAAAAATTGATATTGTAAAAAAATAAACATTAAATAGGTTATCATATTATTTCATCAATCATTTTGAGAAATGTAAAAATATCAAACCATAAAAACAAACATAACATCATGTTTGTAATAGACCTCCTTGCTTGTAGATAACTCGGTTTAATTGCTGTATTAACTGTATTTTGCATCCATTTTTACTGTAACTGTAACACTGGTTGATTCTATCTTTTGGTTATGATGAAATAAAACCTGCAAAGCTCCTGAGCTCCATTGCAAGTCACAGGATGTCTTGATTAGACGAGTGTGTCCCAGTGAGTTCTGCTAAACTTCCACATGCTTGTGGTCTTAACAAGCAGATGGGCACTGTGGTGGTCACTGGAAGTACTTGACTACTCCCAAATAGGGCAGGTGTGGGTCGTGGGGTCAGAAAACCAACAGGAACAGAACATACATTAGTGCATCCTTATCATGTGACATAACACGTCACTGTCACATAATAAAAATGTTAATATTGAACCACGGACAGGCTGGCACCTCACAGTGAAGGATGGGAGGAAACTGGTGGTCAAGGGACAATGGATGACTTACCAGTCAATGCATGACTTATCACAACATAAAACACATCATCAAGTACGTTTAAGAGGATTAGGACAACATGAAAAAATATGAGCACCCAGATAAATTTCAATATACTGAGAAGAAAATTAATGAGCTGAAGAAATTGTCAAATATTCAAAAAAAAAAAAGGACACTGTTTAAATCGTGCACAATGCATGACAGCAGATACAGTAGTACTTCGTTAGTAAGCATCACTTATTCACTTCTTACATTTTGCATGGTGGCAAAATCCACAATAAAGCAGAGCACCAAGACTACAAAATGGTGGACACGAGTGAACTGTGTTATATAATCAAAAGTCAATTTTTGAAACTGTGAGACTATTTTCTCCAATTTCTGACCTTTGTTTCAGAATGATGAGACCGGTCTCTGATATTTTTTATGTGGTCCTATTCCTCTTCAGTGTATGACAAAACCACAACATTCAAAGACACCATGGAAAGTTTCTGTAAAACAGTGAATATTTCACAGTGACAGTACGAACATTAAATGTACCTGTGCTTATCAAATAGATCTGCCTGCCTCTTCTTAACTGACGTCCCCTTGGCAATAACAATTACCTGTGCTATTTTGCATCCCACCTCAACTTCCTGTTTCAGCAGGAAATACATCACATTAAGGGCACAGCCAGACAGAACATGGCGAAGCTGCCGGACACAACTAGCACGTCCCACAATCCTCTGCTTGTGCAAAGATCAATCATGCTGTCAATGCAAATGCAGTTCAGTGTTGTTGCAGTTTAGATTCACAAATTGCACAAATCAGTAGAGAATCTATGTCTGAAGTGTTTAATGTCAGCACAATGTCGCACACGTGTGACTGGTTACTGCGCCATGATTTTCCAGCCCTTCCAGGTCACAGGCCATTTAACAGAACTCAGCTTGCCATGTTCAGTCTGGCTGTATTTTAAGGAAGAGATGACTGAAATTCATGGTGCCTTCACGCAAACCATGTTATGTATATTTACCTTTTTCACACAGAGACACAGGAAGAGATTCAAACCAGAAACTCATCATGCACAAATGACAGAAAAGGACAAACCATATGTGTGCAGCAGTAACTGTCAGGTGAGAAAACACTGAATGACTCTGCAGTCCAGAGCTTGACAGGAGCTATGAAACATAGCAGGGTTTATAGATATTTACTGTGTCAGGGCAGCTGTGATCGTGGGGCCCAAATGTGCTGTGATTAATATCACATTATATGTCCACTTGTACTGCCTAAGCTTCTGCGAAAGCTGGTGTTTCTACATCATAGTGACTCCTTTACCAAGAGTAACATTCACTGGATATCATCATCACAAGGGAAATATATCAAATTTGTTTTAAGTTATGACCCATTAACACTTATTATACTAATTATTAATATACTACCATTATAGATTAATATTGACTCAAAAGGTACATAAGACATAAATATCATTCATATATCCCCAGTGGATCATTTGTTCTGGAGAGTCAGGCATTATTCAAAATATAGAGACCATGGTTGTGATAAAAGGTTACTATCAGTTTTACATATTATAACCTAACACGTAGATTTAAAAAGAATACTGTCATCATTTAGAGGAAGTTTAGCACAAAATCTGAGTGATAAACGTGAATCTGTTGGAGCCACTAAATGACTTCTTCTAAGAGGTTTACTGGGCTAAACTGCATGGAGTGGTGAGCATTTGAGGATCTCTTAGAATGGAACAAATCTAGGACTTTCATGTGTGCATGAATTGGCAAAATGCACAGAAAAGATATTTTTTCACAGAACAAAAGAGGCTTTTTAAAATGCTGTTTTTTTATTTCAGTGCTACACATTTTGTGTTTGAACTAAAAAAAACTTTAATATTTCTACAACTGGTCCTGACTTAGTTGACCAACAAGGCAATCTCTCATCCATGCCTTTCTCTGATGTCGCAATCCCAAAATGGCGTCATGAGTAGTTGAACCTAATGACATATAAATGACATTATTGCACTATTAGTTAAGTATACGACAAAATGCAATATACTTACATCCACAATGAAGAAGTCCAGCCAACACCAGGCGTTAGTGAAGTACTTGACAAATCCGTAGGCCACCCATTTCAGCAACATCTCCAGGATGAAGATATAGGTGAAAACCCGATCAGCGTACTCTAGAATGATGCGGACTGTCTTCCTCTGCTCAATGTACACATCCTCAAAGGCCTGAAGAGCAGCAGAGAACCATCACATCAGTAATGCCTTATTTGACGGTGGATTATTGTTACATATTACATCATGTTACTACATCAACATATTACACATGTTGCTGTTGCAAATGAGTTAACTGTGAGGTAAACTGCACCTTACAGTGTTTGATTTAATGTTTGATGTCTACAAAACTGATAAAAATGGCAAGAAAAATGACATCAAATATTTATCAACTAATATCTATATGAGGTGTTATTTGGGATTTCTTTTGTTCTAAAACATTTTTAGTTGTGTTATATTTTGCAAAGCAGCTTATGTTCTTTGCCTTTTCAGAGAATGGCTTGTTAACAAAGAGAAACTAGTTCATAAAGGAAATTATTTTGCCAAGTCAGACTAGACTGATCATTCCCCTCAGCTCTTCCATTCTCCATTGCCTGAATCCATTCTTCAGCACATAAGTGTTTTGATTTGGCCACAGGCCTTCCCCCTCCAGAAAGCTGCAAACCTAAGCTGGATTCTGCCGGTTGAAAGGTTGGTGCATTACAGCACTTTGCTGTCCATTAGCAACAATCATATCAAGAGCAGAAGAAAAGCAGGAGATGATCTCACTTGTGCGCATCCTTATGAGATTTACTTTCTCTAAACAAACATTCTCCTTTTATTTATTCTGTGAATTTTTCTTCTCCTTCCACATCTCCTACATCCACATGATAAACTTTTTTCGAAATGTGCTTCATAATAATAATTCGAGGCGCCTGCAGTGGCATTAGTCTGATGTTCATGTGTGTATACAAAACACCCAAACTCTGTGTGCTCTTACCAAGGCTCCACTGCTGAGCAGGATCATGAAGATGATGAGGGTTTCAAACCAGTTGTGTTCTACAATCAGGTAGCAGGTCTTCCTCAGGAACCACCAGTGTTTTCCCCAGCCGTGAGTGATGGGAACGTCACAGCACTTGTATTTGGCCACACACTCTGTATGACAAATCAAAACACCACTGCTGATATACACAGAAGAGACGGATGCATAATACTGCTAAGGACACGATGCATAATGTATCACAGTGCCGTTAAAATAGTACACATAATGTCAGTAATAATTCCTGTCTTTTCATTGTTATTATTTATCACAAAGGCACATATTAAGCATCTCTAACCATCTGTCCAGCAGGCGTCTGGGTCGAGGTACTCCTCCACCACCTCCACCACTGCCACCTCCTCCACGTCAGGCTTGATGTCTATTGTGCTGCCCTCAGACGAACTGGTGTCATCCAGCTAGGACAAACAGAGGCGCCAAGAGTTCAACCTGTGACTTTCTCTCTGAACATTACAGGCTCAGCAGTGAGATGGTGAAAGCATATGGATTCGGTACAGAGCCAGTAACACCATTACATTAATGTCCCCCTTGGGTTTATATGCATGGCATGATTTATTGCTGGAGGTATACATGTTGTAGCCATGTAGCGCAGCAAGAGCTCCCTCTGCCACCGTCTATTCAGACTTATTAATAGACTAACAAGGAAGTGATTAAACTGGACCAGTGATTGATTGCACTGGTAATGATGGCCACTGTTACACATGCATAAATATAGATTCATCAGTGGATTCATTTACCTGTGATGAAAAAAATTCAACAATGCTTGTGTTAGTCAGTTCAATCCATTGTAATAAAAATACAGTTTGTATATAAAATATACACAAGTATTTTGTGGATGCCCATTACTGTTTTACTAATGCCAGAATCACAACTGCTCCAAATATGAATTATAAATATGAAGCAATGTGAAATCTCTATTTTTTCAGCCATTTAAACCACAGCTTGGTGAAGCTCATCTGTACCAATAAATCATGCCACATCTTAACAATGGGTCAAGGTGAGGCAGGGCAAAGTAGCGAAACACCAGAGTAACAGCAGCCTTATTGCAATGAAGTATACACACACTTGCACACATGCAGGCAGAGACTCTCACACAATTCAATTCACAAGAGAATGATACTGCACTTTATAATCTTAAGTCGTCAGCAAAGGACCGCATTCGCACGCTCCTCCACTCCCTCTCTCTTCTCTGTCTCACTACCACACAGCCAGATGGATCCCTGCTTTTCTGATTGGCTGTGAGCAGCTCTGTCTGTGTCTGCTCCCCGCAGTGTACCCTGTGGCTGGCTGTGGTGCAGGGAAGATTGTTGTGTGGTTGGTTGAGAGAGCCCAGTGGAATATGAACCTGGTGCAGGTACAGTAGTGACGCTGCTGCATTATCTCCTCTCTTCCCACTACAAACCAGGTCAAGGTGACCCACGCATCAGACTCCTCAACGAGCAGTGTGTCTGGCTTACCCTTCTCCCGTATTCACGCCATACAGCAGACAGTAAGTTTTTCTGTCTGTCGTCTCATCAGGGCCGCCTTTGTCTCTGTCTGTCTGCAGGGTCAGCACTCAGGCTAAGTGTTGCAGCTCTCGTGTCTAAATGGATGTTCTGAAATGTCAAGTGAACTAAATGTCTTTGGTGTGGCAGCTCAGACCAGTTGTGCTTAATGGATCAAAAATGCCACATGGGCACAAACAAACTCACACATTAGCACATGTGAAGCTCAATTTTGAAACTTGCAATTAAGTTATTAAACACAAGGAATATCACAGCTGTGGTATATCTATGAAATGGCCCAGATCTCCAATAAACAGTGTCCAAGTAAAACCACCACGTAGTCCTCCCAAGCGGCAACCTCCGGCACTGAAAAATGAAGCCAATGCGGAAGTGCAAAAAAGCTGCAGTTCCTCGAATAACCGCTAGAGCAGGCCGCAGAAGGGAGTCAATTACATTTGAGCCCCACGTTAAAATGTCCGATTTTATGACAGAAAAAAAACATATTTACAGCCTGGTTCAAAACATGGCTCTAGTCTCATAAGATGTTTTTCTACTCCATGACAACTCTGGGGGGGGCGAATTTTTTTATAAGGCGTTCATTTAAAATATACAGCATACATCATTATGCACAATTCATAGCTGTCAATCTAAGAGGCGCCACTTTGATTGACAGCTATGAACTGACGGTCTAAAGGGCGTCACCCCGGCTAATTCTAGTCACTGAGTTTGGGAAAGAGATCGTCGTGGGGTTAGCCGGCTAGCAACGCTATTTAGCATTTAACCTAGCTGGTTAGCCGTAGCTAGTTTGATTATGTCGAATAAAGCGGCTTTTTTCAGCGGCTTTTTTTCAGCCAATAGCTCCGCCCTCGCTCCACCTCTTTGTCCATATTTGGAGTAACCGGAGGTAGGCTACCAAGATGGCTACGCACTACGATTTGCTTCATTTTTGCTCTCCAGAAACCTATGGGTGACGTCACGGACACTATGTCCATATTTTATACAGTCTATGAGTCCTCCTCCATCCTCTCAGTAAACTCATACATCAGCTCTCTGCTAACATCTCTCCTCCATTCGAACACTCTTACCAGTCCTTGCTACTCACATCTTTACTGTTCTCCACATCCGATTCACTGCTGAAGTCTTCCGTGTTCAGGTTTTCAAAGTCCGACTCGCCGACAGCGATAGGAACACAGACAGTGAGGTTGGGGTTGTGGATGAAGGACATGTAGTCCTCATCAATCATATACTTTCCCACACTGCTCCCAATGCCACTGGTGGTGCCGTTGCCATTTTTAGCATAGTCCAGTTCACGGTTGATGTCCACGGTGTGGTTCGCAATGCAGTTGAGCTTCTTTTCGTACATTTCGTCCAGAGGCTTCTGTTCATCCTCTATTGGCTGCTTGTCAAAGCAAAGAGAAAAACAGTATAAAAGTAAAATAGAACAAACAGGCTACTGGAGCTGTCGGACTAAAACACACGTTCATATGACCATAGTTATAATTCACATTATTCACCAACCAAGAATTGCTCATGCACATAGATGTTTAATTATATGGTACCTTCTTGAGCACTGTGGCTACGAAGACTCGCATGTTAGCCTTGAACCAGGCAATCCCTCTCTTAATGCGGGCGACTGCAAGCTGGAGGTTGTTGGGCTCGCCGTCGTCATCTGTGGCAGCCAGGTTGTCTGCGCTGAATGAGCTCAGCAACAAGGCCAGAAACAGGTTCAGCACCTCAAAACGAAAAAAAAAAAAAAAACACCACAAAAGCTGGAACCCACAAACTCACAGTAAATGGATGGAAACCACAGTGGGTCCTTATCATTCAGTAGCTATTTACACTATGTAATCTTTGTATTTTCTTACCACAAGGTTTCCAATGACCATGACCATCATGAAGACAGTGAGGCACATGGTCTGTCCTGCCACCTCCATGCAGTCCCACATGGTCTCAATCCACTCTCCACACAACACTCTGAACACGATCAGGAAGGAGTGGAAGAAGTCGTTCATGTGCCAGCGGGGCAGTTCACAGTCCTGGGCAATCTTACACACGCAGTCCTTGTAGCTTTTGCCGAACAGCTGCATGCCCACCACGGCGAAGATGAAGACGATGATGGCCAGCACCAGGGTCAGATTACCCAGAGCTCCCACAGAGTTACCGATGATCTTGATCAGCATGTTGAGGGTGGGCCACGATTTGGCTAGTTTGAACACTCTTAACTACAACACAAACAGGAAACAGCATCGTTCCAGTTATTCACTTTAGGACAGTGATCTAACAGTGGTTGGATTTGAACTGAATAATTTCAATTTAAAGGTAATGTGAAGCAAACATATGCAGACATATATATGCAACATGTGCATGCCATTTGATCTGAAGGACAAAAAATACAGACATTAAGAGGGTTCACAGTTTTATCAAATAAGCCATACATTTCTAGGACACACAACATAATGATGGTTTATAGAAGCCTTTTCAAGGTTTAATCTCAGCCATGACTTGGAGTTTTAAAGACTCCATTTGATGATAATAAAGAGAACTCAGCAGTATGCAAAGTGTTACAGTTAAAGACAAATATTCTATCATCAGCCTTTTCAGCCTGTACATGAGGGGCAGAATAGATGTTGACATCCCTGTATCTACTCTCTTCCACTTACCAATCGGAATGACCTGAGCACTGACAGACCCTCCACATCAGCCAGTCCCAGCTCAACTAAACTCAGAGTCACAATGAAGCCGTCAAAGCAGTTCCAGCCTTCCTGGAAGTAGTAGTAGGGATCCATGGCGATCAGCTTGGCAAACATCTCCCCGGCAAAGATGCCTGTGAAAACCTGTCGACCCACATCACAGTGACTGGATTAATTTCGGATTGAATTTTCCTACAAAATCAAAATGTAATTCAAGGTGATGCATTTCCAGGTGAAACAGGGACAGTAAGGGAGAATGTGGACAGTGATGGATGAATCTAAAGTGTAAACGAAAGGGATCTCAGGATTCCTTTATTGGCACAACTTTTTACACACACCTACTAGTGCAGCATGTTACCATTGAAGATGCTTTCCATAAAGTAAGAGTAGCAGTAACAGATGACTGTGTTTTTGTTTCAGTAGAATGTGACTTCATACAATCTGCCTTAAAAATTTTGACCAAAAAAAATATCTTACTGTAAAAAAAGTTCCAACAATAATGTCATAATGGCACTGGAAAAATAAAAAAACAGCAAAATTTCAAATCTTTCTTCACTCCAGAAGTCTAAAGGAAAAATTGAGTGCAGAAGTAAAAAAACTGCCTTGCTTGCATTGCATTTTATTTGATGTAGTGCTGATTAAAAATAGATTGGGATTAGCTTAGAGTGAGGACTCTTCTGACAGGGCAAGGTCACAGAGCGGTGGCACCGTGTTCCAGTCGAACTTTTATAGCAATGTAGTATTCTGAGCCTTTCTCGTGTCGTCCACCCAACAGCTAATCATGTGGCCGATTAGTGCTGCGGAGAACAGCCAATGATTCATACTGCACCATCCATCACGCTGATTTCTCTGACTTCAGTTCCTGTTTCACTCCTGACAGTGCGCCAATCCCTATGACCTCATTTCCTGTCTTAGTATTGACACTGTGCCAATACTGCTGCCCTCAGACAGCTGTGCTCCGGTGATATCTGACAGCAAGGGCAGAGCACAGACAAATCAACATGTCTGCTGTACATCTAGTAAATATGTACAATGACAAACCAGCGCTGGACAGATCAGAGGCAAGTCTTATTATTATGACTGGTATTTTGTTTGTTTGTGTAAGAGAGAGAGAGAGAGAGAGTTAGACAGAGTTCAGTAGAGTTATAGAGGATGCAGCGGAAGCAGGAGAGCGACCTGAGTGGGGGTGATGAGTTTGGGGAGCAGGCTGGCTGGCTACATTAAAATGGAAATAAATCTTTAATGAGACCCCATCAGAGTCCTATATACACTGAGCGTGTGTGTATTCTTAAGTGCACATACCAAATGATGCATTGATGTATTGGTTTGAGGTTATGTACTGTAGATGGGGCAAACTGAACCTGCAATGCTTCTGTAACTCCTGAGAGAGATAATGAGGTTCATGCAGGCATTAATCCTTACAAAGACAAATGGCAGTGGTACAAGAGAGGACAGAAGAAGAAGTGCAGTTTCTCACCAGGTTGCCAACAGACAAGACCTCCTCGAAATGTGGAGTCATGGGGTAGTGCTCCATGGCCATGAAGAGGGTGTTGAGGACGATACAGATGGTGATGGCCAAGTCAACAAATGGGTCCATGACGATCAAGTAGACGATGTGCTTGATCTTCAGCCACATGGGGAAGCACTCCCAGATGAGGAAGATATTGGCAAACTTGTACCAACAGGGAGGGCACTTCCTCTGAGACTCCTCCAGCTCTGCAGGACGAGACGAAGAAGAAAGAAAGGGAATGAGTCCCTAAAGTCACACAAACATTTTTTTTTCTAAATTTATTGGATAATTAACTTCCTGATGACTAAAAGACACCATCTGTATCTAAATGCCTTTTCTACATGAGGAAAATGTCAATTTGAGGTGTAACTGCTAACAGTATGTTGCCTAACATCAAGACCACAGCTGGCTCAAATTGTGATCATATCTCACTCAGATGAAGAAGGAAGGAAACATGTTAAAAGGAAACATGCGCTGCCTGTACCCTCTATCAGAGTGTTGGTGACTACGCTCATCTGACTGTTGGCACGGTCTTTTCCTTTGAAAGAGGAGTTGAGCTGATCCACAGATACCATGAGGGAGCCAGAGTGCTTCTTCTTATTCTCCACGTCAGTAGTCTGTGCTCAGAGATAGACACAATGTCAGTCAGATGTGGTACTCACATGAACGCACACTCGCAAACATCACACATTAAAACACATGCTCTCAAGCTCTAAATGATAAATGATGCCATAGGTCTGCTAAGAAGATGAGTAACCTAACGTCATGAATGCAGCTCTTCGAATCAGATGATAAAATCTTTTTTACAATATATGATTCCCCTGCAACATATTATACATATACACATAAATAACACATTTCAAATTCATACTGTAAATTCTCAAATAGTTGCATTAATTTACCAAATCTTCTGAGTCTTTATCAAAACAAACTATTATTTGAGATAGGTCTTTATAAGAGTCCCACAACAGGGAAATTTGCAGTGTATAGCAGTAAAGAGTAGAGCAAAACAGAACTGAGCATCAGTAAAGTAGCAGTAAATAAAACGTAAATAAGCATTATTAAAAGTATTAATTTAACCAGAAGACAATATAAAAGAATTAACAATTTAACAAGAGAAATATAAAAAATATAGGAAAAATATATTCACTACAGACAAGAAACATTTAAAAACACAAACACGCAAGACTATATCAATAGAATAAAGAAAAGCTCAACAGTGAGTGAGAGCTGCTGTAACAACCTGCCACTAGTGCGGCGCCATCCTCAAGAGGCATTTCTTTATATCTTTATTCCTCTGTTTTCTATGTACTATATTCCAGTAAGCTGCCATTATTGAATTAGTAGCTTTTGTTTGAGAATTTACAGTACACTTTGTAAACCCTCTATGACTCAGCTACAATCCCTAAGTAAACAACATTAAACTGCATGCAATGGCATGCTGGTCAAGAACAGAGGGGAATTCAAGGCAACACTTGCTGCTACACCATGCTACATTTTAAGAGAGGACAAAAGGTAAAAGCAGTTTTTGCAGTTTTGGTTGAGAATTAAAGAGGGGTCTACCATGCTAGCTAGAATGAGGAGAAAGATTGTTAGAGAAAAAGGTTTCAGATTTGTTCTTGCACCATCCAGCGGCTCAGGAGGAAAGGAAAGAGAGGGAGGCATAAAGAGAGAGACAGAAATAGAGGGGTTGATAAAAGTGGGATTAAAATGGGCCTGGATGTAGAAAACCCCTGAGAATCAAAGAAGTAGAAATTGAGTTTTTATTCCTATAAAATGTTTTGATAATGTTGTTTTTTTTATGACTGATAATGGCTATAAGACTAACACTATAGTGTTAAGTGTGGTTATAGATTTGTTAGGAGAAGTAAGGGAGGCTGATATTTTATCTGGTATCAACTGTTAGATATTAATCGATGAAATGATCATGATGCTGGCGAGGCAGTGTACTGTTTCAGCTGGTTAGTGCCTCCTAAAGCTGTTAAAAAAGGAGCAGCAGGAGAAGGGCATTAGATCAGGGAGGAAGTGTAAGTGGCGGTGTAAGATGAAATTATAAGACAGAATCTAAATATTCAGGGGAGGAAAGGGGTACTGAGTTCAGGGAAAAGAGGAACAAGAGCCAAGGGGAGGAAGTTGTGAAGGAGAAGCTGCAGAGACCGGGGCCACCGACATCATGCCTAAACTGTATTGGTGTCCCATGGACGTCCTTACACTGTCATCAGTGGCTGCCTTATCTATTTTCACCTCAGGCAGAAGCCGTCTGCCGGGCCCAGGGCCGATGAGAGACACCACGCCATTGCAGTCCACTGTGCTGTTCCTCTTCCCTCCAGAGTGGGGTGCCAGTGGGTGGACACGTGACGAGCCTTGGCTGTAGCCACTGTAGCTGTTGCGGCGGTAAGGGATAAACAGGGAGCCTCGACGGTCTTCGCTCTCCTCCACTGTGCTGTGCTCGTCGTCGGCGAACTCGTTCTCCGAGCCCATGTCCTTGGAACGGCCTTTGAAGCTGAAGATGCTGCTCCGGCTGTTGTGGCGTGACATGAAGGGAGAGCCTGGGATGCTGAGTAGTGACTGAGGAGGGAGAGACAGATGCAGAGAGGGAGAGTTGAGGAGTTATTAAAAACAGCAGGAGTTAGATCATGTGTAAATAAAAAGGGACGACAAGGTGAAGAAGGCAAATGAGGCAGAGAGTAAACAGGAATAAACCAAAGGAGCGAGAAAAAGAAATGAGTAATGTCAAGCAAATGGGAATGTTATGAAATAGAGGCACACGACATGAGAACAGGTTTCAATCTGTAGCAATAACATCAGTTTTTACGTCTTCAGCTGTCGAACACCAAACAGGCTACTGCAGGAGTTTCCTCATACCCAACCACGTTTATCACAAAATGAACGATACAACAATGATAAAGAGGAATGGAGAGCTTTCATCGTCATTATGCTCAATCAGTGTCACAACATGAGAACTGAATCTTTACAATGTACTGAAAGATGACAATACTAATCTACATATAGTTGATGATTTGATTCAAATTCATTCATTGTTATTTTTGTTTTGATCACAGGAATCCAGTAATATTACTTGTGGGACATCTAACAATTTAACCAGTAAACTGAGCGTGATCTATAGGACAAACAATTGAGAAAAACAAAAACAAGGTGTGAAGATCTACCAGAGAAGAAAGGAGTGTCTGACGAGCAGGGAGCAGGAGGAACACAACACGCAGGCACCCAGCCACAGGCAAGACAAGAAACTTCAAGCTGTGAGCCTTCTGAAAGCTTTAGAGTTGAGGACAGAGGAGGCAAGTGGTCTTTCTGCTAGAACCACGGGGAGGCAACATCAGACACGAGCTCAAGACCATAAAACGCCAGTAAAAGCAGGAGAAGAGGAGCTCAGAGCTCAGAGGAAAAACATCACTATTGTTGGCGGCCAGAGTAGAACCACTGTGAAAGACCTCAGAAGACAGTGACAGTCATGGTCATCTGCAAACCACCAGGGTCATGCAACACCAGAGGAAGTGTCCAAAACTCATGCAGAGAACACTGAAGCTATCAAGCATCGTATCCATTAGACTCAGCACCTTCTTCATGAAGTGTCTGGAGTCATCTCAGGATGTCCAGAGCACGTAACAGTGGTGACTCATCAAGGAAGCCGGCGAAGGTAAGTGTGAACGCGAAGGCATACTGTTCAATACCACACAAGCTCTTCCAGCTCACACTGATAAAACATGGTGTCCCCAGTAGAATCAGAGACCTCATTACTCACTACTACAAAAGCATCAGGATAAGACTCTCCTCTGGTGTTGTTACATCACACTGCTACAAGATCATGGTTGAGCTGAACTGGGGAGCGAGCTGAAAACAACGGGCCAGTCGAGGTGTGGCTATACAAACATGGAATTCAGTCTAAAATCCTGTGTAAATTCCTGGTGTTTGATGTGCTCCACCCAAGCATTGAAACCTTAGAAAACAACAAGTCACAGCTACCACTCAAAGTCTCTGAAGGAGGAACTCAAGGTGGCAAGGACCAGAGAACTGATGCAGTATTGGGACTCGGGACTCAAAGGTGACAAAAGCTGATACTGAGGTGAAGAAGAGAAGGTAGTCTGGTACGCAGAGTCACATCCAGTGAAAGCAGTTCCCCAAGGTAGAGCTGTACTTGGATCCTCCCCAACTTCCAGTGTCAACAACAACAAAGGGACTCTGAGCTCAGGAGGAGCCATGAGTGATACCACTGAAGCTCCAGAAAGATCCTCAAGATGGTTATGGCTCAAGAGATGTGAGGACATAGCTAACCTGCCTTCTGGACTAATCTACCTCAGCTGGGTCACATGGAGGAGGTTGTATGACGTTCAAAGACTCAAAACACTTCCTGGAACATCATTATTAATGAGTTCAGAAGCGTCAGTAGATGTTTTTGCACAAGCTAAATCAAACAGCAGTCAGCACCTTACTGCATAGTTTTGCTGGTTCACTTTACCTGGTTCATGATGGATGTCTTCCTCCCCAGGCGACTTCCTGGGAAACGAATGGTGCTTTTCTTGCTGCCATCGTCTGACTCTGACTTAACCACCTTCTCGCTGTCTCCCTTCTCTTTCTCCTGCTCTTTCTGACGCCATTTCTTCTTGCGATTGCGCCGTTCTTTGGCACTCTTCGAGCTCAGCTTGGAGACCTCAGAGGAGCTGCGGGACAAGTGCCCCCCTCCTTCATCCTCTAATGCAGCCTCTGACACAGTGCCCGCAGATGTCGCCATGGCAGCAGCCTGAGAAAAAACAAGACGCATCACAGTCATAAACAATGAAAAATGGGTAAAGGTGTGCGTATGTGTTTGAGACAGAGCGACACCAACCTGTGTCTCCTCCTGTTGCTTCTTGAGCTGCTCCAGCATGGCCTTGAATTCAGCTTCTTTCTGCTCCGCCTCCTCAATAGTAGCCTGGTTCTGCTCCTCATAAGCCATGGCCACCACAGCCAAGATGAGATTCACCAGGTAGAAGGAGCCCACAAAGATCACCAGCACAAAGAAGATCATGTAGGTCTTCCCTGCAGCTCGCAGAGTCTGACGGACAAAACAAAGAGAGGTAATTAAGCATTTAGGGTGACTTAACATGGAAAGTAATGTTACTAAACAGACACATCATCCTATTGATAAGATAGACATGGAATGCATCAGAGTAAAACAGTTGCTTTTTTTCTGCAGTCCCTTCTTATTCTGTCAGGTATTTTATGTACATGTGTGCTGTGTCAGTGTTGCTGGTGATACTATATCCGGTTCATGGCTTTTCCAGGAAAACCTCCAGACAGTAAAGAAGCTTAGAGTGCAGGAATTCCCAGTTTTAAATACACACACACACACACACACACACACACACACACACACACACACACACACACTAAAGCAGTGACTGGCCTATTTGCCAAATGAAGTGAATCTATTATGGCTGCGGTGGTGCAGGTCTGGAGGAGAAGGAAAGAAATGATAGTGCAGTGTCATGGTAGTGCTGTTTAACATTAGAGATATCTGTGCACATGTTTCATAATTTGTACACTTGACACAGAATTTATTCCCTTCTTCTCTAGGCCATTTAACAAAAAATAATTCACATTTGTTTATTGCTTCAGTAAAAATGTTAACAACGACATGTTTCAGAATTCAGAAATTCTTTTTTTTTCCCTCCATGAAAGACAAACAAAATTCTAGTGGCTAGTCAAACACTCCCAGCTCCAGTATTTCTGATCAGCTGTCCTTCCTTCCCTTTTATTCAGAGGGCAAATGAACTGAGGGGGAGAGCTGCTGAGAGGCACTTTTGCTGATTCATTCAGGTATTAGGATGATGATGCATATATTTTTTTTTATGATGAAGTGAGGACAAAATCATTAGTACTGCTTAGTTGGTGTATTATTTCTCTGGTTAGGACTAGATAGGCATTAATATAGGTCTATAAACAGGTGTAAGATGGGTCAAAGACTTCATCCATAGGTCATACTGTAACAAAATATACAGTCCTGTTTTTTGACTCCTCTGAACAGTTTGCCTCCTCAGACACAGAGGTATTAAGGAAAACACTGAATTACCAGCATGTAGAGATTTTCCCAGAAGTCTTGTGTCATTAGCCGAAAGAGGGTGAGGAAAGCCCATCCAAAGCTGTCAAAGCTGGTGTAACCATAGTTGGGGTTCCTTCCAGCTTTCATACACATAAAGCCCTCTGGACATCGTCTAAAAGGAAAACACACAAATACAAAACCTGTAACTTAACAAATTACTACATGTGCCACTGGAGCATCAACACATTTGGGCATCACACATGTAGGCATCACTGGCAGGCTACAATACACAGGACCATGAAAGTAATGAAAAAAGTAGACTGTGTCTTTAGTTGTTATTTCATACACACACGCATGCACGTAAACTAAGATGAAGATGAGATCACCTTAGCAGATCTTCAGAACATCGTGAAGAAGAAGTTCATCACGGTGCACAAAGAACAGGAGAAGTCATGACAAGCCCCTTTGACTTTGCAGAGAAACAGAATGGACAGAAGCAAGATGGTCACCTAGCATGCCTCCAAGAGATTCACTGGTACCTCAAGAACACCTACAGTGATGTAGAGAAGGACTGGGGAGATGGTGGCTTTGATGTCACTTACAAGTTCAACACCAAGGAGCCGACCTTGAAGGAGATCCAGGAGGTCAGAAGAGGAGATTTGCAGAGGATGTCTGTATTCTCAAGGAGAAGAATGCAAGTACCATTGAGGGGCTCGGGAGCATCTCATTCCTCAGTGTTGAAGGCAAGATATTCTTCAGTTTCATCCCTCAACACCTGATATGTCCTGAAGAACTCCTTCATTGATGCCTCAGTAGAGGAGTCTGAAAGGTTTCAGGGTGCATTGAGTACATAGGAGTGGTCACTGTGATCAACTGTGATCAACTGGCTTTTCTTTAGTGGCTCCAGGAAAGACGTCAAGATGGTGTTGGATCAAGAGGTGTGACCTGTTGACCACGCACTCCACTTGGAGACAAGGTGGGGCCTGACAAACCTCGGCTGGGTGGTGTGAAGGTGTCTTGATGTTTTGGGTCTTTCAACATCAATGACCCCTTGTTGATGACGCACCCACGTGCATCACAGCATGTGTGAAAGAACAAAGGACAAATGGAAGAGACCTGAAAATATGAAAAGCATAAAAGGGGATAGATGGTGGGCTAGTGGTCCGAGAAGAGGGGCATCGACTGGAAGGTCACTAGTTCGAGGCCACAGACTGGCAACAAGATACCTGGACCAGATGGACCAGACCAGCCCTTGTAAGCCCAAGAGGAGCAATAGATGGACACTCCCTTCCCCAGCCCATCGTCTAAGTGCCCTTGAGCAAGGCACCTTACTCCCCTGAAGATCTGGTCCCCAGGCGCTTCCAATAATAGCTGCCTACTGCTCCGTGCAGTTGTTGTGTTTCATGTGCTGTGTACCCACGGATGGTTTAATGCAGAGATTGAATTTCCCAATGCATGTAGCATGTATGAGTGTGCATGACTAAAAAGTGGGACAAATAAAGGGTCTTCTTCTTCTAGACATGCATTTAGTGAGTGAGGCTGTGACTTACCCTGAGTCAGAACTGTTTCCACATAGTAGAGCATCAAGCTGACCGGGGAGGAAGTAGAAATTGGCTGTGGAAAAACAGAGAACAGTTACCTTGATTAGTCACTGTGTCTGTTATTCTTTTAATATCCTCAAAAACAATATTATAAAAAGAGAAAAGAATTACCAAGAAACACACAAATTCTGTCATGTTCCATTTACGTAATCATGTGCAACTTGTTGTCCAGGTGTCAAGTTAATCACTCACTGTCATTCATGATGTATTCGTCCCAGTCAAAGCCCCTACTGCCATTTGGCAGGTACTGCTCGGTCATGTTGATTGGCCATATCACACACTTATTCCGCAGGTTCCCCATGAAGAGCTGCAGCCCGATCAGAGCAAAGACGCTGAGACAGAAGACGGTCAGGATCATCACATCCGACAGCTTCTTCACAGACTGGATCAGAGCACCGACGATGGTCTTCAGGCCTGTCAATTAATATACCATGAACACATACGCGCACACACACGCAAATGTGCACGAATGCACATACATGAAAACAGGCAAACTCACATACAAACAAACAAATTCAAACGCACACGCACGCACACACACACACACAGAGAAAGACAAAAATAAAAAGAATTGCAACTTTTGGCACTGCAAAACTGCACAAGCTGAGTTTGGTTTTTATAGCTGCAAGTCAGAGCGGACTGAAGTCACACAGAAAAAAAAGTTAGGTTAGGTAACATATATATATATAATCCTGTTTAACCCTGTGCTGTGCAGGTTCTTACATAAATCTAAACTTGGCAGGCCTCAGAATTATTTCTTGTGCACCTACGCCCAGCGCTGCCAAACCTAGAAATTGACTTTCAGTGTGTCTTGTGCATTCCTTTGGAGTATAGGACCAGCATGTAGACACTGCTTATTGCTGTTGTTCCTGTCATTTTTTTTGCCTTGATGGAAATGTCTAGTAGGCATATGGTCGGTATTTAGCACTTGACCTTAAGCATAAACAGAGACTGTAATTTTAACACCTCAACAGTATGCGAAAATAATAATCACAACCAACAAATGAGGGTTCTGTTTTGATGTAAAATGACAGTGGTTTATAACAGATGCTGTCACATTTGCTGATATATTATTACTATTATTTGGATTATAGCAACAAAATGGTGAAAATCGAGTTAATGTGGAGAACACTGAGCATGATAAGTTCATTCTGCAACTGTTAGATGTAGCTCATTATTTTGCATTAAGATATCTGAGGACATCAAATCATGTTTAAATGTAATAATTTGATCAACTGTAATAAGGTAATTCCTGCAGCATTATTCAATTGACAATTTCACTTAATGAATAAATAAACTGCTACTACTTCAACACTTTGCCTCTCAGCACTGTAACAACACAATACAGCAGAGAGTTCAGAGAAGAAAGCAGGAAACCCAGATTGGTTGTGAAAAATTTAGTGTAGAAATTCTCTGATATCCAAACATAAATAAGCACAAAGTAACAATGGCATGGGTATTCCAATACGGTAATAAAATATGTGTGTGCTGAAGGAAGGAACCTCGTCTCCTTTCCTGTGCTAATTTTCTCGCTGATGACCTTCATTGTTTCTTTACATGGTCATTTGGATCAGCTTTGGGCTGCTGTTACTTATTATGAGTATTACTTTTTTTTCTATTAAAGAAAATGATGCTATGTCATGAAATTGGATGCCCTCTGTTTTTTAAAGTTTCAATAATTAATTTGAGATCATTAAAAAAAATGTGGCTATGTTTGTGTCATCAGAAAGTCAATAATCTGCCTGTGAATAAAAATTAATTAATTGTCATCAGTGAATGGAAAAGGACACATAGGGCATGACGCCTTATTAATAGGATTTACAATCTACAAAATTATGCTCTTCTACTCTTGTGTGCTCTTCCCTCCCTAACTTCTTTTTAAAGTACCACTTGACTGTTTTCAGTATTATTATAGGATGACATGCTTGTATGCACGACCACACTTGTCAGTACTTTGGGTTTAAAGAATGACTGTGGCTAAAATGAGTCTTCTACTGGGTTACCACTGGCCTGTTCTCGCGTCATCAGACATACGCTTGGTGGTGCATGAACAGAATATGGTGCAAATACCTATTTCATAGTAATACATAGAGATCAGTGCAAATACAAATGAAGTGGTTCTTTAAATGTAAATACTAAAGGTCCTTATAACCTTTTCTTCTCAATCAGCTTCTTACTATGTATAATCAGATCCTACATAAACACATACATTTGCACCAGTTTTGTTTATTTCACTTGACAGATTTCTCTCTTTGAAGCAGATCAGCTGAGTTTTTGACTGTTAAGATCCTAATAAATATTACATAAGAATATTTTTCTCCAAATTTTACTATCACTTTTTTCATACACACTTACTCCAAATATCTGATTGTTATTTCAGAAAAACTTCATTCTATAATTATAATCTAATATAAATAATAGCCTATGTTTGAATAAGATATTGAGCATAGATCTTGTACTAAAACTTACTGCAAAAAGTTACCCAAACTCTACTTGGCAGCTTCTTATCAGCAGTTGTACATACATGACAATTCTCTCTGAAATGTAAACTTTTGGTGGGATTGATGTATTTACTGCAGATTTCTGGTGGTCATCAGAAAGAGATATTTCTACAGACATGAAGTAAAATCACAGACATGACTATCTGGTATGCCATAACTGCACGCTATGATAGTGCATTCAAGATACATATCAAACACAAAATAACACAACACTGCAGCTGTGTGGGACGTTTCCATCTGAGAGACACATTTTCATATATTGACATTAACTACCCCATTTAAATGAACAGTAAACTGTGTTTTAAAAAGCTTAATTGTCTGATGCATTTTCCAGCGAGGAAGAACAGACAGCACTGCAGCTGGATTTAGGCTCCATCTGGAGAAGTGAAACTGTATCACGGGATTATTATTTCCTTTCACTCCTTGTGTCAATCAGTGAGAACATTCCAGACTAACTGCAGTTAATAATCATACTGCATCCAACAAATCAGCCGAGCACAGCAGCACCACAAACAGCAAAGCGCACAGAACCGGGCTCAGTCAAGGAAGCAGGAGGTGAAGAGGAGAAAGAAAGGACAGGCGAGGGAAGAGTTGGGGTGGGGGGGTGAGAGGTGGCATGTACAGTAGGTCATTTAAACGCCAAGGCTGAAGGAATTGACTCTGTGTCAGCATCTCCTGTTTGCAAACCGTGATGGTGACCTTGCCTTAACTGAAGAACTGTTCCCATCCCAGGCACCCCGTTCTCACACTCTGGGCCGTGCTGGTCGAGCCCTCAGGCTGGTTTAGCGCAGAGCACAACTGAGTGCTGAACGCTGGAGGGTGAGCTTATTGCACTGTACTGTGTGTGCAAGGTATATGTGCATGTATATACTGTATTAATGCTGAAATACAGTAACTTCATAGTGTCTGCATAACAGTTTTCTAAGCTGTTGGAAATTTCCACCACACAAGGATTTCATGTGGATCTTACATATATGGAAAATTGTGTATACATACATATATATATGTAGGATATATAAACTTTGGTATGTTACGGTGTTCCTTAGTTCCTTAGGGGAAAAATTACATACATACAGTATATGCACAGAATTTTGCTTATTTATGATATTTGTTTATGTTTCCCTTTCACTCCCAGGATGGACAAAGATCTTCAAAAAAACACAAAAAAACCTAAAGCCTGAATCGTAGACCTCTTAGAAATCCAAAAGAAACAAAAGCCCCTTAAAGCCAAACTTGTAAAAGCATGTGTCTCAAAGCTTCATGCAGCGTCAATGTGTCATCAAACTAGGCTTGGCAGTCTTAGGGAATCAAATAGTCTTCAGAAATGAGAAAGCAGTGAACAGATTGCGAGAATTTGGATCCATGTATGAAATAAAACTGAAGACAAACATGATGTGGAAAGAGGTGGTGATGATATTTTTTGCCATAATTGGTTTGTTAATTTAACCACCTTGGTATCAACTCCTTAGATATAATATCTAAACTCTCTCTCCTGTATTATCATATTGTTTTGGACATTTATTTCTGTTTTATTTATGGGTAGAAATGTACAAATAGCTGTTGAATACCCTCATGTGCTGCATAAGCCCAGCTGTCCTTAAGGGACATGTGAGCCCACAAGACTGCCAGTAGACTGCTAAGCCTATCAAAAATGTATTGCTACCATTTTTGATTGTCATAGAAACAAAAGTAAAACAAAATAACATAAAAATTCCAAAACATCCTCTTATTAAAAAAAACAAAAATAGTAATAAAAGGAAAAGAAATAAAGGCAGCTAATAGGTAAAGTAAGCTCAGCCTTAGTGTTTAAATGGGAGTCTCACCTGGAATGACAGAAATAGTTTTCAATGCTCGGAGAACCCTGAACGTTCTCAGCGCCGAGACATTCCCAAGGTCCACAAACTCTGTTATATATCTGTAACAAGGTAGGATGACACACAGAACAGAACCCCATGACACACAACACACACGATAACAACACACACACGCACGCATGTACGCGCAAGAGCACGACACCAGCACCACCATCGAAGACCAGGAGGGGACACTACGGTGAGAGAGAGGACGCCTGTCCCACCAGTGGGAAGAGAACGAAGGAGGAAGAGGAGAGGAGAGGGACTGAAACAAAACCACACCTAACATCAACCCCCCGTGACTCGCCCACCCGCAAACACAAACACCTGGACTGTCTTACCTGGGATAACTGAAATTGTTTTCAAAGCCCTCAGAACCCTGAACGTACGCAGAGCTGACACATTGCCTAGGTTTACAAACTCTGTTATATACCTGCAAGGTGGATCAGATACAGTTACTCAGCAGCCATCCCAAACAGAGGAAAGAGAAAATAGAGTGTTACATTATATCTTATTAAGCATTATCAACGCAGTATTATGGACTGGTGTGGACTGAAGGTGCAGCAAACAATTCACCCCACATCCCATCATAATTCATTTAAATCAACACTGAGGGAAGAAATTGGCATCTGAACAGTTTTCAGCATCTCCAAAATTTGCGAGTCTCAGTCTAGTAGTCTTTACAAGTCTACACACTGCAGGGAGGGCCACAAGCCTTTGTCCACAGAGGAGGTGACATGAAACAAAACACTAGCCCTGATATAAATTTGGATAAGAAATGTGACATATTTGACAAGACCCAAACTCAAGTTTTGGTAACTGCAGCTGTGCGGTGGCTTGGTGAATTTATTATTAACTACAAGACTGAGCTCACAAAGGTGAAATTGATAAAGGTTGCCTGAAGTTAACGAAATGGTATTTGCCCTTCAATGTAGAGCTTAGACAGAAAGTTGTCCCAGAGTGTGGGAGTTGCAGTAATAGTTTCATGTGTTGGCTAAAACTAGTTTTTTAGGTATTTGAGTGTTATTCATGAAGATTCTTAGCAGCTTTTAGATAGGGGACCACCATATTTGTCCATGATTAAAAATAAAATTGTAAAAAATAAAACTAAATTTTTGTTGTTCAGAGATTAAAATTGATGACAGATGGATGGACGTTTACAGAATATGTAAGTCATTTGTAACCAATACTAAAATGTCTACTTCACATTTTTGGTTGTAATCCTCCAAGTCAAATTCAAAAGTTGGCCAATAAAGCTAATTCAGACTTTTCTGACGGAAAACATTTGACTCATCATAGTCAAATAAGACAAGTGTCACCAATGACTTTAGTGACCCTTTCACTGATATTTCAATTACGCTATATAGTGGTCCAGCATGCACAATATCAGGACCGTGGTGCTATCACTCCTGAATGGAATATAGTAATAATTAATGTGATCTGTGTTGCTGCGGTGACAAAGTTCTGTGGCCATTTAGAATTTACCTGTCGTTATCTTTTCACAATTTTCTTATATCCACTCGATAAAATGTTAGATTTTTATTAGTCATGTTGAAATCATCATTTTCAGTTTTGGTTTCTTGATTGTGCCTTTTCACATTTGACCATCATTGCTATATATGTAGCTTTAAATGATTTTCATTCTTTAACGCTTCTATTCTTACTAATTATGAGCTGAAATACTTACGCCATTGAGATGACCATGAAATCCAGCCAGTTCCACGGGTCTCTGAGAAAGGTGAAGCCATCTATAGCGAAACCTCGGGCAACAATTTTTGTGAGTGACTCAAAGGTATAGATACCTGTGAAGGTATACCTTGAAGAGAAGAGAGACAACAGTAAAACGGTAACAGATCCATTAAACAAGGATATGATGAGTGTGCAGACGTATGGACGTGTACTTACTCTACTTGTTTGGACCACTCTGGGGGGTCACTAAAGGTCATGAATATACAGTTGGTCAAAATCGTACACATGATGATCATGCTGAATAACGTGAGGAGAAAGAAGTCAAGGAAAGTCAGAACCTCACGACATCCCATATATGTAAACAGACAAACAACTGAAATCAAAAACAGTGACATGTCCGTTTTTATTCACTGTAAAGCACAGAAAATGAACCACTTGAAAGGATATGAATGTATCAAAATCTTGATAGCTATTCGCCTAAGTAAATTAAAAGGGCTTAAGATGTACAAGGAGGGTGTGGCACTGAAGCGGAAGATTGTTTTCCCTTTGTTGAGGACTATAAATGTCTGTGGAGAGAGAGAGAGAGAGAGAGAGAGAGAGAGAGAGAGAGAGAGAGAGAGAGAACGAGATAGTTAGAACATTTCCAGAATAAATTATATGGCACATACTACTCAGTACATGGTCTGAAAACCTTTGTGCTATCTTGCTCTAAAAAACACAGGAAGCGACGCCTGGAGCTGATGCGAGTCCTGAGCTCACCTCTGAGTCATGGACCACCACTGAATCGCTTTCCACTTTAACTACACGGCTGATTCTCATAAAACAGGTGACACTGAAATCCATTTGAAAATTATGACGAGGGTGCTCACGGTGTTGTCACTTTACCCACGGAAATCTTTGAAATCTAATTGAGGTTATAATGGCCTTACATTACACACAGGTGGAACAACAGTGGAGTAAAAGGGAATTTTAAAAAACAGGGCTCATAGTCAGTGGCAGCCAGGTCACGAGGCTGTGTTTTACTCCGCTGACGTCGCTCCCTCGTCGGGCCAGACACTCGAGAAGCTGGAGGAGAGTTAACACCTCTCTCCTGGTTGCATCAGACACAGATCCTGTGTCCTGGCGAGGCTTCCCCCCCCCCCCCATGACGGTGGCTCTGTGAGCTGCCTCTGAAGCAGCAGACAGGTGCACAGGAAGCTCTGTTCTCTTTGTGGCCAAATGACTCTCTTCGCCCAAAGTTTAAAGCTCTTACTGGAAGAGAACTGCAAATGCTGTCATCGATCAGGGGCAGATCTGCTGACTCTAAGCTCTCAACAACCACTCCCCACCCATAAACAGCACTGCTCCACGTGGGGCTGGGCACTGGGGTGAGGCAGCAGTGTGTGTGTGTGTGTGTGTGTGTGTGTGTGTGTGTGTGTGTGTGTGTGTGTGTGTGTGTACCCGTGTGTGCTTTGTGGCTGTTTGTGCCCAATTTTGGACAAAGACAATATGGGGTCAGGAGTGAGAAGTATGAGTATTATTTATTATTGGGATAGTAGAAAAAAACTTCTTTCCAATGCTTCCAATTTCCTTTTACAGGTAACAGCTGATTCACAATTTACAAATGTGTGACTTGAAGGAGAATCAGTGAATGTGCACACCGCTCCTCATGTGTATTTGACACTACTGACGTTGCATGGTAGAAAACATACTGTTTGTAACCAGTACTTGACAATGAAGGCATCAATTTACATCAGAAACTTCAACATTAATAATAAACAATTCTTGCAGTTTGTTGATATAAGTGCCCTTTACAGTAAACCTCTGAAAAGATTTTAAGGATATTAAATAGTGTAACTACAGCAGGTCATAAAGCCGACTCTATATCGCTTGCCCCCTTGTTATTGTTCAGGTATAATAATCACTGCACTCACACATGAAAACCCACTGGTGGAGAACATACATGTGTTATAAAGGCACTTGGTCTTTTGTAGGCACGGGGCACCAGCAGCTAGAAAAACACATCTACCATGAGTTCATGGTTCACATCACGGGAAAGACTGGAAAGAAATGGAGGGGCGACCAGAAGTGTCCTGAGACGAGTGGTGTCCTGAAATCTAATTAAATTAAAAATAGCGTCCGCAGTCTGGGGAAAGACAAAATGTATTCTCTGCATCAGAAGACTCCTCTCTCTCTCTCCCTCCCTTCCCCTCTCCTCCTCTGCTCCTTTGTTTCCTATGGAGCATCTGCACTACTTAAAATATCCCCACACTATTTTTCCTGTCACATGGAGAAAAGAATGATCTATATTCAATCAACGCTCAACAAACAGGAAAACACGGGGTCTGCTGTGCTCAAAGGATGAGTCTTTCTCCCAGAGGTCAAATGAAGTGTTTTGCTGACCAAGCAAATACATTATGTGGATGGAAGGAGGAGGAGGTTGTAAAATGAGCAATATCTCATTAACAGTTTACAGATTCCCTGAATGCATAACTATGTTCCATTGTTAAATCAATGTGAAGCATATTGCTTCGGATACATCCTGTGGATCTGTAATGGTTTTTGAAAATTTCAGATTTGAAGAGGTTATCTTGTAAAAAACACGTTTGCTTTGTCCTTATTGAGTTTTAATGTAGGTCATTGAGTCTTAATGTAAAAAAAAAAATCACAATTCTACTATATAGAAGCTTGAGTTACTTAATGAACTGTGCCGATTTGGAGACAGAAAAATCTGCTGTTGACGCAAATTGGCAACCTGGCACAAGGGATGCGAATGTCAGGCAATTTCCTTAATTGATAGTCTGCCACATTAATCGATAACTGATCAATCACTGAAGCTTATAAAATACTAAATGTATGACTTCTCTCAATGGAAGCTTTATTACCATAAACTTTTCACAGCATAATTCCAATCATAAACTAAATAAACACATGTAAACTGTGAATCATAAATGAACAAAAATGTTAATGGCATAAAGTAGATAAGACTAAACAAACAGGGCACAAAGCAAAGACTTCAGCTTTCTTGGGTCAATAAAGATTGCTAATACCTATAGCAAGTAGAAAAACAATATGGCCTGTAAGAGGGGAATGCAGAAGAGGAAGTGAACTGGATAAAGGAAAATCTGTAGTATATAGGCGCTTATTAGTTTAGAGGAACTCAAACCTCTGGCCTGTCATCGATGTGAGCAGCACTTTTACTGTGCTGTTGCTATTGTACAGGAAGACACTCACTGTGTGGAAGCTTCATGGGCTCTGATTGCAGTTGATCATGGAGTTATTCCGACTGAATGAACATTTGAATGCACCACCACACTGCTGATTGATAGATATATTCTTGATTGTTTAAGATCTTAACAGTGATGAAATGTTTGATTAATCACTCATTTCCCCAGTTTAATTAATTTACTGTAGAGACGAGCTCTGTAAAGTAGGTTGACAGACAGTAGGCTGGAGACACTAAAATTACTGTAATGGAACTGAAGCTTTTCACTTTACACAACACATTAAAATGGGATCAACCATGTAGCGCACTCGTAAGATCAGAAAACTGAGGATGAATCTATTTACATACATAGTGCACACTAGATATGTAACACAATGCATGTTAATGTCCTTCACACAAAGTGCAAGAGGACACATGCATATCATTATAACACTGATCTGCCCACATAATTAAATAGTTAGATTCACACTCTGGCTCACACACAAGCATAAACACCCAACTCAGCAGAGCAAGCTTCACTGCGAGGGAGACTTATTTGCTGCAAAGCTGGTGAAATGTTCCTAATTCTCCATAGAGCGTTAAAGAAAAAGGCACATATGCAAGAATCAGGAGGCAGAATGCAGCTGCAAGGACAGCGTGTGTGTGTGTGTGTGTGTGTATGTGTGTGTGTGAGGAAGAGGAATAGTGGAGCAGGGATGTGGAGAGGGGCTTGCAGAGGTATGGGACAGCAGCAAAGAGAGCCAGAGAGAGAGCGAGAGAGAGAGAGAGAGAGAGATGAGGGGGTGGAGGGGGAGTGATGCAGAACAGAAAGCCAGAGAGCTGCAGAGGGGAGAAAGCCAAAGCTGAGATGGATGGGTAGATGGAGGGAGGAGGAGGACTGGGTAGGCATGCAGCAGAGAGAGAAACTTAGAATGAGATGAGAAGGAGGGGGAAGAGAACGAGAGCGAGAGCTGAGTGAGATCTGAGCAGGGAAACAATAGAGACTGAATCATGGGGAGGGGGCGTTGGACTTCTCTTAATCATCCCAGGACCCCAGTCTGACACAAGACTGGCTATTACTTCACAGATTTGAACAGTAGGGCTATCACAAGATGGCCAAGAACTTATCATTCCAAATTATCAAAATTATCATTAATTGATTATGCAATATGTAATTGATACAACAATTCCAATAATTGATCGATCATTGAAGGCATCTACATTTGCTGTATGGTTTTAAACTACTGTTTCAACTATATTCATATTTAGAAATCCCTCATCTAGAGATCATGGGAACTGTGATGGGCATTAATCTCTATTTTATAACATTTAATAGACCACACAATTAAGCAACTGATTGCAAAATAATTAATATAATAATTAGTTGGAGCCCTAAATGACCTTCACAAGCAATGACTCCAAATCAGAAATTATACATACATTTTATTTTTAAATATCTGGGCTGAGAAGGAGAAAACCTGACAAACAGTTTTGCTGGATTTCAGCCCATTATATAATGACTATCTTGTATCATTGAATTTACAGAGAAGCAAAAATACCTACAGCAAAACAACATCCACATTGTTCACCACCAAACTTTGATGCTTTGTGACAAAACAGATCTCATGAGCAGCTTTGATTTAATATCTATTAGTATTACAGCCTGAAACATCAGTGGTGTCTGTTGGAGCTCAGTGTAGTGACGACTGTAATGTCTCTTCTAAATAAGTATGACTGCAAATTAATTTCCCTGAATATTATACTATATAAAAAAAATGCGTCATCCCACTCCCTCACCTGCGTGCCGTGCTGCGAAACCTCACTTTCTACTCCTTACCCCACCCTCCGTCTTTATACCAACCTGGCTAGCAGTGGCAGCACACTCAAGCCTCCCCACCCCACCCCCTCCTCACTCAGCCCAGTACAGGAGGATGCTGTGTCATCAGAGACTGAGGACTCAGACAGAGCACTAAAGCCTGGCCCTCGCTCTAATTTACTACACCCTGAAAAAAAAGGCAGTGGAGAGGAGGCGGCGAGAGGAAGGGAGAGGGGAAAAGGAGAGTAATGGACAGACACACACACACACACACACACACAGATGGAGATGGTGGGATAGAAACATAATCTAATGGTGTGTACAGTGCTACATGGTGAGATTCAGAGGCGACTGCTGCTTCAGCCATGAGCTCCCCTTGTACGCTCAACAGACGCCTGAACAGAAATGACTCCTGTTATTGTACTGTCAACAAAAAAAACACCACATTCACAGAGAACGACACCTCTGCATCAACAAAACCCGAAAGCTGTTCAAACTACAGCCGCCGATTCAAGTGGAATCATGTTAACACAGATGTGCACCGTGCGAGCTAAAAACGCTAGTGTGCCCTCCATCCATCCCGTCCAGCTCTTCCTGTATGACCACGGCTGCTTCAACATTGCCTAATCACATCAGACATTTGAAAAGCCCAGGCAGTCCTCTCCCCATCACAGGGGAAAACAAGAACTGCAACGCTGCATTTCTCCTCCTCACCACTGCCCCCTCTTCCTCTCTTTGATGCATGAGTGCTGTGATCAGGTTTCCTGCAGCTGACGGTAACACACACACACACACACACTTAGCTACACTCATTGACATACAGAGCAATGGTGAGCGATAGGATGACTGTCGGTCGAGTAGAGGAGACGAGCAGCCTGGAAAAGGTGAGGGGGAGAATCAGCAGAGGAGGAATAGATGCTAACCATGAACATACTCAGAGGCTCTTCCCCAGCTGTGAGAAAGGACACATGCATTAGTGTATTAGTTACATGATTGATATGAATGATATTAAGATGCAGAGGGAAGATGAGGTCTTAGCCTGTGACTCTTGAACTTGCTGACACAGCACATGGAAGGGTATGATGAAGTTAGCAGATCTTGACTAAGCTCATCTGGGAACCTATTGGCTATCGATGATTTAGGCTGTTTAGCCTCTGGGGGCAACAGCCGAGCCTTGTGTGGCCAGCGGATATCTGGATAACAGATAATGGATATCCGGGCCAAGACTTCCTCGTCTGTGTGCCAGTCATTGTTTACAGTCTGATTAGTAGCTTCAGTTTCGAACTCCACAACTCGACATTTCAGTTAATCTATATAAACAGATATCTGCATATGAATGCACATAAATTCAGAAAAAACTCATAAAAAGCTAAATCCTAGTCAGACAATAGTCGATGGGTTTGCTCTCACACTCACTGCATGCAACCAGAGCCCACCCTGACACGATTGGTCAATACTACTCAGACTACAAATGGAAAGCATAACGCTTCTGATAACAAAATCCTGTCCCCTGCCTATGGATTCTGCAATCATATGCAAAATTCACATATCTGTTTATAGCAATTATGACTATGATTAATAAACTATGAAGAAAAGTCAGAACCTATGAACTAAACACAATGGGGCAAGAAATAGCCTAATAGTTAGATATGATATTTAGCGGGCAATCTAAGAGTAAGAACCATTCCCTTCTCTTTTAAAATTTCCTAAAAACATTCCCTTAAACAAGACACTGTAGCACCAGTGATCTGAAGGACTGTGGTTGTGATGGGACTCTGTGAATCTGATCTATGTGTATACTGCAACTACTTTTCAAGGTCATGGATTCATTTTTTATAGATGACCAAAATTTTGATTGAATTTGAACAATTAGCCATCAAATGCCAATGAAGCCCCTTTTTACACAAGCTAACATTCACTATACAGACATATTGGCTCAACATCCTGAGGTTTCCTGCAGCAATTATTCAACAATGCAAACAATTATTCTGCAGCTAAAGGAGTTTTAACTGATCTATAAGACCATGATCAGTGGCACACAATTCTGACCAAAATCATTTGGAAAAAAACATTCATTTTATAGATGAAGTGGCTCTTGTTTCAGAGTGTAACCCTGCCATACCAATAATGGAGATGATATCATATTTCACAACTCCTGCCAATAACAATCTGAGAAAAAGATGAATTGCGGGTTCATATGTGTTTTTAAGGCTCTGGGCAGCTAGGGCATAAGAATGTATACTGTATATATGTTTGTCTCATCATTTGAATTTAATGATTTAATACATTTCTAAATCTGAACATACCAATTCAATTATTTGAGCCAAACATAAATCAGTTCACTCATCACCTACCACAGGTTCTAGTCCTGGCTCCATGGAGATAATGTGTGCATGGAATTTATTCATCACAGAGGTCAAAGAGGTTAAGAAAACAAAAGCTATCCTTTGCAAAAAAAGTAGTCCGTGCCATCATAGTGTAAATGAGGAATAGAGGCACATTCAGAATGTCTGGGAGCTGAATATGTCTTGTTTATGTTGATTGGATTGTTTCTTACATTAACCATAAGAAACAGTGCTTTGAAGCTTTATGCAGAAAGTACAAATTTATGAATTGGAAATAGAAAAGCTTTCTGACTCCTTCCCATTATTTACCATGTTTACTCTTCTGGATGAACTTTGTTTTTGCACATACAGACAATCTGTCTAATCAACTATTTTGAAATCATTATATTTTCTTATATATCATTTTCACATAGTAGCCTCTTGTGTACACACACCATCACACATACCCACACATACAGCCAAGACAACAAGAAGGCATGTGAGCGGAGGCCATGATAAACAACTCTGCAGCAACTTTCCTTCCATCGCCAAAGTGAGACGCCACAAAGGAAAGTAAGGAGAGGCTAAGAAGCACGCAGTGGGTAATAAGCAAAGTGGGGAAGGATAATAAGACAAGAATGCAGCCCTTCCTGTGGCCACCACTGAACTAAGGCTGCAGATCAATAGATCACAAAAGGCACATACACTTGATAGTTTCATCCGCCCTATGAGGGAGTGCTGCTGGCTGAGATCGCCAGTCCTGCTGACTGGGCTTGTTGCTGCTGTACAGGCCGCGGATTCTCTTACACATTACCACTGCCACCACACAGGAGACTGGCTACTCCACCCGTCTACACAGCTGAAGGTACTACATCACACTCCTGCCCTTTTCTCTCCACTTCCTGTCCTCTCCTGCCATCTTCTGTATTCACTCCTCAATCCTCTTTCACTAGTGCAGAGCCAGGCTAGAGTTTGAGTGGTGTGGGACAGGAGTCTAAATTGTCTTGAAATCTTGTCTGTATTTTTCTGTAAAAAATACAGAATTTGGAGGCAAAATAAGAGACTGGGGTTTGTGTCACCTGCACCTGCATCACATTAACTCACAGGTTGATTTTCCTTAGATGCAGATATAAGGTGACTGTGTCTGAAGAGAAAAAGTACATTATGATCTTGAATAACTGTAATACTGATATGACCTTCAACATTTTTTGATGTGATTTTTGGATATGATTACCTCTTTGAAATCTCCCCACTACTATGAAACACCAAACTCAAACAAGTCCGATGGAAAATAGAAATCTGACCTCTAATGAACACATGGTTGCAGCGCAGAAGAAAATGGAGATAAATGATACCTGTAGATCCTGATCTTGCTACGAATTTTCCAGCTACACTTGCAAACGTAGGGGCCCTTGCTCTGTCAAAATCTTAGTTGTGGTTTAAGGTGCAGGAGGAGTTCACTTAAACCCCATTACTGTGTCACCAGAAGCTGTGGTTTAAACTGTACCTGTGGTTTAGTCTGAACTCAATGACTGTGTAGAAATCAGCTCCTGCAGTGGTCATTGTTTCAATAGTTTAAATTAAACCTGCATCAGACATTAATTGAGGTTTAAGGTCATAATGTTCAGTATAAGGACAGATTTATACAGCACATATCATTTTGTTAATTTCACTGAATATGTTGTTTTGAAGGCAACACTATATCAAGTGGCAAACTTATACAGTGAAAGGCATCAATTCCTCCTCAATTCATTTTTGATGCCAGAAACAGGATTACAGATAATCTGACAAAAATAACAGTTGAGGATTGAAAGAAGACATTTGGTCAGTCTGCTAGTAATTTATGAGTGACAGAAGTAAATAATCAGAAATGTATTTTCAGACCAACACAGTTTTAGTGTACGCTATTAGTATCTGTCAGATTATTGATACTGTTTTCAGGATTCATATAGGAAAAAACTTAATGGTTGCTCACTTAATGTGATTCACTGGTGGAACTAAATTCATTATCAATGTTGCATCGAGTCATCAAAGCATGGTCCAGAGTGACAATCTCTGTAATCATGCACACATCACTTGCATTGATTAATTGTACATAATGTGGAAATGTGAACAACGTTGGAAACGTTGCAGAACACAATACAGATCAATTCGCACCAACACAGATAAAATGATGATAACAGTGATAATTTCATTGCCCCAGTGAATGCTGGGAAGCCATCAGACACACCTACACCCAGTGTGCTACATCATGATGGGGTTGTCTAACACACCTGCGTTAGGCAGCTCAGAGATTCTGTTCAGCTGCAGTTTAGCTGGGGTTCAGCGGAAATCTGTGTTTGTTGGGACAGAACAATCAGATCCACCACAGCATATTAGATCCCTGTAAGTTCCAGTTTAGCTGGACCTGATCTAAACCGCAGCTAAGCTAGTCAGTTGCTAATTGTCAGAGCAATAGCCCAAGGCAGTATGATAAGTTGAATTATTACTCTGCACTGATGAAAATGAATGCTTTACAATCAGACACTTTGTTGGACAGAGCACTTGTCACCTGTCAATCAACAAAGTCAACAAAGTGTGTTTTGTCAGAAAGAACGTAAAGGCGAATTTGTCATCCCCTCCAGCAGTTACGTCATCTTTACCATGTATTAATGCAGATAATTAATCAACGCTGCAGAAAAACTGAATGAGAATTACCACTGCCAGAGAAGCTGAATTTCAGTGTTGTGTCCCTCTGCCTCAGCTGTGCTTTGAATGTACAGGTCTACTACAAAAACCTAAAGGCCTTGTGTGATCTCCTGTGCACCCTAATATTGCAACAACCATCTCTCAGTGAGTAAAAATGTACTCAAATGCTCTTAAACACTTCAAGGTCATCTTTGCTATCATGATATCCCTACCTCTGTATTGAATACAATAACTTCCATTTTGACTGAAATTGATATGAAACCTGAGCCTGTGATGACAGCGAATTACGTATTACCCATGTGTATTTCATGGTTATTTAACAATAATGGGAATTTCACATGAGAAAGATTTGGTCAGTTGACTAACGCACCTATAAAGATTTAAAAGGCTTTCAAATTTCTCGCTACCTATAAATTGTGGAAAAATTGGGAGGTGCCTTTGGGTGTGTGACAACTCACTTTCTGGTTCAGGTAGAATGGGTCCAAGTCCTCCAGCGGTGTGGCCACCATTCCATTAGGAATATCGCCGTAGATGAAGGGCAGGCTCTTCCCAGCCTCCAGGTCACTGTTGGGTTTGGCCTCATTCTCATCAGAAGTGTCGCGGTGACTACTGTCCGATCTGGGCTTGGGTGGCTTCTTGTTCTTCTCTTCATTGATGCGCCTCTCGATGTTAGCGAGCGACTCCGGGGTGAATTTCTTGAAGCTGTCAGGTCCTGGGGGTGCAAGAAGGGGTGCGGCCATGTTTTCATCCTGCAGCTATTTCCTCTTTATTTGTTTTCCATCCCAGACATCCAGCTCTGAGAGGAAGAGAGGGACACAGAATGAGGAAGAGTGAGCATAAGATACAACAAAAGAAGAGAATAAAAAAAAAAATCATCCTTTAAAATCCTTTAAAATAATAATCTTTTTTTTTAATCAAGTGTCATTTTTCTAACACTAACAGGGCAACAAAGGGTTAAGATTAAAATGGTTGCAATATTTATATGTTAGACCCCCGTTGCTCAAAGCCTCACAGATGGAATTTACTAGTTCTGCCGGAGAAAGCAAACAAAGCAAAATAAAGCTGAAAAATTGCAAACATTTGGAACATGGGCCAGTAGGCACTATTTCTGCTCCCTCCATCAACCTTAATGACTAAAGCACCAGTCCTGCATCCCCCAAAAGCTAAACTCTGGTATCCAGCACATACAGTGGACAGCAAGTCAAGTTTCTCTTCTTGTGTTTATGCTCACAGATGATGGACTCTTTATCCCAACAGGAACTCATCTGTCTGAAGCTCTTTCACAAGTATCTTACACGTCATTTTACAATATTTCTTTGTTAAGACATTTGTATCTAACTATGCCAAAAGGCTGCATTTGCACACCAGCTCACACAAACCTATTATCTGCTACTTGCCAAGTGCAACCCGAAAAAAAAAACAAAAAAAACAGACCCAGATATTAATGCTGGATGTACAAGTAAAGTTAGCATGTTTAAGATCAATGTAAGAACTGTATACATTGATACTGTATATAAAGGCTCATTATTGTGAATTTGTTTTGGAGTTTACTTCTGTCATCTACTTATCATATCCAGTGTATTACAGATGAATCGCACAAATTGATGTGAATTTGTGGTAAAGAAATGAACATTTGGGGTTTGTGGCATGAGAATAATTCAAATGCCGACAGTTAAAGGTGGGGGTGAGTCATTCCAATCCAATACACTTTTTGTCAAATTCAGCAAATATCTCCTTGAGGTCAGCTAGCTGTCTGTTCTGTGTGAGCGCTGGAAAAAATAAATCTGCTGTTTGTACACAGCCCTGTTCGCTGTAAATGGGAAACAAAGGGGTTCGGGCCGAGCCACCAAACAATATTGCAGACAAACAGCAGCAGGTGGCGTTGGTGCCCGTGCACAGGACATGTTAACAACATAACGTGTTAACAACATAATGTGTTAACAACATAATGTGTTAACAACATAATGTGTTAATAACATAACGTGTTAACAAGGTGATGTGTTAACATGGGTGAGGTTTTCCAACAGTGGAGAGACCTCCGAGTCCTCTGTTTCTGCTCGATAGGCGGGTGACATTAGTGTTGCTATGTTTTGCCAACATAATGTTCGAGTGTCAGGCAATGTTAAATTATTTGCCCACACAAATTCTGCTTACTTCCTAGTTTGCCAGGCTAGGCTGTTGATGTGATGTTGGCGATAGTAGCAGGAGAGCTGTGTCTGGAGCTGCCGTGCTGGCTTTAAGAAACCGTCTCGTCCTCTCTGCATGTCGGCTGCACGGCTATGAATTTCTCCAGAATGACTCACCCCACCTTTAATTTGTTGAACAGTATGCTGAGTTGACTTCAAAATACATTCACGATGATTATGAGCATTTGTTGCTCTGTATGACAAACACATCCACCTGCTCTTTTTTTGGCTTGAAAAATAAAAATTAAACCTTTCCAAATGTCCCACGTTGATCATATGAAACAAGACACCCAAATCAATGACTCCACATAGGACACTATAATAATTATTCATTTCCAGATAATAATCATTCATAACTGCTGAAGTGTGTCAAAACATTGTCCATAAATTATGGCTGGGAATGATTCAACCTCCGGGGCTCTGACTCACTGTTTAAACAGTAAGGTTGTAATAACATCAACTGCATCTCTCCAGGCCCCTACAACAGATGAATGTCTCCCCCCAGCTGGCTGATGGCCATGCTGTTTGACACACCATATTTGACAGTCAAGTCACAGTTCAGGCCATCAAAATATAGACAGTGTGTGCAACATTCAGTGAAAGAACAACAAGGGTACAGACCTGAAAATGAATCAGAAAGAAGTCAGACATCCAGCAGCAGATAGATCCAGCACAGCCAACCAGGAGAGGGATGAAGTCCCATTCAAGTAACCCAAGCTCGGCTCAACCTCCAAGTCTCCTTCCACCAATGCTACACCAATTGATCTACCGTCAAGGTGATTCAAACCACGATGCAATAGCATGGCCACTACATTTCACACATGAGGCTGGGATGATCCTAGAAACAGGCAGAACTGAAAGACGAGCAGCAGAAACTGCCTCAAATTCTGCAGAAAGATGCGTTCAATGTCCGCTAACTCACTAGATCGCACGAGACAGCATCAACACTCTTGACACATTTTAAATAAAAGACACGTAAATAGTTCTGTTAAAATCCGTCCGAGAATAAAAACCGATGCATGGTGAACACTAAGAACTCTGGCTGCCTCGTTTTGCCTCATAAAAAAAGAGAAAAGACCGTCCGGCTGAGCAGCGTCTCAGCTCCTGCGCTGCGTCCTCTGTGCGGAGCAAAGACACCCAAACGCACCACGGCTTCCGTCCCGTCACCTGGAGGAAAAAAAATTCCTCCAACCTGGTCTATATGATGATCTGATGGAGAGACACGGTGCTGGAGAAGGGGAGGAGGAGGAGGAGGAGGTCGTATCAGAGTCACATGGGCCGCCGAAGAGCTCCTGCAGTGATGTCTTAATCATTAAATGTGAGATATGGGTCCACATCCACAGCATCAGCCACAATATGTGAGCAAGTCCAGTATTTACTGAGAGCATAACATGAGTATTATAGAGGCCCCAAATAACCCCTTTATATCCTATAGGAGTGGATGTGAGCTCAGGTTGAGTTATGATGTCCTGAGTGGAAATTTGGATGAGTTATTCTTAATCAAATTCTAAGGAGGAGAACCAGACATGAAGAAGCATCAACACATATAAAGAAGTTGCTCCAGTGTTGGATGACTTCACACTGTATTTCCTATCAATGCTTTCATTGCCTGACAGTGATTTGCAGTTTATCTAGTCCTCGGTGAAGTCCACAGTTTAATACCGAGGCGCGCCGTTGTCCTATAGGGCCAAAGCCTAAAATACTGCAGTGTGGTTTATTGCTGCTATAGGCTCTAACTAACAAACTCATAGTAGGTCAGTTGAATGCAAAAACCATGTCCTGACAACACAAGCCTGGCTTCAACTCGAAAGAGCCCAAAGCACATCTGCACAACCCAGTTTTAAACTTAAAAGGGTGGGGGGGGGAATTTGCAGCAAAATAAAGAGAAACTAAAGCAGCCTTCGGGTTATATCACAGCCTCGTGTGTAATGCGACAGAGAACAGAGGCTCCATATGATGCAGGTGAAAAGACAGATGAGAAATGTGGTGGGTTTTTTTAGTGGGACAGACTGCGTGAAAATAGCAGGAAAGGGGTGCCTTTGAGGACTGCCAAACTAAAGACGCACCTACCTCCTCATAGTCTTGCATGAGGGAGGGGGGGCGCAGAGGTGGAGTGTGTGTGTGTGTTGGGAGGGGGGGCATAAACTATCATAGTTATATAGCGAGAAAAAAATTGCAATGATTTTGCAAGAGGCGCATTATTGGTGCACTTGGAGCCTCCAGGCTGGATGCTGAGACCTGTCCCAGAAGTTTGACATGATCTCACTCCTGCATCCCATATGCGTATGTTTCCCATCCTGACACAGTGAAATGTCATCCCATCCAGCGGCAGGCCAACACCCCAAAATAACCAGCTGTCTTGTTTTCCCACCACGTCGCATCACAAATCGTCCCCGCGTTTAAAGAAAAAAAGAAAACCCACACACCATCCTCACTTTGAACTGATAAGCTCGCATTACATGTTAGAGCATGTGCTGGCGAGGAGCCCTGCACAGCCGCCAGGAAAAGATGCTGAGAGAGGGACCGGCTCTGCGGCACTGGGATGCGGTCAGTCGACAAAGTGCTACTGCGATCCGTCCCACCACACCAAATATGAGGCAAAGCAGAAAACAGATTGTCTACTTACTTTTTCTCGCATTAACACAAATCCAGACAGCTGTCAGCGAACTGCAGATGTAGAAAAGAGTGGAGAGTAACTGCGGCTGTCGCCATATTGTTGCTGCTATCTTCCTTCCCAGTGCGTGCGGCTCCCCTGCATAATTGATGACTCTCAGCAAATTGTTAGGGAGTGTCGGTAACTGCCTTTAGTTTCAATAACGGACAAGAGACCGCAGCATCGTAAGCAGAAAAAAAAAAACACAGTTCACTGTTTGGAACAACAGTCATTGGTAATCTGGCTGGATTGAGATTATTTTCATCTGCTGTGATATAATAATAACATAGGTGTGCGATTACATGTTGTTTTTATAATTACACCTGGAAGTTATAAGAAAAGACAGAAAGCTCATAATTGGAGTTTATGTAACCCTTAAAACACAATGTGATGGTGCCATAACCTTAAATCCCACAATTAACTATTTTTTGATATAGGTTCAGAAATTAAAATTTAATACCAAATTTGTGAACTGATTTGACTTTGATCAAAAAATAATGAATTCAAAAGTTTTTATTTTCATGCAAACCAGAGCCTATGAATTTGTGACTTTTCAGGTATAAAACAGTTCAATACCAGGACCCTAAAACCAAAGCAGCTGAATGGGATTCACCCATCATTCGTTTGAATATCTATATCTGTGCTTACTCTCCTCTTCACAAAGTCTTCTGTTAAAAAGGATGATGTCATGTGTCCCACCATTCCTCCAATCACTATTCCTCCAATCCCCACCAAAATTAGCCCTAAAAAGATTAAGGTGGTCGGCCTTTGCATATGATGTTTGTTATCTGTAATTTTGACTTTAGATTCCTACATTTTGAAATCCACAACTATTTTCACCAGGAACTTTTTTCTGTCACTCAGAAATACTTTGATTGAAAGATGCACTGTAACAAAAGATGACACATTACAAGCTGCGCCAAATTGTCTGCACTTCCTGTCTCCTAAGTGGCCGTGGTCAGAAGTGTCAGAAGCCTTATGAACATCATGTAGATGGATGAAAGCAGATTGGGTCATCACATAAACAAAACAATACTAGATACAGTATAATGTTTGTCTGCTAGCGTAATGAGCTTAAAATTACAGAGCATCTTTTGAATCTGTGTTGCGAGATTGTGGTGAGACAGGTGAAATTTCTGCCTCTTGAATATGATTTCAGTGTCAGAATGTTTGGAACATATGCAGAAAAATGGGTCCAATACTTACTTTGATGACTTATGGAGAGAAAGGACTGGTCATAATATCTGCTCATGTTCACTTCTCCCATTGGAGTGAACAGACTCAGGACCTGGTCTCCTAAAGGGCACAGGGCAATGGAGAAACCCACATGACACAGATACAGGAAATGAATCTGAAGTATGTTGCTGACTCACTGTTTGGTGTTAGCATTCAAATAAAGGACCTAGCTAGCTAGCTCATTTGTGTTTCATGCTCTTTGCCATTGGTGCGGTCTACACAGCGCACACACAGTTTCTTTATGTTGATGTCAAAGATATAGAAATGACTACTTATTGTTGTTTGAGACATATGTTCTGTTTGAAGTTGTTAAGTTGCAAAAATAGAAATGGTCTTTTTTTTCATTTATTACGAAAAAAATACAAGTGACAAACCTTTAGAGAAAACTCAGGTCTTCAGCATCCATCTTACAAACACAGCGAGTACAAGCCAACATCTCAGTCAATCATTAAGTTATATTTTTCTGTGCTTTATCCATTGATTGTGTCCAAACAAATCTGCAATGTGGCAGGTCAACTACTTCCAGGTCAACGCCGAACAGTGAGTTGGCAGTGGAAAAGATCAGACAGCACCAGAAGGGAGGACAGAAACTTTAGAAGAGCAGCTGCACAAGAAGTCACAAATGCAGTTAGATTTCATACACCTAAGATGGATGTAGTCAGCATTTCCTGCAATTCTGTCATGTTCCCTTGAGAGACGTCAAAAGCTTATGGTGATCGCAAATCCTTTAGTGCCTGTTTGTAACTGCGGAAGAATTCAACTCCAGCCATTCAAAGATCCTCCTCCTACACTAAGGTCACTTTCTGACAGGAACTCTCAGCAATCCAGGCAGTTCTCAGAGAAGATTATAATAGATATAGCATTATAATAGATTGGTAACTATGGTTTCTCAGAATGTCTCTGTCAAGATAGTGGAGCTCAACAGTTATTGAAGCTGTCTTTATTGTATTAAAAAGTGTATGTGTAATGTTTAACTTATATTTTAAAATACTTATATTTATATCCTTCACCCTATTGTTTGCACAATCTCTCACCTTATCTGTTTGCAGAAGTCTCACAGTATAATATACTGTATATTATACTGTGAGAGCTGTGTGTGCACCTTTCATCACATCCCTTCCAAATTAATCATTAATATCGCTTGGAGGTCTGTCCTTTGCACAGGATATTTTTTATGGGTGGGGCCAGACGGCCAAGGGGAATCAGGAGAGTCTAGGGATGAAAGCAATGGAGAGGGCTGGGGTACAGGGACGAAAGTCTCACAAGTCAGGTCAAGAAAAAAGGTAATTTAAGTACAAAATAATACATATGGAGGTTGTGAGCCAAGCCCCTGTGGAATAATTGAAAGAGTATACCATGTATTAAGGCAAAGGGGTCCTAGTGGCAGAAATTACATACTGACTGCTTAATTAATAGAGTTCAATCTACACCATACTGTCTTAAACAGACAGACAATAAAGAATTGTATAAGCGTGATTGAGCTGACTGTGGGTAAGCAAATTTTGTTTTTGTTGTATGATAAATGTTCTATAATGTCTATAGTAGGAAGCTGATATTTTTTATTTGTGTAGTTCTGAAAGTACAAACACACGCACACACTGCTCACAAACCGTCAATGAAGGAAATTGCTTTCTATATATTGTGACCCTTTGTCTAAAGCCTTCACCCTTCAAACTACAGCGTGGTGGGAGGATTTTATAAGCCTCTTGAATGTGACCCAACAATGTCTCTATCTGGTGGTATTTTGAAGAACTGCAGCATAAGGTCTACAGGACATCAAATGGTTGCCATGCCAGCATTTCAATACAGTGAGCATGAGAAATACTTAAGAATATAACCTTATTACCATTAAATATTTACAGTGTGGTTATTGTAGAGGGGACAAAGAGACATCAGACTTGAAGCCAGACTATAGCCAACATTTTCAAATATTACTTATACACAAACTGAAATAATTTCAGCAAGGTAGATATGTTGGGTGCAGTCACATGTTGACCAAGTTGACTAGGTAATGTGTTATCAGGTGCAGAGTGCAAATAAAGTATGCACACACAACGCATACGCAGCAGAACTGAGTAACACTGAAAGCTTCAGTTTACATTATTGACAAGCAATTAGCAAGTTAGACAGACACACCATGACATTTTCCCCCATTTGGAAAAGTGGGTGGTGGTCACAAAGATGACTCATAAAATTCAAAGTGTTGACCCCTTTCACAGTGGTTTTCTTTCTGCATGTTCTAACCATCTTCAATCAAGATTCCCTCAGCACTCTTATAAAAAATAAAACACGACCACACTACAGATCGCTCTGTCAGCGTCTTCGGCCATGTTTTCATTGAGGCAAAACAGGCCCACATTGCATGCTGCGCCTGCAAGCCTGTGTCTGGGAGACTGTTGCTAATTTTAGTGGATGCTGGACAGTATTTACAGTGAGGTTTTCAAAGTGTGGTAAACAAACACAGCTTTAATGATAAATCAAAATGGAGATGATAATACTAATCCTCAGGAATTTAGCCACGGTTTATTTTGAAAACAAATAACCATTTCTTTTGATTACCCAAGGGGAGCTATGGTGTATGGGCTTTCTGGCGTTTTTGCATGTAGCATTGCACCACTGTGACCTTGACCTAGATAGGTGGTTAAAAACAGATGGAGAGAAAAGCATTTTGAAACAATAAGTTTTATGTTTTACAAGAAAAAGGGGTCAAGAATGAAGACTTTTTTATAGAGAGAAATGAGAAAATGAGAAATGAGAGAATTGCACAGTCACTACACAATACTCTGTGATAGTAATCATCCAGGACTGGTCCAAACAGGACTAGATTAATGAATAGTGTTATTAGTGAACACTCCAAGAAGTTGTTTTAGACTCTGAAACAATTTCCTTGAAGTAGGTGAACTTTGATTTGAGATTGTTTTGTCTAGTCCTGGAAGTTCTCCAAATCATGTTAAGTTTAAACATTTACATTTAATTGACAACTAAGTAAACTTCATCTGCAGAGGAAAACTGTATTGACACCAGAACAACTGAGTAAGTAGACCTTGAATTGAGATTATTTCGTTAAATGACAATAAAGTTTAAGGTTGAGATTCAACATTTTAAGTGTCAACTTTCAGCTTTAATTTAAAGCTGTCTGTAGTCTTTTTTATTAGACACAGTCCTCCCATCTTATGTAAGGTTAATAAAACACAGCTGACAAATTAAAATAAGCCTGTTATTTAAAGTCATCATAATTAAAACCCAGTTGTAAATTTTTTGCTGTCAGTGACTGTCATAAATGTACAACTTACAGGCTTCAGGCTTGAGAGGCTTTTTGATTTCTGTCTGGTCTCAAACAAGCTACACAGGTTCTCAGCTGGAGTCAGGTCTGTCTTAAATGGACAATAACCCTTTTCCTATTTGGCCCTTATAAACGTTCAGAACCCTCTGGATGTGCTTGAAGTTCAAATATGAGAGACAAATATATGCAGACTTGAGCAGAAACATGACTGATAGTAGACACAGATGGCATCACAAGTTAGATAAGATAAGATAAGCCTTTATTCGTCCCACAGTGGGGAAATTCACAACCTTGCATTAACCTTGCATTAACCTTGCTGTGCTGCACTAGGCCACAGACAACAGTGATCCCTGCTGCGTTTGTCAGCTTAATGAGGAGTTCCTCTGTTTCCTAAATGACTCACTGCAGCTTTAATATTGAAAGTCAGGACTTGAACATCATACTCACTACTTCATTTAAATTTCAACTGATAGAGAGCTAACATCAGGAAGTGTTTAGCTAGCTAGCATAACTCAGTGTTACTCCCTGCCCAACTAACACAGTAAACAGGAAAGTTGCTAACACTTAACTGTAATAAAAATCATCCTAAAATTCAGAAATGTGAATCCAGGCCAATCCAATGTGTGTCCACTACTCACCAGCTTTAAACCATGAAATGTTTGCGCTTTAATCCAGTTCCAACAAGGGCTGTTAAGTTAACTTTAATTAGCTTGAAGTTAGTTAAATTAATGATAGTTCATTTCTACCAAGACACGGTAAAATTGTAACTTAATAGTTTGGCATAAGTTTGGCGTTCAGGGCAAAACCCCCCCCAACTCATTTTACACTAAAACATTTAGGCCCGTCGACCTTTATTTTGAAAGTCTCCACCGGACGTCCTGTTATAGCATATATATTGTAGCTTCTCCGCTAACTTGACAGTTTGTTATTGAGTTTCTGTTGAGCGCATCGCAGTTAAGGGAGCGCAAACATGAGTCTTCTTCTGCGTTTTTGCATATTAATTTCCCATGTGTTGTGCTTGCCCGTTTACCTGCTCGATGCGGTGGGCCTGTACAAACTATACAAACGTATTTTCCCGTTGTGTTTATACCAGTTTACTCAGGGCTACAACAAGAAGATGCGTGAACAGAAGCGGGAGCTGTTCCTCAAGATCCCGCAGTTCAGCCGAGCTGGCAAGCAGACCAAGGTGCTGGAGGTCGGCTGCGGCACCGGCGCCAATTTCGAGTTCTATCCGCCCGGTTGCAGGGTGATCTGCACCGACCCGAACCCCCACCAGGAGAGCTTTCTGAAGAAGAGTATGGCCGAGAACAGCCACCTGACGTTCGATAAGTTCGTGGTAGCCTCGGGGGAGGACATGGGGTCAGTTGAGGACGAGTCGGTAGACGTGGTTGTCTGCACCCTGGTGCTCTGCTCCGTCAACAGCACACCGCAAACTCTGCGGGAGGTCCTACGCATCCTGAGACCAGTAAGTCGCCTGTGACTCCTGAAACACGCATTTATTCACAGTACATGTGCATTTGATCGAGGCGGAACTGACAGAAGCTGTGCTGCAGAGCAACATGTGGATTCATCATTAACTCAACCGCGGCTCCTGTAATGTTTTATTTCACTATGTTCACAATTTACACACTTTTTATTTTAATTCACATTTGAACTTTAAGAGTACATTTGAAGAACATAAAAAAAGAATGAGCCTGACTGATGAATCATCCCTGCTGATATTATACAATGGCCAATATTAATTTATAGCTGATATATGGGCATAAGCATATGTCTGTACCTATGATAATAAGAAATTACTGTAAGGAGATGCCAAAGTTCACTAGAGATAAGAGTTTATTTTTATACTGTAAAATGTTCCACTCAGTTCATAGATGATGTACTTCTATTAAACAAATCTATTATATCAATATTGGTAAGAGCCTCTGGAATTGCTGTAGTCTATATGATATTGCATTTAGTTATTTGTGTGTGTGTGTATGATAATATCTGCTATCTATGAGCCTAAATTAATAAAATAATTAAATAAGTATTGTTGATTGTTTTAAATAATAACGACTCCCACTCATGCACCAATCAAAGTGGGAATTTTTCATCTTTAGACTCTGACTTTTTTGTTAATCATCCACTGCTGCTACCTTTGATCTGTGCCAAACATACACTGTATTAAACATGGGCATGGTCTCTTTGAGGTCACTCTCAGGCCACTGTGAAGCTCACCGTCGCCATCTTGGCAATGCTTGACTCCCCCTAACTCTGAATCCAATAATGGGCAAGGAAGTGGAGCGTGGGTGGAGCTGAGGCAGGTTGAATAAAGCCTGGTTGCTGAATCACACCAACCTACCAAACTAGCTAAGGATAACAAATTAGGCTGTATACTACTCTAGATAACTCTGTGGTATCTGCCCCCAATGCAGGCATAATGTTAAATGCCAACATTTCAGTTTACAGCCAATCACAATCAGTAGGTTTCTGGAGTGTAATAAACCTTAAATTTTAAACAGGCGTTTTGGCAATAATATAAATAAAAATACTAAATTATTTTTGATATTGAGATTTAATGTGGGTGTTTATGGAGATTGACTCACCTTAGGAGCCAGCCTCAAATGGCCATTGGGGAAACTGCAGTTTTTGGCACAGCCCCCAAGGTTGCTGCTTGTTGCTATCAGTATAAAACGGTATCTGAGAAGAGATACAAAGAAAAGAGGCATGTGCTGTGTCTTAGTCTTCAATTCTACAGTTTCATTTAGCAGATGCTTTTATCCAAAGCAGCGAACATCTGAGAGTAGATGTAACACAAGCAAGGATGTAGTCAGGAGAGGCTAACCTGAGTAAGTAAGTGTCATAAAGTACTCTGTCTGTCTGTAAAACAAAGTTCAAGTGTGATAGGACCTTGGTGCTGCAAGTTTTTCAATTTGACGATAACAGTCAGCCTTAAAGTAAGCATAAAATATAACAAAAATACATTCATCATATAACATGAAGAGAGTATGGAAACCCATGTCTGACAAGGAGAAGAATAACCAGCATGCATCAGGTGGACTTTGATGAAATTTGTATCATGCACTCATAACACGTTTGTCTTGCAGGGTGGAGCCTTCTTCTTCATGGAGCACGTCGTGGCAGACCCCTCGACCTGGTTCTGCTTCTTCCAGCATGCCATCCAGCCTATGTGGCGCTACTTTGGCGATGGATGCGAGGTCATCCGAGAGACATGGAAAGATGTGGAGGCAGCTGGATTCTCTGAACTCAATTTGAAACATGTGGACGCGCCACTCTTATTCCCAGTCAAACCGCACATCATAGGCTATGCTGTGAAATAGATTCAGACAGTTTTGTGGTGAACTTGCCTCATAACTAGTGTGTGAATATGCCAAGCACTTAAATGCCTCTGCTCTCTGATATGATTAATCACCAGTGATAAGAGATAATGCCAGTCCCTTTGATACTAATTATATTTTTGTATAAGCAAAACCTTGTTTGGTAAAGACAACTTATTTTAACACATTTAATATAAATCGTACACAGCTCAAAATAACTAATCTTGCATTCCAGTTAAGTGAAAAATATATCAGTTTAATCTTCTCTTTGATTCCATATTGCTTCGTCGCTTGCTAATAAATATACATCATTATGATACAATTCAGTCTATGAATGTTCATCTGTGTGTTACTGATGGATTTATCTGTAACTTTTGTAACAGTTAAGTCACTGAAGTTTACACTTTTTTTGCTGGGATTGAGCTGATTGTGATTAAAAAGTTGAATCCTGTTGCATGACTTTTCTTTCCCATTAAACGAGCATTGAGATGACACAGATAGGAAAAAGCCAACCATAGACTGTGTAAAGCAAATACTACAGTGAATAGCGCCATCGTGTGGTGCAATGCAGACATAGTCGCCCAGGTATTATGAGGGTAATCTTTTGATCTCCTAAAGCCGCCTGTGTTCAGACTTTAACTGAAAGGAAAATGAAGCTTTGTCTCATGAAACTATGCAGACTGCTTTGTTTTATGTTGACTCTTCCTCTCCACCTGATGGCGCTCACAGGCCTGCGCGGTGTTTACAAGCGGCTATTTCCACTGCTCGCCTACAATATAACGTTTTCATACAACGACAAGATGCACAAAACGAAGAGGGAGCTTTTCCGAAACGTGGGCAGGTTCGCGGACGCGCACGGCTCCCTCCGCCTGCTGGAGATCGGCTGCGGAAGCGGAGCGAACTTCAGGTTTTACCCCGGCGGCTGCACGGTGACCTGCACCGACCCCAACCCGCACTTCCTCCGCTACCTGCGCAGGAGCATGGACGCAAACACGCACTTGACTTATGGCGACTTTCTGGTGGTCTCCGGTGAGGACATGGAGGGGGTGGAGGACGAGTCAGTGGACGTTGTTGTCTGCACCTTGGTGCTCTGCTCCGTCCGCAACGTGCTGCGCGTCCTGCACGAGGTCCGGCGCATCCTCAGACCAGTGAGTGTTGCATTCCAGGGCTGTGGGAAATATTTTATTTGTGCCCACCTGCAATGTTTGTTTTTGCTGACTGGTTCACATTTAGAATCATTTATGTGGGATGACAGTCTTATTTTTTATATTCATTATTCATCTTTACACCTTAACGCGATGATATTCTACATAAACTGTACATATTTAAATAGCACATTAATTGGCACATTAAATGGGTTAATTTATAGCATTCTGTAAGTTTACCATTATTTTTATAACTTTGTTTTATATTTAAGAAATAAGATTTTTAGGCAAGTAAAATGTGATTTTCCCTGCAAGATCAGCCAGGAAGTAAATTACAGCCACTGTAGTAGCCGAGTTAGCTAAGCTCGTTTGATGAAACATTTAACAATGTTTTTGTTCTCTCTCTCTTCCAGGGTGGAGCCTTCTACTTTTTGGAGCATGTTGTCTCAGATCCATCCACCTGGACATATTTCTTCCAGCATGTGCTTGAGCCTCTGTGGTACTATATTGGGGATGGATGTACGATTACCAGAGCAACATGGAAAGATCTGGAGGCAGCTGGTTTCTCTGAAATTCATCTAAAACATATTGAGGCTCCAGATGTTACTCCCCTGATAAAGCCACATATTATGGGCTATTCCATTAAATGACTGCAGGGGAGAGTGGCCAGACTTTATTTTGCCTCCTCACTCTAAGGCCCGTCATTAGATCTGCCTACATTTTCAAAAATACACACTGAATTTATTGAGTGAAAATATATTTATTTACTTACAGAATCAGCAACATTTTATACATTGTTTGTTCTTCTTCCCCACCCCTCCCAAGATGTACATAATAAATATTACCTGGACACTGTGCTTTTTTTTCCCTGATTGTCTAAGTAACTGCCGAAAATCAACCAAACAAACCACACTCAATGTCATCGTTTCTGTTACCCTTTATATTCCATTGCACAAAAATAAGGAATGACAATTGTTACATCTCCTTAGAGGGAAATGAGGGGAATTGCTGGTTCACAAAATAAAAAGGAATTATCTCTGTGTAGTAATTATACAGTCAAAAATCTGCAGATGCTGTTAGAAGATTTAAAAAAAAAAACTCCAACCGCAACATTTTTAAAAACACAAGAAAAAAGGAAAGGGACACATTTAGAAACTGAGACTCGAAGTTAAAGCTCACAATTCCAAACCTCCCAGTATTAAAAATGTACACAACTACAGTATAAATGTTATAGTATTAGCAAATCTTTTAAAAAAAACAGCAGGTGGAAAAATGGCCAATTTATTTTTTATTTGTTGAGTATATCTTACTGCCATCACAAGTCACTTTTATATCAGAGTAAAAAAAATGGAGGATCTCAGCCTGAAATGAAGTGTTCCCAAAAACCCAGTTCAATGTCCAAATGGCTGAGCTGTGCCGCTCCCACATTAGGTCTGAATCCACAACCTCTATTCAAACAGGTTATCCTGTTTTAACACAATAAAGGTCCTTTAATGTTTTCAGTTCTTCAATCAGAGTCTTGTTTTGGTTTTCAAGAACAGCTACACGGTTTTCCAGGCATTTAACATATTCCTTTTTCTTTCGTCGACATTCACGAGCTGCCTCTCTAAAAAAAAAGGGAAAAAAATGTGCAGTTTGTCGAACTGAAAGATTATGCAACAGTGTCCAAAATTGACTCACCAACCAAGGGGAACGGTAGATGAAAAAAAGAAATCGAGCAGCAAAGCATCTTTATCACAGGCCAAAATAATAAAATGTCTTTTTGTTTCACATATACATTCATTTAAGTACATTTAATTGAGATAATATGGTATTATGTTCAATACAAACTTAAAGAGCAGGCCAGAGCCAAATTTGAAGCAAAAATTTTCATAGACTGATCAACAATTCAGTTCAAGCCTGAAGACAACTCCCGAAGTCTTTTTTGTAAAATTTTACATTTTTGATTTCACAATTCAAAAACTAGAAATACAGAGCACACTTACCTGTTTTTTGCAAGTCTGATTTCCCTCTTCACTGTTGGATCGTCAGTCTTGCCCTGAGATAGTCCCACAGGAGAGGTCATAACTACAGTCTGAGGCAGGGAGCTGGATGTGGGAGCAGTGCGGATCTGGTATGTTTGCAGCTCTCCTCCTGCACCTGAGGGAACCATGACAGGGTTCAACAGCTCTGATGGGCAGCATGCATCACTTCAGAGATCTCATTTCTGAAGTTGAGACATTGATTTATTATTTGTTGATTACAAACACACATAACATTTTAGCCCATCAGAAGAAACATTATGTCACTTGGGAGCTTTGTGATGTTTAGAGAGAGTGTTTTTTTATTACTATTTCTACCTTTCTTGCCTCCACATACAAACATACACACACACACAAACAAACCCCTTAAAATGTGTGGACTGCATTTTTTTGACATATTTTGCTCACCTTGTACAACCACTTGGTTGCTAGGCACCAGTATCTGTTGGCCGTCAGGTGTCTGGGCATACTGAAGGATGGCAGTGCTTTGCTGTGCTCCACCAGAGTTGGCCATGGTGACAGCCTGTAGACCCTGAATACCGTCAGACCCTGGAGTTGCCAGCTGGATCGTGCCATTAGCAGCTATAGTAACTACAATAAGCACACAGATGGCATCAGAATTGGGTAAAGCACAAGTGAAAATCACATTTCAGGTGGCTATGTTAACATTCTGAGCATGGCAGAGTACCGCACGGCACAGCTGTCTGGTGAGCATACTAACACAAAAGGATATAATAGATAATCATATAAAATCAGAATTATCCCAAATAAAAAAGTGTTGACAAGAAATTCTCAATCTCAGGACCATTAAAACCACTTAGGGGCCTATTTTTAATGTAAGTGCAATAGAAGGGAGAAGTTCTTACTGTACTGGCCGCTGCTGGTCTGGTAGATTGGGGTGGTGGGTACTGTAACACCGGTCACTCCTGTGGATGCTGGGCTGTTATCCTTTCCCTCGATGTGTGTCACTTCCTCAGATGAAAGTTCATTTAGGATTTTTCTACAAGGTCGGAGGAGGAAGGTGACTTGAGTTAGTATTAATCTCACAAGACTGTTTTGATGTTGTGACTGTGCTTATAGGTTTCTTCACCTGTATGAAGGCCGTCTTGCCAGTATTTCTCTGGTCTTTTGGGCTGCTACTCCACTGTCTGATGAGTCCTGTGAATCGTCACTATCCGAACCCGTGGCCTTGAAAGAGGGAGGCCAGTTAACAATGTCAATATGAGGAACTGTATCAAATGGCAAACTAAGATGAAATAAACTGAAAATTTAACTTAGAACAAATGATTACAGTGCCCAAAAAAACAGGTGTTCTCACCTGTGCAGTCTGCACCTGAGGGGACTGAATGACTGACGACTGTGCAGACTGGATCACTCCTTGAACCTGAAACTGACCTCCTGGCAGCTGTACAACAGCCACAGAGGAACCACCCAGTGACATCTAGAACACAAATTTAAATCCACAAAACAGTTTATTTATCACGGCAATTGCATCAAATGTGTTTGCACAATCACAGAAATGCTATAAGACTTCATTCAACATTTACAGTTTTTAAGCAGCATGCTCTTAGAGTCCATAAAAGTACTACAGTCTTATCATATGCTATGAACTCAAATGTACAAGAACTTAAGGTTATTCAAGAACAAACTGTTTTCTACTGTCAAAATAGTTATTGGAACAGCTTCGGGTAATTCAAAGACAGCAACAGAGGAAGGAGACTCCATCAGGCAGATTTGTAACACTTAAGCCCAGATTTTACAATCCATAATTTATTATGTAATGGACAGATAAGCCTTTTGTTAAGCACTTCAATTACACTGGATAGTGACAATATGTACTGTAACCACTATAAATGTCAATCTGCAAATTGCATCATATATCTTCTTGTAAATAAACACTGATCTTCTGACTGATCTTCTCTTGCATGACAGCAGGAGCTAATTCAAATTTGGTCAATATATAAATCTGAAAATACAGCTGTAATCAATAAGCCAACCTTAAGCCCTTAAGATGTGCTTTCAGCATGACATTCATAAACAAAATGGACTAGTGGTATTAGCAGTGCAACATAACATGGTATTATTTTTGAGATACTTTTTAATGACATCTGGTGGTCGAGGGATCTATGAGTTACCTGTTGGGCTATCTGTGAGAACTGAGAGGATGTGATGGTGGTGGGAATGATGGCAGTCTGTGACTCGGTGCCATTGCTGCCTTGCTGCACTTCTTCCATTGTAACTGGGAAGAGATAAATCAATATTACAGTGGCTCTAATGTCACTTAACACAACTGTGTGTCGTTGTAATGTGCAGTAGTTACTCTGTGGCCTGTGAGACAACTTATGTGTTTCATTAAAGACTGGTGTAGAACGGATCAGATCGATATAAAGCAGTTTTTTATATATATTATATTAGCTAACAGTTTCTTATAAAGCTAAAAAATGTGAGTTTAAGCTAACGCTCGACTTCCTCTTTGGTTCAGTCGTGTTAGCAAAGACTTGTAACGTTAACATGGAGTTACACAGCTAGGCCCGACACTCAATACTGTTAACGTGTTTTCCTCAGGATTTAACTAAATGCAAATTCTTTAACAAGTGGGCCACTTCACCCCGAGTTAACCAAAATGTAAAGTTATCCTTTGAGTCGTTAGCGTTGCTGCTACAGTCGTCCACCTCCACCAACGTTACCGCTGCTAGCTAACGTTCAGTTAATTTAAACGGACATTAACCCGTTTATAAAGCGTTAAAAATAAGTTTAACAGGCGAGGCAGAATTCGTGACTCTGCTTCACAGGATGGACGAGCTTTTGTCTCAATGAGCAAATATGTGTAACTCTGTCACTGGCACGCAAGTTACCGCGTCAATAGACGTCAGCGATGCGGGGAGCCATTAAGCTAACCGCACCTTCCCTCTTCGTCAAGCGGCGAGGAGCTGACGAAGCGACAGCCGCCATTACTGCCACAGCGGAGCAGACAGCACAAACACGACCGCTCAGCCGGTCACAGTTTACCTTGTCAAAGGCCGCGGAGCTGCTCTCGTTCACAGCGTGGACTTCGTGTATGTACTTTGACACGAGAAACACCCTGAAAAGTTACTTAGCAGCAGAGGCTAACAGCTAAAAATACAAAAATGTCAGCTAAAAAAATAGCTGACCGCTTTTTTCCCAAAGGAAGTGGGCGGAGCTTGTCGGCAAAGACGCATTACGTAATAGTTTCTTCAGGCCTTGTGATTGGTGAAAAGAGTTTGAACAACTGGTCGATACAGAAGAACAGAAAGTGGAAAAGTCACATTTATGACATTTAATACACAGTGTTTCACTTATTTCATTGTACAATATACTTAAATACTTTTTATTTGTAGATATTGTACTTTTACTCCACTGCTGCAATTACTTTGACAATTGACTTTGACAAGATTTTACAATCATATGATTATCTTATAAATATCCTATAAACTAAACTACCCAACAGAGAAAAAGCACCTAAAATGTGCCAGAATATTACTGCTGGCGACACAGTAAAGTTGTAATAATCCAGCAATATAGCACTCATTCTACAGTGTAAATACTAAATACTTTAAATAGATTTTGTTGATGATACTTTAATAACTTTTTGGATAAGATTGGCCTGTGTTGTCTAATGTAGTCTAATTTAGGATCACAATTTTTCACCCATTTGCAAAAAGTTATGTGTGTGTGCGATCATTTATGCTTTTAAACATGATGTACTGATGTTTTCAAATTCTGAGTGATTTTTCTCATTTTGTTTCTTCCTTGAATTGGGCCTCCGCCATTTAGCTCAAAAGGAAGTTTATGTTACATGAACAATCCAGTGCTCAGTGTCTGATCATTTGGAGAAGCCTTCTCTGTGCACCCTTAACCTCAGCTTGCAACGGATGCAACATTATTGGTCTTGTGACATTTTCACATTCCTTAATTAGTTTTATCGTATTATTTCAGGAAATATTGACCTTTCCATTAAGCTGTACAGTGCAGGTTCAGTGCACAGATTTCTGGTTCTATACACAAAATGCTGGCTAAAGTTGATTAATAATTTTACATGACCAAGCAGAGATATCTTTTGGTGTTTGAATTGTTCCTGTCAATTGTGACAAATTCTAAAACATGCCTTCACTGGAAGGATGCATGTTGTGTAATAATCAAAAGCGTTTATGCTATAAGGTAAATTTCAATCACTGTAAAATCATTAACTCACAAACATCAGGACACCTGAAATGATTAAATGCCTTTGTTTATTCTGTATTACTTTTACATAAAGTATAAAACAAAGTACAACAAACCAAAATAGAAAATAAATGAGAAAAATGGGAAGGGGTGTACCACCTTGATTTCTTAACTATATGAGTTAAAACATTAAAGATTCATCAGTGGATTGCACCCTCATGGAACAGTTTAGAATTCACCAAATAATTAATATACAACATACCAAGAGTGCATACACAAAATATTGATTGAACAACTAAAGAGAGATTAATACAGTCTTAAGTACACTACTGGTTAAATTTCATCAGTCCTCTGTTTTAGTCATTATAAAATGTATAAGCATCATGTAGATTTCACCAGACTGTGCAAGCTTTGAAATTAAATTGCACCGTCATTGGGATTGCATAGTGTGTAAGAGCAGAAACCAAAGGAAGCCCTCGTAAACTTCCCAGCGAAGCAGGTAGATGGTAGATGGACACTGGTTGTCAGTAACCCCTCTTTTTGCTGATTAGGTTTGCAAGGTCTGCCTTAATTACAAGATTTGTTTTGACAAACGTCTACATTTTATGGGTATTATTCACAGATTGCACCAAGGGACCACCGGGTCCATCCCTGTGTTATGAGATTTGTTCCCTGAATATACAATTCCATACATATATATATATATATATATCTGCCTCACTTGTGCCTCGAGATGAGATGTGCCTCCAGCTGATTTCTTCTTGTGCTTGGCTGAATCATGCAAACATTCTGCTGCAAACGTGGGATGCAATGTTAAAGCTAAGATGAAGTGCTATTAGTTGTTTTTCTAGGTGGGCCTAAAACTGGGTAAAACCAAACATCAAGCATTATGTTTTTTCTTTTTAATTATTAACACATTTAATGTAACATGAAGTGGGGACAGTTAAATCAATCATTTCACGCAGTAGAAACCTACTGTCAGTACCACCAGTGCAAAGTGCAGTAATTCAATGGATCATATTCCTGTTTACCCTGAAATGATTAAACATCTTTCCAATATTGTGTGTTTGGCATGATTGAATGTTATAATGGGACAATTGCAAAAGTCAAAAAATAAAAAAGTATTTACATGTTGACATTAAGGATTCATCACTGAAATACAGTATAATCCAGTACAAAGAAGCTATAAATTATGGCAAGGAGCACAAGGAACGCACACGATAGCAGGAAACCAAATACATTTTGCAAATACATCTTAATGCAATTTTTTTTTTTACCCTTTTCTTTTTTATACCTTTACTTGCCAATCAAGGATGTTTCAGATGTGGCTCAGCTTTGCAACTGCATTCACAAGTGCTTCAAAATCCAGTGACTGAACACAGAAAATAATGCAGATACATGGTGACTTGCCTCTACTGACTACAGACTCTACTGACTACAGACTTACAGTACCAACAGTACCAAGTCTGTTGGAATTCAAAGTAATGCTTTACAAAGTTGCACAAAGACAAAACACAGCTTGAATGAACTTTGAATGTGGAGAGGAAAAGGAAAGGGAACACTTGCTTATTATGCAATATAAAACTGAGAGGGGGTATGACTGTTTAGCAATACATAGTACAATGGCAATGAATATTAGATGAACAGTTGCGGACCAATCTTTTCCGATTTTACAAAATAACCTGGTAGCCTGAAAACAGTCGTTTTGTTGGTTTTTTTCACTTTCTCCTCACACCAGTTTTTTTTTTCCCAGTGGACCAACAGGAAGAGTCCCTGGCATTAACAGTGATAGCCCTCCCAGTAAACTCTCAAAGCTACTCAAGCAAGAATCCTCAGAATAATATATGCTCCGGAGCCATTAGTGATAATGCCTCATTGTTATAATAAAATAGACAATTTTTGAGAAAGTGCAATGTTATATCTATCCTGACTAACAATGCTTTAAAGTTATTAATTACTACCCTCCGTTATACAACTAATATTCCACTTCAAAAGTACTGTCAAAACTGTTAAATCTTATGTACAATCTTCTTTCTGCTACTGTTATCATCTTCCAGCTGGGTTAACTATCCAGAAACCATCAACTGAGAGAAACAAGTCAAGCATTTATACATTTATACAATTAAAAATATCTATACAGTAACATACAGTATCTAAAATACGACAGGCCTTTATAGGTACAGTACAGAATATGGCCTCTCTCCTCTTTTATTTTGATCCTTTTGGATATCTCTCAGGGTTTCCATTACTAGTCAAAACTGAAGGAGAATAAACAGCCATTAATAACAGATTCATTTAAAATTAAGATAGGAATGTATGGCTGAGGTTTTATAAGGCAGGAAATATATTAGGGCAGGAAAGTTGCAAAAATCTATTTGGCTTCATCATCATGGGACAAAATAATCTTTCTAAATAATGCACATAGACTGTGACTTGTTTAATGGTTTGCTTTCTTCTGCCCTCCTTTATTCATCCATGATAGTGAGAAGTGACTCAGCACATGCGTTTGTGTGCGTTTGTTTGAAACCTGCAAGTAAAAGTATTTCAAGTTGTTGATTTAAGTTTAGTAGCTGAATCTGAGTAGACACACAAGGGAAAGTGTTTTAAGAGGTTTTGTGGTAGATACATACAGAATAAGATGGATTTTCACAAAGACATTAATATAGCATTAACTTCAGAAGTGGTCCTGTTGTATGTGATGTTTTGCCCTTTCCCCCAAAAAGTGCACCAGGGGCTTTTTTTCCCTCATTGCTATATGCAGCACATGTAGCTTCTGTCCCATTTGCAAAATTCTATCTATAAAACACAGTGAACAACTCCAAACATGGCAGGTCCAATCACAGACATGCAGTGGCCAGGATATGCTGGTGTCACACAGGGCTGGATGGCAGTACATGTGGTTCATGCTTTTCCTTTCCACCATCTGCCAGGGCCCAAGTCGAATGCTGGGAACGGTGGTGCAGAAGCATCCAGACTGTGGATGACGGTGATACAAGACCAGCCGCCACGGTCCCTCACATGTTGTAAGCGACGTAGATGGGATCCAGCTGGTCGGCCAGGAATGAGTCACGAAGGTGCATGCGTTGCTTCTCTCCCCTGGAGTTGATGGGTATCACCCCGGGGTCTACGATGACCACCACACCCACGATGAGGTGGTGCTCCTCCAGGACCACGTTGGTTATCAGAGGCACCAGGTCCAGGGCGTCCTGCTCTGAGCCGCACAGCTCTGACACCACCACCAGCAGGTTGGTCCACGTAAACACAGCACTGTGAGGGACGAGAGCAGGGTGACTAAGAATATGGTCTCAACCAATGAGGAAGAGTTTGACATTTTTGCTGAGAGTTAAATGAGAAGATTATACCACTCTCAAGTTTGTACACTGAAAATGTACAAACAACACAAACCACTGCAGCAAAAAGTTAGTTCAGATCACATTAATATATACAAAAACCAAAGTCAAAAAATCTTTTGTAATGGAAAAAACAAACAAAAAATAATATGATAATTAATGAGCTTTCAAGGTCCGAACAGGTGTGGGGTTTTTTTCTACTGTCATACAGAGCCACTGTTTCCCCATTTCCAGTCTTTGTGCCAAGCTAAGCTAACTTGGTGTTGGCTGCAACTTCATATGAGCAAACAGACATGAAAGTGGAAATGATCTTCTCATGCAACTCTGACAAGAAGGTAAATAAGTTATATATAAATAAAATAGGCCCTTCTCTTGGTCATGGGGTAAAAACAAGATGTTGTAAAGTCAAAAATCCCACTAAAAACCAAAACAGAATTTCTGTGCATATTCTGCACAAGAGATAAAACTCTTGAATACAGTGTAATTGATAATATGTATGTATCTCACCTCTCAGCAATACTGCGGTGAGCCCGGGACACTGAGGTTTCAATGTCGATCGGGTGGTAGCGCAGCCCTCTTAGCTCCAAGGTCTCATCCAGCGAGCCCACCACAAAGAGAGCATCATGCCGATCTGAGCACAAACACCAAGGACAGGATGCAGACAAAGTAGAGGAGATGTGTAAGAAACTACGAGTGTGCTTACATCAGTTTGTTAAGTTTAAAGGTTTCACTCATTCAAAATCTACAATCAATTCATCATGAATTCATCAAGACAGGCAAACTAAATCTTGACATCTGTCTATCTTTACCCCCGCTGGCATCCAACAGCTCCGTCCTCTTCACGAAACCCAAGTATCCCGTCCTGGCCCATAAGGTCTGTGGGTCACCAAAGCTGAGCTTGGTGTTGAAGTGGTTGGCCTGAAGACTCTCCTCTCCATAGATGGTGTAGTAGCCACTGGCACTGTGAGGGCTGTTCACCCAGATCTAACAGAGAGAGAGAGAGAGAGAGAGAGAGAGAGAGAGAGAGAGAGAGAGAGAGAGAGGCACAATGTGGTTCACAGCTGCTTTCACCAGGAAGATGGTTTGTCATTAAACCATCTTGTTGTCATCACAGAAGGAGAGTGTCTATTTACAGCTTCCTCTCACCTCTCCAAGATGAGAATCACCCAGTGGACCTCTGGTCTCTGGATTTACGATTATCACCCGAACACCTGGCAGAATCTGTAGAAAGAAACAAATGAGTCATACAGTGTGAACATGCACCACTTGAACTTAATGATTCATTAAGTGAATCTACACCGTGGGTGTACACATGTAGCGCCTCACCTTGCCAGACTCCATTAGAGGAAGACTCTGAGGCGCTCCTCTCTCCACCAGCCTCACTCTGCAAAAGTCACACACGTAAGCAAACGTATACAATTAATTTTAAAAAAGCTTGCAACCTTTCTGTCAAATGAGAATCATCCTTCTTTTTCATGTTTTCACTGACGTCTAATGGCTATTGTTTTTCTTTAATATTTTCATTTACTGTTTAATGCTTTGAATTATTGTTATTTATGGGAGACACAGGTTAACGTCAGCTTTGGGTTAAATACAAGACATGAATACATGAAAAAACAATCCACAAAGGAAACACATTATTATTGATAACACATCAGTTAAGACCTAAACACCATATACTGCATATAGTTACAAGTATGACTGACATAATAAAATTAAAATCAGGAAAGCTCAGTTTAGGACATTAAACACTTTGTTTGCTTCAGCCAGTTCCCATGGTTGAAATGATCCACATGTTCTTACCTGTCATGGCGAAGAGACTTCATGTCCACATACACCGTACAGGGATCGGGACCAGTGGTGCCCTGTAACACACAAAGAGCTGGTCTATAGAGGCCCCACGGGTTCTCATCTGGGTAGAATCCAAAATGAGCATCTATGTGTGAAGCCGGTTTATGTTGCTTGGTGTACCTGCAGGCAGATGGCCAGGTTAACCCTGGAACCAAAAGCAGTGCTGACGGCTCTGGACGATAGGCCCACATCCTTAAACAGCTTGGAGAAGGAGTGTGTGAGGGCGAGGCGAGGGCGCTCCTCCGCTATCACCACGCAGCTCCGCACACAGGACAGGTTCACACCGCGGGCCTAAAACACACCCACAAATAATGATCAAATCCTCGAGGAATATTCTGCCATTCAGTGGTGGGATGTTACCAAGTACATTTACAGTGTGGTATTAGTACTTTTACTTAAGTAAAGGGTGAGAGTACTTCCTCCACCACTGCTGTCATTCATGATTCTCTCTCTTCATGTGCAGTCCTCACCTTGAGTAGCTCAGTCTGAGTGCCCAGTCCTTTAGTGCACAGCTCCATGACAGAGTAAGAGCAGAAGGTGTCTCTGATACGGTACTGACTGAGCGTGCTCAGCCACAGGGACAAGCAGCTCTCCAACTCAAAGGGAGGAATCAGGATGGACTGGTGACCTGAGTAAACACTACGAGACGAGACACGAAGGAGAAAACACAAATGATTGGATGAGAAACAACACGACAGAGACAGAGCATGTATGTATTATAGGCTGTGCTTTACTGTACCTGGCGAGGCACCACAAGACAAAGCCCAGACCACAGTAAGGATCCAGGCAGATGGCTATTTGGCGAGAGGAGTACAGTTCACACTGCAGCTTTATAGAGCGACACAGTGCACTGACCGCTGCATGAGAGATCTGCAACAAGCAAGAGGACACAGCAGAAAGTCAAAGGAAAATGTCTCACTGACACATGTCAATTTGTGAAGTTTGATGCTTTTCTGGTTTTTCTAATTCGCCTGACTTTCTGTTAACCAGTCTTTGCCAAATTCTACTTTGAGATGTCGTCTCTATCCTGCAGATGACCTTTTGAAATGCAACATGGCTTGTGGCTGCATTGCATTATATTGGACTGAGGTAAATGTAGGTAAGTGGAGGCTTTGTGTCCAGTCTGGCTCTTCTATCATGGATTTCTCACTGTATGCCCTGAACATCAGTGTAGAATGGCAGCTTTATAAAGACGCCACTGACTGTACTCTGTTCTTTATTATGTTTGTCAGCCCACAGTTTTCACTTCAGGGCAGAGGTCAACAGACAGAGGCAATTTCAGGGAGGCTGTACAACAGATGATTGACTGATCTCTATAACAACTAAAACCTTTCCTTCTCCTGACGGAACAATCACACCAATAGCTGGCGTTATCACCTCGAAAAAACAAAAACAAAAAAAAAACATGGTGGCTGAAGAAGGCTGATTTTTTTTTTCACCTCCTGGAGTCATTGGAGACAGCCTTTACAGTGGATGTGGCATCCAGAGTTTACAAAGCACCATTATCATTCATTCAGCATATTTCTGCTCATCGGATAAGTAGTAAGTCTAATATTCACTCTCTTTTAGATCTGTTTTTGGTCTATGGCAACTCTTGAGGAAAATATCTGACTTCTCAGCAGTAATATTCTCCAGTATGTTCATCATGATGTCAGGCGAGCTACAGAGTGAATGAAGAGAGGGAGCAGTGTCGGCGAGAACAAAGCAGTGAATCAGAGAAATAAAACTTTATTTTCTGATGGTTTCACTGTGGTTATCCCCCCCCACACACACCCCACCCCTACGGGAAGGTGCTGCATTGCCAGATTTTGTGTGCATGTGGCCTCTCTGCTGTGTCACCCTCAATCAAACAGACGCACAGACCTGCAGCTCTTTATAAATCCATGACACCGACAGAGGAAAGAGACGCAGACAGTTATGTAACCTGGACGCTACATTTGTTATAGTCCCGCCCTCACACCTGCGCTCTGTTATTGGCTGGAGGTTACACACCCAAAGGATAGCAGCCAGAAATGACCCGAACACAGCAAAATACCAATAAATTAATAAAATAGAAACAGTGGACACATACAGACACTAGCACTAATTTCTAGTGGGTCAAAGGGATTACATGTGTGTGAGTCTATACATTGTTTTTTACGACACCCCGACTTATTCTGCCTTCAATAACACGTGGATATTGGATTGGGATCAAGTGCAAACACAGCAATATTTGATAGAGAAGCTCATCTGTCTCACCTTTACCCCAGTGAGCATGCCTGTAGTGGACACGCTAAAGTCCAGATAAGCAATCATCTCTGCTGTGGGCGGCTTATAGATCTGTGGAGGCCGACGGCGAGGAAGATCATCTGCAAACAAGAACAGTGTTTTTTTGTTTTTTTTAAAAGAGAACAAAGTAAACATTAAATTACATTCAGACACAGTGCCCAACCAGAAATTAATCATTACCAGGTTCATCTCATATTGTCAAATATCGCTCTCAGGTACTGGTGCCATCATCAGATATTATTTATCGGTTGTAAAAAGATATAAAAGACGATATATGTAATAAAAGACAAACAAAGAAGATGTACAGTATAGCTGCAAGGAACAACAAACCAGAAGTGCACCAAGCACTTATCTAGCCACAAGTTTGTACCCATTGAGCAATTCTGGGAATAACTGGAGCATTACAGAGGAACGTCCCACTTCCTGTTTGTCTTATGCTGTGAACGGTCCACAATAACTGACACAAGTGTTTCTGACAGAACTGTGCACTCAATACACGACAAAGTTTGCACTCACTATGACGACAACTACCCACAACTATTTTACTGTCTTGAATTTATCTCATCAGCTTCTGAAAACAATGCATGTATTCTTCATTAAAAGGTACAGTTACTTTATGAGAAACATCAGCCTGCAGAGCCAGAGAGCTCCTGCAGTTCTAGACGCTCCAGCACAAGCACAAGTTTACAACAGATGAAAATGGATCACTGCATCGTTGGAATTTACAGTGAAACTCTATCAGGTGTAATCAATACATACACACACTGTCATTTTAAACTATCCAAAGATCGATCGTAGTGAGAAAATACCACAAGAACTATGCCAAATATCTGTATGCTGATACAAATTGGCTCAATCCACGATGACATAACTGTTTACTCATTCAAAGTACTTATGTTGAATAATAAATAATATGCCATGGCACGCTCTGATGTTGGAGCCAGTGGAATTCACAACTGTCTTCCTGTGTTCCTTCCTGTGTTTTCTTATTATATCAAGTCAAAATATCTGTCTTTTGTTACCTGTGTCAATGATCGTCGGCCACGTTTTGATGTTAACAGAGGCAGCAGCCTCTTTGGAGCGCAGAGTCCTCATGAGATGTTGAGTCGTCAGGATACATGCAGCTTTACTGACCTGGCAACAAAACACAAGCAGGGTTCATTTAAAAAAGGGAAACTGCTGCAAATTGTTAAAAAAAATTAAACAAAACGGCCACAAACAGCTGTAAGCACACATGTAACACGATCTATCTTCCTATAACAACAACCCATACTGAATTTTGAGGCTGATACAGAAACATGTTTGATAGGGGTCCCTTCCTTTTCTTTTATTTTAATGGGAAGTGTAGTGTAGGAAGTGAAGTGTACTTTTTGGAAGCTAGAAGCTAGTTGCTAAAGTTCTTTTTGGGAGAAGGGTGATCACAGGCGGCTCAACGTCTCCAGGTTATTTATGATAACATCTACTGTACATATAGGCCACAACTAATGTCCTGTATGTACACACAAACCTACGTGCTTGCAATGACACACGTGCATGTGCAAATGTGCACTTACATCAATAATCATGCGGACAGTCGGCAGTGTGGCTGCCAGGTTCTGAGGGTGTGGAGGTCTGACGTTTACAGGAACACATCCCGCGTAGAGACAGCCGTAGAAGGCGGCTATCAAATCAATACCTGAGAGAAAGATGGAGGACAAAGATGGAGTTAAAAAAACTGAGAAAACTGTCCATGTCTTACAATAATTAATCTCTATGGGAGTGATGTGTAGACACAGACAGGAAGCCAGAGGCAGAACCCACCAGGAGGATAGAGCAGCACCACATTCTCTCCAGTGTTGATGCTGCCTTTCTCCATGAGCGCTGCAGCTATCTTCTCCGCCCGCTTGTGAAGCTGCACGCAGGTCGCTGTGCTCACTGCTACACCCTACACGAGGACACCAGAAACACAAGGTTTAATTCACGCAGCAATATCTTGACATAATTCTTGTGCGTTACAGTTAAAGTGACATTAAGTGTACGAAGAGATCTGACTGGTACCTTGGCATTAAGAAGAACAAAGAGGACATGGTCTGGGTCTGTCTGTGCCCTCCAGTGCAGAGCCTCTGTCAAATACTGATGCTGAAACAAACAGGAAAAAGTAATTAGATATATGTACTGTGTACGTGAGGGTGTGCTTCAATCTTAATCTATATACATTATTACAAACACAACTATGAAGGGCGTAAACAGGGAGGAGTTTTGTGCTGATGGACGAACTTCGATACCTTGATACAACAAACTAAAGTGGTGCTCAGAGACTGCATACCTCAGTACACCAGCTGTCCGGCATAAATTATCTCGTGCCAACGTGCAAACAATTTATGCCACATACTCTGAGCCAATCCAGCTCTTAAAATAATGAACAATAACTTGGGATGTGAAAGGTACATCTGCAGTAAAACTAGGGACGGCTGCAGAGGGTGCATATCTTCTAACACAGATAAAAAAAGAAACAAACTGAAAACATGCACATTTTGACTTGCGTCACATTTAAACACAAAATAAAACCACAACACAATAATTTAAGAGCATGACCATAATAAAAAATGGTGTGGGGGAGGATGCCAGAGGGGCGCCATAATTCTTACCATCACAGTGGGCCACATACAGAGCTACATCCACAGAGAGACAAGAGCAGAAAGAGAGAAGATTTTTTTTTTGTTTACATCTACAAAAGTGAGCCTGAGCTGAGCCTGGAGCATTGTTACACCGACAGTGGAGTCTTCACACTTAACTATTCACTACTGGGCCCTGGTTTCCTGCTGATCGAAGGACATGCACGTGGCTCTTTTGAAAACAGGAACATAGTTATACAGGGTCACAGATAACACAGAGTTAGTGCCTGTATTACCTTCCGGACAAGATCCTGGTCTTCGATCATGCCGAGGTCCCTGCCTGCAGCCTGGGCAATCCTCTTCCCTGCCACCAGGTTACCCACCATCACAGACGCAGGACCTACACCAACTAGATAGATAGATAGATAGATAGACAGAGAGAGAGAGAGAGAGAGAGAGAGAGAGAGAGAGAGATAGCTGTACTTTATTTGTCCCAAACTGGGAAATTCTTTTGTTGTAGCAGTTACAGTTGAAACAACACATCACATTAAACAACAAGGTCACATGACATAAGAGTGCAACAAACGAGTAGCCAAAAACCACTAATCCTATGAGTAATAATGTAGAGGTAGATGTGATGTGCAAGATATGCAAAATGTTTTGCAAAAAACATTGAATGACCAGATCTAGTGCAAGCAGATCAGAAACAGAATCAGTAAACTACAGCACTGTGAGTCCAGTGTTTTTCTCTGCCAGACTGAGCTGCACAGTTAAACAGTCTTAAACAGTCTTATTGCTTGTGACAGCAGAGCTGAATTAGTCTGTTGGAGACCGAGCTCTGCTCTCTGTCCAGCAGCTGGTGGAGAGGGTGCTCAGGGTTATCCAGAATCGATAACAGTTTGTCCAGTGTCCTCTCCAACACAGCCTCGAAAGTGTGATAACTGAACCTGCCTTTTTAATCACTTTATTGAGTCTGTTTGTGTTTCCTGCTCCGATGCTGCTTCCCCAGCAGACGACAGCAAAATACAAGGCACTGGCCATGACTGACAGGTAGAATATTTCCAACATTCTGCTGCACACATTGAAGGATCACAGCTTCCTCAGGAAAAAGAGTCCGCTCATCCCCTTCTGGTGTACAGCTTCGGTGTTGGTTTTCCAGTCCAGCTTGTTATCAATGTGGATGCCAAGGTACTTGTAGTCATCCACCCTGTTCACCTCCTCTCCCAGGATACACAGGGGCTGTGTCAGCATCCTCAAGTTTGTATAAGGAGTAAAACTGGAGCCACTATAAAGTTTTCACACAAGCTTCATGTAAGTATGCAACGTAGCAGGGGCACAGCAGTCGGGACCAAAATGGATATAAGTTATTTTACCTTTCAGTGTTTTTCATCTACATCTTGATTTTATGCATAACACTTTTTGATTCTTTTGGTATGTTGTGTTTCTGCATGTCCATATTAGATTAGATAGCTGTTTGTTGGTTTGTTTTGGTGAATATTTGGACGTGTGCTATGAGTAGGTTGTTTTATGACATTTAGTGAACTTGACCACAGTCAAGACCAAAACGGCAGAATATCACTCTCCCAAATTCAGAAACTGTTATGTGTGCGTTATATAACATCCATAACCATGCTTCTATTTCACAAATCACTTCATACCCTGACTGACTCTTGCGTGCAGGACAATCGGACATTTCTCTCTTCCTCCTTCTCTCTGTGAGTGACAGCTATGGTCAGCCGTTACCTCATCCAATCAGAAAAGAGCTTCAGACAAATTTCACCAGCCTGGTTTAAAGATATGTGCCACCTACCCGGCTGCTTCTGGCGGGGCTTGGGCAGGTTGGTGACACACGTATGGGGACACATGAGGATGTTGCAGGGGTGCAGCTGGCCATCTAAGAAGAACTGCTTGGTGTCAGAGATGTGGATGCCACCCAGGGGTGTTTTCGGTAAGGTGTTGGCCGGGACCAGAGCCAAACAGTAGAGGCCCACCTGATGGATGCTGTCGATAGCCTGCAGAGGAAACCCCACATCGAGACAAAGTTTGTTGAGTTGTAAGTGAGTTACAGATTTTACAGAAACAGCAAAGTCTGTAAAATGAGTTTTCCAAGGTCTGAAAGTAAACTTTGTCAACAAAAATGGTGATTTTGTCTCTGTATCACAGACAGTCATTCACCATTGCAGTGTAGCAGCACTGACAATGATTCATCAGGCTTGAACTTATTATTTAGTATTTACATACTTTGCACATTATTCCATGTTACCTGAAGCACCCGGCTCATCCACTGGAAGCTGTCCTCCTCGCTGGCATCTGGCCTCTGCTCCGCCACAATCACAACCCTCTCATCATAGAATACAGTGACTGAAAACACAGCGATCCTGACACACAGATACACACACAGTTATGTTCAGCATTATATGTACAGCAGTTTCAATGCACCCTCAAACATGTTGTTCATAGATGTCAACATCACATTCAGTCAGGCCTCCTATTGGGCCTGCTGTGTTTCCTTTGTACCAGCAGATGTCAGTAGTGATAAACCATGATTCACACTTCTCCAACAGAGGAGCTCATCGCTTCTTAAACACACTTTGCACAAAGAAGAATTTGGTGGTCTCCTCACCTCCCACGGTACACAGTCTTGACCGGCTCCACAGCGAGAGCAGTGGCCACCAGGTCGTCGGCGTTGTGTCTCCGCCCGCTCACCATCAGCAGACCCTCGATCTTCCCCACCACAAAGATCAGACTGCCCTGTATGGAGCGGGGGACACACCACACAGCAGGGGTCATTATTCTCTTAATAATACCCTAACCCTATTAAGTATACGGTCCCATTCAAAGACAGAGAGAGAAGGACGGTTTCCAGGAGGGCTCCAGTTACCACAGATGCTGCACTCTAATGAAACGATACTACTTACTGGGCCAACAAACCCCAAGAGTCCTGACCGCACAAATGGAATCTCTCCAATGGGAACTCCATTAGCATTAACCGGTATCACCTGCACACAACAACCGGACAGGAAAGAGATGATAAAAAGAAATGAATTAACTTTGTTATTTCATGAGATGGGATCAGCACAGTCAGGTTGTGGGTGTGACCCTGCTTTCATACCTCAAAGGTGTTTTTGGTGACTCCGGGCAGGCCGTAGTACATGTTGCCTCCAGCACGCGAGTTTACTATTATCTCTCCTATCTCGTCTGTTTTACACAACTGAGGAGGTCCATCTGGCTTAACAATGCACATCAGAGCTGGAGACACACAAAGGCAACATTTAGAGAATAAGGACTTCATAACTTAAGAGGTATATTGATGTGAACATCTCGCTTAACAGAGGGCAAATATCTGTATTGCTGTTAAAAAACCTTTCCTCATCTAGCTGTTGGAGTTAGCAGAGTTTAAAAAATGAAAGAAAAAAATTCAGAAGGAATATTGATTTTATGAGCTGTGTTGCTTTAGAGAAATGGAAAGAGTCTCATTGTCTTCTATTGTAGATACTATAATGATATAAGAGCATCAATATTTAATTAAATGGCTTGACAAAACCCTGAAACATTCTGGTGCAGAGATAATCAAATTGAAAGTTATTTAATGTATAAGATGTATGGAAGAGACAGTCTTAGATATGGAAAAGCATCACAATTCAGTTTTCCAGTGTGTCTATAATTATATGGTTGTACTGTATCTTTATTATAAATGCATGAATTTTGTTGTAGACACAAAGGCCTGAAAAGCTGAAGTGAAGCACACCATACATTTGTCTTCCAGAGCGCAGTTGGTTTATATTCATGAAGGCGTGAAATGAAATCAACTTGCAGAGATTTAGTTTGAGTTACTGTACATATAGTCTATCATAGGGAAAAGTTATCTCAGCATCCTGTGGTAATGCAGAGAGCATTGTCTGTGTGTTTTTCATGTTGGCTTATTATGCTTTTATTTCTGGCAATATACTGTAGGTCACAAACGCTTTTTCTGTCAGAGTTTCCCACAAGCACCTATCTGTCATTGGTTTTTCATGCTTCCCTCTTGACTCATCTATCTTTCCTTCCATGCTCACCTCCAGGCATGACATGCCCCACATCTTGTACAGTCAGGGCGGAGTTTTTGTCCTCAGTGTTGACCCTGATGACACCGTGGCTCAGGCCGCCCATGGACAGAATGGCACGGGCGGGGAGGGGTGCACCAGGCACTCCCGGTCTACACGGGAAAGAGATTGATCAAACATGAGCATTTCCAACCGTCCCATCTGCTCCCACAGTTATCCATCTGCCCACCCACCCATGTACACCAACGCATTCGGCAGACTACTTCTTCATCCACCCTGTTAGACCAGTAACAATGATAATCAACCTTGACCGAAGCAGTGTGTCATGTTTTTTTTCTCTTTGTCAGCTTTTGTTAATCATCACACATTTTCATGGGACTTGGACTGAAATGGAGAGTGCGAGGGTGGAAAGAAGGTGGATGGGACCAAAGACTTGAAAGAAAGAAGGAGTTTCTGTCTCCCTTTGTTTTTGTCTTTTTCATCTGATATAATGCTAAAATAGGGGGTCAGTGACATACCTGCGTATAGCTACTGTCATGGCCTCAGGGGAGGTGGCACAGGGACAGATAACCTCAGGTTTCAGCCCATGAGACTGAAACACGTTCAGGAAGGCATCACAGGAAGACACCGACCCTGCACGGCAAGAGATTCAATGTATTACAACTAATTTGAAAAGTCCTAGTTTTACAAAGCCGGGGGTCAGGAGGTACTCACAGGGGTTAGCACCATCAGCAACAATCAGCATACGTAATGAAGCCAGACTGGTGTCTCTCTGGTCCCGATGAGCCATCATGGCCCAGTGGAGATCACGGCACTTCACCAAAGCCACACGAGCTGCATGAGAATGAGAGACATGTTATTTATTGAATTCTTGTTTATGGCATTGCTTTAGCTGAGAGAGCAGTGTAGGTTACCTTTGTGGATGTGGACCCTCTGGACCCAGGAGAGGGGACAGGCCTTCATGACTGCGTAGGGGACACTGATAGTGTGTATCCTGTTCATCACAGCCTGGAAACAAACAAAACCTGATTAAACAGCTAATACTGTATAATGCTGTTTTTCCCATCATGACAAGAACCTCACATTGAGTTCATTCTATTAGATGACACATTAGATGTTACAAGGACTCTCTGTTTCCACCAGAATCTAATGATTGGGTCGATAAATTGTAGTTTATCGTGCCATTATCAATGCTGTAAAATATGTAATATGTCAAAATAATGGATTCAATAACAGAAATGAGTGAAATGGCATTATGTGGGTGTGATAAACAAAAAAGGAAACATCTCTGTTCAAAGAATAAAAAAGAAATCACCCAAAACTCACAGTTAGAGGAGAAAAGGAGAGCTTAGCTGGATAATTTAATGTGAGCACCAGATCAACATATGTTTGATATCTGTATAATGAGAATAACTCATGAAACAGAAACGGAACTAAAGCAGCTCTAATTGATAAGAAAATACCAATAGTCCCAATAAAACATTGGATTTTTCATTTTTCAATTAAGGAATCATTTAGGATTTATGAGGTGAGTTTGCCAGATACTTGATGAGAACACAGACACTAAAATCCCCTTTTCTGTTTTGTTGTGGGGCAACTAGAATCATCTATAATCTCTTTGAACATAGATGATTTGGTGCTTATCATCACATCACTCAAAAAAAGAGTCAATGTAGAGACTTTGTGAAATCCTTTCTGGAGCTTGCATGTGCATTAAATCATACATAAACACATCCACACACACTTACTGTGAGCACTCCATGCCACAGGCCCATATCCTTTTTAAAGTCCAGGACATTCACTAAAGTCTCCCCTTAGAGTGAAGAAAGACAAGAGAGACTTATAACAACAGTGTTGATGAAGGAACCTTCAAATGATAGATGATGACGGCGGTCCGGGTCCTCACTCACCCTCACAGTAGTTGCAGGCCTGGGTCAGTGCTTGGCAGTGGGTCAACATGGCTACTTTAGACACGGCTACACCCACCACTGTGCCCTCTTTACTCGCCTTGTACTGAACAGAGAGGAAACACCAGAGGAACATGTAAAAAGACTCTTTAAAATAATTACTGGGTATTGTAATCAGTAGGCAGCTCTGTTACCTCGATGTATGCAGGGTCAGTGTTGGCGGTGGGGATGTGCGGCTGCCAGTCTTTGGAAGGCTTGGTCAGGTATTTTGAGTCTGTCACCACCCACTTTAGTCGAGGCCAGCCTATCAGAGATCGATCAAAGTAAAGCCAAGGAAAATGAATGGGGTCTTACATTATAATTAAGAATATTTAAAAAAGAGGCACTGATCATCACCTTTTAATAAAAACACAGTAGAGTAGAGAGAGAGAGAGCAGAGAGTACATTTGTACCCTCTCTGCATTACAATTTTGTTCCACAAACAGTCTGAAGGTGACCGGAGATTGAGCCATTTTATGTTTTACCTTCAGCAATATTTAATTTCATTTTTATCAAGATAAATGATATAAAATAATTTGTGTGAAGGTCAATAAATTCAGAAAGAGCTCGCTGACCTTTAAACTGCAGTATTTCCCCGGTGGGTGTCTTGGGTAAACCCTTCAGACAGATCTCACTGGTCAGAGCCAGACCAACACCACAGCTACCGAGCAGGAACCCCACCTGACTGATACCTGCATCCTGGAGACACACACACAAGCCCAAAAAACAGATTTATAGTTGAACAGAAAGAAAAAAATCTGTACTTACAAAATGCACATGTTCCTCAGCATTTTCTTACCTTGCGAGACAGTGGTACCTCAATAGGTACAGGTATGACTTCAGCCAGGAGGCAGCCGTAGAAGGCCACCCAGAACATCCCAGGGTCACTGTTGGGGTACACCAGCGCCACCTACAGAGACATCAAATGCCACATTTAGGATCGTTTCACTGTTTGCTAACATCAGCACAGTAACATGTGCACAATAACAACGCTGGCTTGCTGATGTTTAGCAGGGATATCACCATGTTCACCATCCTCATTTAGTGGTTTATTATGCTGACATTTGCAAATTTACACTAAACACAAAGAGCAGCAATTTCATAGCAGTTGATATTGTCGAGATAAAGAATAATACTTCAGTTCTTCTTATAGTGAAATCAGTGTTTATTTCTGTCTTTGATCAATAATTTACTCATCAATAATCAATAATAAATCCCTCCTGGTGCCTCTATGGGTTCAGTTCCTTACAAATGGCATGTCAACAAGACAGAAGTTACAAATATACAGGTTTAAATTGAATGCCGCACCTTGCTGCTGCAAATACTGTGAAGTGTTGCATTCCTAATTGATTTGTCAGGATGACACATAGTTTGTGTGTGTTTGTTGTGAGTGTGTGTGTGTCTGTTTTCTGTCAGTGTGTCAGCTCTCTCACCCGGTCTCCAGGTTTGAGGATTTGCTCGTTCTTGGCGCCCAGCTTGTTCAGGAGGGTGTACGCCAGCTTCACGCTGCGACTCCACAGCTTCCCTAACAGACAGAAGGTGGAGTGGGGAGGAGGAAGTTAGGAGGGAAGGTTATGGGTCTTAAGGCTGCCAAAAAATCTCATGTCACAGAGTATACATATCTTTCTATTATCTTGATGAACCGTTCAGTTAAAACTCCCTCCAGCTGATGACACTGTAAACTCCAGCCTCTGCATATTCGCAGTCTGCTGTCTCACCATAAGTCAGTGTATAGAGCGGTTTGCCCGTGATGTCGAGAGCGGTGAGGGCAGGGCTCTTCCCCTGAGTGGCCCCCCAACGAGCCAACGCTGCCTGCAGGGCTGGGGGCCAGTTACTGACCACTCCCAAAGGCTCCCCTTTCACCGGGATGATCTGACGGCCCTCTGGCTTCGGTGTGTTGGGGTCCGGCTGGGGTACTGTGTGAGAGAGGCAACAGAACACTTCAGGGTATATTAAAGATGACTGAGAGGTCTTATAGATCAATTATAAGCTATTCATAAAAAAGTTTTGGGTTGCTAGGTTGTGATAAATGCCTTTAACTGGGCCACATAGCATTCATTTACAACTTAATAACATTTGTAACTGCCATATCTGGCAACTTGATGGATTCATTGCCCTTTATTAATGATTTCCTAACATTTATAGCTTCAGACTTGATAATGAATTAAAAAGCCATAAATATTTATTAACTACTTAGGTACATTTATAACTGCATTGTTACGAAGCGGAAAGGATACACAAAAGGATTTTTGATTTTTTTTTAATTCAAGAGTTGAACCTATTACAGGCTTATAATGAATCTGTAAAGCATTAGTAAATGATTTATTAACTATTAACAAAGTCATTAGTTACAATTTATCAACAGCGGTTTGTAAATAGTTACTTCTTAGTGTTATCCAATATGTATTTCTTAATGTAGAGAAATTTGTAGATAAATGAAACAAGTTTGCACAAATCATTCAATCTTTTTTGTTTAATTCAATGATCCAGTGATGAGATGTACAGTGTTGGAGAAAAACATTTGCAGCTGTGTGTTTCACAAAGCCATGTACCTTCTACGATCTCCTCTGCGTCGTCGGTGAAGAACTCGCTCAGCGGGGGCCTCTTGGGCCTCTTTAAGGTGTTGAGCAGCTGCTGGATCTTCGTGGACACTCGGCTGCTCACGGGAACTCCTACAGGCAGGATGAAGGTGGAGAGGACGTCGTCAGGACAAACATACAGGCACACACACATCGTGGCTCGTACACACAGTGACAATCACAGTGACGGTCGCGACATGTTTAAACTTCGTACCATCTCATAGTCTGCTGCTCTTCATCCCAAAACACTGTATTTGTTGTGAAGATTTGAATTGATTGTAATATCTTTTGGGAATGAAAAGCAGCAAAGGGAGGTGGCAACAACACAAGGAAAAGACGGTGAGAACTGGGGTAAAGGTTGTTTTCTTTGGTTTGGGATCAGACGTGAGGATTCATTCTGTGTGTGTTGTTTTCGTTGCATTTATTTCTATAATCATTCATTACAAACAGGAGGGAGAGTCAGGGTACAACAGTACACACACAAGGCTACGGACATGATATGTTAAGGAGTTTCCTTACTCTGGATATTACCTCTTCCTACCAGCCAGTCAAATAAACATGTGACAGGGTCGAGAAAGATCATGAAGAAAAAAAGAAAGCAGTAAAGTCTGATTAATGATATATTATAATGACAGTAATTTTGAAGAGAGAAGAGTTGGATGAGTGGAGTCAGACAGAAGCTCCCCCAGAGATACACAAACAAATACAAATATTATGAGGTGGAGTCGTTACCGTCTGCGGTCTCCATCATGCTCGAGCGGCTCTGGCCGCGGCTCATCCCTCGGACCACGGCGTTGGAGGGCAAGTCCACCCGCGGCCCTCTGGATGGAGGGGCCACAGCTGTCACATCTGGAGGGGGGGCGCTGTTCTCTGAGGGGGCTGAAGGTGAAGCAAGGGGGGGACAGTCTGAACAAAGCCATCCTGAAGTCTCAGCTAACTTTCTAATTACATATGCTTAAATCTAACGAACCTAATAAGAGCAGTTGTGTCTAATATGTTAAATATTTTACATCAGAGTGATATCAGTGGAGTGTCTCACCGATGCGACTGTGAGCCAGCATGTCAGTCACAGCTGCAGTGTGGGGACGCTCCTGCGGCTGGTAGTGAGGCTGATACAGAGGCTGGTACTGCGGCTTGTACTGGGGCTGAGGCTGGCTCTGAGGCTGCGGCTTGGCCTCCCCGTGGGACAGGGTGGAGGAGGCCGAGGAGGAGGTGGAGGAGCCCTGGACGGTGCGGTTGATCCAGGAGTCCGGACTCTGCAGGTTTGGATTGACCACAGGCGGAGGAGCTGTGACCACTGACGACTGCCTGCGGACAGACGTCTCATCTTCAGAGCCTGACGACGAGTCTGAGCAAGAGAGAGCAGAGTCTGAATTATCCAGCTCTTGACTGTCCAGGCTAAAGGTCAATCTGTAGGACCGCCCTCCTTCCTGTCCTACCTGGTGGTGTGCGGGTTTCGATGGGAGACTGCACATAGGTGGAGCGTCGCTTGGTCGGCATGGGGAGCGCCATCTTTTCCTCTTTGTGTTTAGCCAGGGCAGCTTGTACTGCCTCAGTATGGATATCTGCAAAAAATAATTCGGTTTGAATAAGAGACGGCTTGACTTAATCCTGGCAACTCTGGATCTGATTCAAAACAAGGACACAATAAAAGAATCAAGAGAGCAATGAAAGCATCTTTTTAAAATGGACTCATCAAGAGGCCATTTGCTCACAACACAAACTCACATTATTCCCTTACTAAGGGATTCTTGCTGTCTTTAAAAGTACCTCCTTTCCCTAACTGCTGCTTGAATTGTAGTTTTATTAAGATAAGATAAGATAAGATAAGATAAGATAAGCCTTTATTCGTGCCACAGTGGGGAAATTCACATGTCACAGCAGCACAGGGGATAGCAGCAGTTAAATACTAAGAATAAATAACAGTCTAAAAAAAAGGAGGTATACACAAGTTTGCATTACTTATTTACACTTTTGAGTATGGATATGAAATATAAAATCTGAAATATAAAAATATACGACCAGTATAAAATAAATGACCATTAAAAATACACAATGGGCCTAAACTGAGGTAAGAAATGACAGCCTAGATACGGAATATTAAATATTAAGTACTAAATACAGAATATTGCACATTGACTTGGTCAAGTATTGCACAGTATTCAATTTTTATTGTTTGAGTCCTCTTAATCGATGGGTCTCAACTAATGAGATACGGCCCCTGAAAGGCCCTGCTCCAAAATAAGGTAAGAATCCGGTTCCTCCTTCAAAAGTTTTGCAGTTTCTGGAAAAGTTTCTGCTGTCAAAAAAGTCAGATTTTTCTTGCCACAAAGGAGGTGGCAGGATAAATCTGACAGTTAATCGGAAAGAAGAGAATAGAAACAAACATCTGCTGAACATAACTGTTTATTTTTGCTCCAACGATTATTCAAATTAAGCAAGCCGAGAGGGAAAAATCACTGTGGACACCCTCCTCTCAGCTCATACACACATTCAACCTGTGACAGCTCTTTGTTTTTAATATTTGGTAACCACTGATTCATTCATCTCCAGTAATTTCTGACAGCAGCAATTTAGTCAGTAAGGCTTTGCTAAAGAAGAAACAGCATTTTAACAGCATAACATAAAAAAGTGAAGTCGGGAGAAAATCCTCAGAAGATGACTGTGTTTTCCCACTAAAACAGGAAACCATGACGGGAGGAGAGAGAGCGCCCACACGCTTGCCTCCACACATGCACACGCGGATGCACACGGTAATAAATGCAGAGATACTTTCTCTTGACGACACCCACGGGCACATTAAACACAACCACATGAGCATCCACACAGTCGGGCTACGTAACAAAACGTGTGCAACAAAAGCCCACTCACTGACAAATCACATCCATTAACTCAGGGGACGCAAATTCCATTCAAACATCAACACATTTAAATAAATCATCAAGCACAGCTCATTACACAGCAGCAGTGGGGACCATAATTACATAACTGGCATTCTGCTGAAACAGACCGCTCTGGGCTCTTTCATAACGTGCACCGTCCACCCTCACACAGGGCGTCAGGCTGACTCCTTACACATGTCTGGGAGGATGAGGGGTCGTCTCCATGGGGGGTTTTACACCAGCTCTGATCAACACAGAGATGTATGTACCATGTATGTACTCTATCTCTTTGGTTTACTATTGCAACTTACAGAACATACATGTGTATCTATAGAGACAGCATCACTGTATGTCGGTGAACACAGTGCACCAACAGGTTGTTTGAGAAGAGCAATAAATGGTGGAAGCTCGAGGAGATGAGAGGCAATTGAATTAAAGTTGTTGTGCTCTTTCTCTGCCGCTCACAAAATGATAAATACTTTAATCTCTTCTGTTTCCCATTGCTGCACTCTTTTGTCATTTCTTTTTATTATTATTTATTTATGCTGAGTGCCTCTCTTAAAACTCTGCCTTTCCATTTTTCAGTCATCCTAACAGCTTGGCTCTGCAGATGCTGTTATCTGTTTGACAGTCGGTCCGCGTTGAAGTAGCGCATCGACTTTTGGATGAATTGCCGTGAAATTCTGCACATTCACAAATTGTGGTGTTGTCTGTCAGCTGACTGTGTCTAAAACAATGTAACAGGAACAGTCTTGTAATAAATCTTTCCTTCATGTAGATTATAATGTTCATTGTTTATTGAAACTGAGGTGTTGATTTAACTTTATGATCATTTTGGAGGCTGTAGTTGGTGGTGCTGTTGAACTGTATTGTGTTGTACAGAGAAAATAAAAAAGATTTTATCCACCCCATTTACATCACTGTGGGTAGAAACACCTCTCTCTCTATCTAACAGACTGAAATTTCTGCATTTTAAAGTGGCCTCAAAAGTATGAAACAAAATGTAGGGTTCATGACAGACGTACTACCTTCTCACAAAAACACCAAAATACAGTCAATCACCTTTGATAGATGCAAAAATTACAGGTATGAACACTACACCACAGGCAGCTATGGTTCAGGAGGTAGAATTATATGATTGAGGCCATTTACTACACTTGTAAAAATGCTGATGAAATCTCAATTTACTGCTCACTACGCAGTGAACTATAGATTATAACAGGAATGAGTGAGTAATGTCCTCCTGCTCCCTTTGAAAGCAGCCTAGTTGAAATGGTGCCGTATCAGTGCACTGCTCCTGTACATGAACTGTACAACACACTGAACATAGCAAAATGGATGGCACGCTCATCACATTGTCCTTGCCCTGCGTTGTTCTCCTCCAGGCTTTTAACTCATCAGTCCTACCAAACTTTACCTCTACGCTGTTAAAGCTGAAGATAACACTGCTACTTTCCCTCAGTACATTTAATTTACACTCATTACTCTGCTATTTCTCGATATGCTGCACCAATCTCCATTTTTGTCTTCGGCCTATTTTTTCCAGCTCTAATCCTCCACAATCTCCTTCTGAATCCTTCAGTGAGATCAAAAAAATATTCTGTTACTGGTCAGATTTTCTATGACAATGAAGCATTTTCAAACAGCCCTCCGGCAGACTGCAGCCTAACAGACGGACTCTAGATTAGTCAGCCTGGTATTTAGCATGCAGGAGTGTGAGTGTGCTTCGCTGGAGAGGCAAGAACTGATGAAAAGGCAAGAAGGAAGAGAGAATTAAGAAAAGAGACAGCAGGGTGTGGGCTGGTCTGGAGGGAGGATGTTTTTACAGTCTAACCCTCAGCTAACAGATGCTCTGAAATCCTCCTCACGTGCTTTCACCTCTACTCTACTGCTCTGCTCTGTTTTCCTTGATCCTCGTCAGCGTCAGGTTTTCCCCTCCAGATCAGTATCCCCCCTGTTCTCCTCACAGCCTCCTCACACATAGCCAGGCAGTGACATCACTCTGCTTTCACAGAGGGGGGGCCCTCACTGAGGGGCTACCCCAGCTGCAGGGCTGCACTGTTGTCTGTCTCCCTCTTTCTCTTTCTCTTTCACACACACACACACACACACACACACACACACACACACACACACACACACACAGTTCTTCTTTAATTGGTCCCTTTGAAACAGGCCAATGACTGAGCTTAAAAACAGGCTGGCTTGACAAGTGAAGCTAATGTAGGCTAATTTGAGCACAGCAAAAGTATCAGAGGAAACTATGTACAACCCCAGATCCAAAAAAAAGTTGGGATGCTGTGTAAAACATAAATAAAACAGAATGTGATGATTTGCTAATTCTTTTGAATACTCAACTGAAAACAGTACAAAGACAATATATTTAATGTGTGACCTCATCGACCTCAATATCTGCTTATTCCAAATTCGATGGCAGCAACATGTTTCAATCAAGTTGGGACAGGAGCAACAAAACACTATGAAAGTTGTGGACTGATCCAAAAACACCTGTTTGGATCATTCCACAGGTAAACAGGTTCATTGGTAACAGGTGATAGGATCATGATTGGGTATGAAAGGTTCATCCTGGAAAGACTCAGTCGTTCACAAGCGAGGATGGAGAGAGGTTCAACACTGTCAAACACATGATTGTTTGAAGCAGATTAATACATGGAATCAGGAACACTTTGTAAAACTGTTGTCAGTAAACACAGTTTGTTTGTGAATGACTGAGTCCCAACTTTCTAGGAACTGGGGTTGTATATGCTCAGTGATTGGTGCATCAGAGGTGCTTTAACGTTTGGTAAAATAAAGTGACGCTGAAGTTTCTCCCCTGATATTGAAAGGGGTTTTGTTAGTTTTGGAGTCCTGACCTGATCTGTAGCGTTCATCCCTGGTTCCTCCACCGCGATGTGTTCTGCGGGAGCGACGTTCTCTGTAACGTGACGAGCTGGATGGAGGAGGGGCGTGGCTGGAGGAGGAGCTTGGAGCGGGAGGCTGTGCGTCATTCTGACGAGGAGGCTCCACTGTCAAATACATAAACAACAAACGTGGTAATTAAAAAAGCACAAGAGAATCCATCTATTGTCTGGCTTCTCTGATAGTGTGATCTCAGTCGCTGCGTTAATGAGAATTCCAGGTAGTATCAACAGCAATTTCTGTCAACACCAACTTAACTTCTGCCTCTTAGGAGCAAAACAATGTAAATTAGAAGGCTGTGGATTTCCCCAGTGGCTTAACCCTCATTTCAAGGCCCCGAAATTTAATTAAAATCAGTGTAATTTTGTTTGTTTGCAAGCAGAGAGGAAAACAACAAAATACACAGTCGTGTCTGTGCTGGGGGAAAAAAAAAGGCCATGGGTTTTTACCTGGCGTGTGGATGATGTATGGAGCCAGGAGTTTGGTCTTTTTCTTCTCGTAGCCCTTCTGTGTTATGTCACCTGCAAAAAGAAAACAGAGAAAAGTGAGACTTCACTTGCAGACTGGCCAAGTCAAATCAACTTAGACAGGATGAGAATAAACATTGGTTCATTCATATTGTAAACAGTAGTGACATTCAACATTTTAGTGGCAGTCTTTTTCCATTTTGCATCTCATAACAGATATGAAGTCATGTATTCTTGTAATTTTAGGAATAAGTAGAATTACAGACTCGCTGTTTACGTCCATGTCTCTCCAGACTCATGTACGTTGTGATGGAATTTAATACAACATATTAAGTGTATTTTTTCTGTCAATTGGAAGTTCTCGCTATATTGACATGTATGATTCCAGTGAATAATTTCCAGTGAGAAACATCTTCACTTAGAGATTATTATTAGAGTACAGAAGACTGATCGAGAGCTTCATCACATGCTGCAACAACAATCATCTGAAGGTCAATATCAGCAAAACCAGTGAGCTTGTGGTGACTACAATGCTTCAAATATGGATGTTGCAGCAAAGAAGATACAGATTCTCAAACATGGATGCTCCAACCCTGCAGCACAGAAGATCTTTACAATCAGCACAGTTTCAAGATGTAAAATATGGTCATAATCTGCCCTTCTGTTCCTGAGTTACTACACACACCATGACGTCACAGTGAAGCTGACCTTTGACCTTTTGGATATAAACGTCACCACTTCATCATTTTCTCCTATTAGACATTTGTGTCAATTAAAAAACAAACACAACAAATGTGTTAAGTGAGGTCACAGTGACCTTCATGGTGACAGTTCATCCTTGAGTTCAACTGGAAATTTGTGGCAGATGTAATGAAATTCACTCCAGGAATTCATGAGAGAAACCCAAAAAAATAATACCTCTGGCTGTAACCAGCATGGAGGCATAAAAAATACCCATTCAGAAAAACGATTACAGACTGAACACTTCTGCACTGATCTACATTCTCTGATGTGTCTGAATGTGTGATCACCACCTGTTCAAATGAATGAATGGAGATAAGAGCATCAGAGATCAGGCAGGTAAAAAACAACAACAACAAAACTTAGTAAAGGAGAAGATGGAAGCACAGATGGATGCACACAGCGTTGCAGTAATCTCCAGGGATGACTGAGGGCGTCAAAAGATGTGGCTCACTTCCAGCCTCAAGTACAACACGAAGGCAAAAACAAAACAAGACTAAATTTGGAAACGTACGGAAGCGTGGGCAAGAGATGGGATGATTCACCGAGAGAAAACAGAGAGGCATGAAAGCAGAGGGGAGAAAAGGTGGGAGAGACACGCGGAGATAAAACGGGAACATTGAGAGAACAGAGGAGGGAGATATGGAGAGGGACAGATGACAGCGGTGAGTGACGGAGCATCCAGAGGAATCCGGAGTCACAAGTGGTGGCAAAATGCCTCTTGGACACCTCCTCCAATCCCCCCCCCCCCCGCTGATGGCCCATCTGCATCTTCCTCCGCCCCACCAGACACAACACAGGCTGACTGAGCTCTCCGCTGGCCTTAAAGCAACGCAGCCACTCTGCCAAAGTCCTCTGTGCGCAAAGCTGTCAGATTTTCAGACACGTAGAAAAAAATCCATCTGGAGAGGGTGCACTCACTTTTTTAGTGACCGTGCTGAGCAGTGATGATTCATTCAGTATGTCCTCCGATGGCTGCCCTGGCTGCTCTCAAACCCAATCTTCATCACGAAGGCTGTCTCACTGTTTTTAATCATACAATGACGTACAGCGTATATAAGAGCACGAGAGTCAAAACAGGGGACTGAAGAAGCCTGTTGCTGTCTGTGTAATAAACCCATCGGCCGGTCTGACAGGTGAACGGCAGCGACTCCTCGGATGTTGTGCCGTCTCCTTGAGCTCCGACAGTTAATCCCTGATTAAAAATCAGGCTGCTGAGACACATAGCGATGAAAGGTTGAAAGCTGATGTCGCCTCTTCCCAGTTACACCATGGAGGACAATAGAGATTAGATGAGGATTTCCTGGCTTATTGATACAGGTGAAGAACTGCCAGGCAACACGACTACATACAGCACAGACCTGGAGCTGGGCGATGTGGCCAGCATTTCCATGTTCTGTTCTCTGTTTGCTGAGATCTGCCAACATGACCACATGGCTACAATAAAGTCTGATAAGGTCAGACAGAGCAGACAATTTGTGATCAATCAATCAAAATGATAAAAAAAACATTTTACAAACATCTACAATATCATGGCAACTGGGCACAATCCACTCGCAGGGGAGGATCATGTGACACGACCGAAAGCTCTGGAACAGCTACTAATGGGCTGTTTGGTGAGGTTACACTTTAGCCAGATTATCTCAACCACTTTATTGGGAGATAAAACCCTAAACTGAACAAACAGGATAGGTCTGTAATAACATTTCACTCTACAAATACAGCAAGTAAAACATATATTAACTTTGTATATTTCAGGCTGTGAACTGTGATGGACGTTTACAGCAGCCAGTCTTACTGTATCGTACCTCTTTTTTTTAAACAACATTGTGCTTCCCAAGTTAGAATAAAGCAGAATTATCCTTAATCATTTTCAGTATATCACCAGATGGCAAACACAAACATATGTCTTGAAAGAAAGAAATCGTGAATCAAATCAAATCAAACCCTATATTTAAATGCTGATTGATCGTCTAAGCTTTAAATATCACATCTTTCTTCCATCAGATCTTCAGTAACAACACGCGTTTCACACATTTGCACATCTACTCAGTTAAACCACCACACTGCCGACACACTACAGACGAGCTGACAGAAGAGAGAGTGCTCATGTTTGGAGGGTATTTTGCCTGAGAGCCCACTCCAACACAATATCCACTGGAGGACGGCTGGGCCTCTTTTTCTCTGAAGAAAAATAGAAGAAAAGCAAACACTTCCATAAGTAATGCATGAACAGTACAGTTGGCCTCGCTCAGTCACATGATTTATTTTTAGCTCATGTGAACAGGCAGTTTCTCTGCAGAGAGAGAGAGAGAGGGAGAGAGAGAGAGAGAGAGAGAGAGAGAGAGAGAGAGAGAGCTGTCT
>JBBMOC010000012.1:10815801-10864759 GCA_037975185.1 Centropyge bicolor | reverse complement strand
TCTAATAATCGCACGGTTATGGGAAAATATAAAGCCACAAGAGGCTGAGAGCCCACCTGCAGTTCGCCGTGGACTTGAAAGTGAGATGGTGGAGCTGCCCAGCTGACAGCGTGTGTCTGTGTGGAGGTGTGTGCTCAGGTCTCATTTAAATTATTCAGTCTTTTTTGTACACAAGGCTTCAATGCATCCTGTGTTTATATGTGTGTGGGTCCATGTGCATGGTGAAATTAGATACAAAGGGTGTTATATAATAAAAAAATAAATAAATGGCTCTGTTGTTGTGTTTCTGTGTGACACGGGGAGCAGAAGAGTCCCTATTTCTGTGGTGTAAAACCAAGTCTGTGGCCCGGAGCGCTGGCTGGAGTTCAGAGTACAGCTCCTCTGCAACAGTTAATAAGCTTTTAAACAGATAAATCAGCTTCCTTCCTGTCCCTGTCAGAGCTGCCTGTACACTAACACACACACACACACACGGACAAATAACTGCACACGTAAACACGCCAACACATATGTGCACACATGCAGACAGTGTTTTCCAGCCCATCAGCCCTGAAGAATAAATGTGGCAGTATTTTATATGTTTCTTATTGTCAACAAAAAGACCAAAACCAGCAATGAGCGTATCCTACTAACAAGTGTTAACTGTGTATTCAGACATTAGGATGGAGTCAGGCACTGCAGTTCACATCCCACTAGAGCTGCAACTAACAATAATTTTCATTAAAATAATCAATTGCTTGTTTTTGGCATAACAATTCATAAGATGTAATATATAAGATAAAAAGATGAAAAAGAGTCATCAATTTTCAAACCTTTCCCAGAAAAATGACTGATCTGATGAAAATTCATCATTCATCAAATTAGATGCTGAATCATTTTGTGTTGATCAACTAATCGATGACTCAACTAATCATTTCAGCTCTAGATCCCCCACAGACCATGCAGCTGCCATACATACTCCAGTGCACTAATTCTATATTAATCCACCGCTGAAAATAGTCCCCATCAAATGCTTGATTTACTTCTCTCTGAGTAATGTTTGCTAGAATCTAGTGTCCAGCTGTTTTATATCTGTATAAATATCTGTATGCAAATTTCCCCACTGAGGGACAAATAAAGGTTTATCTGATCTCTTAGGAAAACAAAAGAAAAAAGGGAGATTTTTTTGGGAACCATTATGAAAAATGAATGAACAGACTTATTGCCACAGATGAGATGGTAAAGTTGAAAGACTAATGCATCACTGGTATTGGTCTTTTCATGGAATTGTTGTTAATAAGTAAAGCACTGAATTAGCACCAATCTTTCAGGGAAAGTAAAATAACACAGCAGCAGAAAAAGTCCTATAATCCAGCAGTAGTGGGAAACAGACAGCGCTGTCCGGGTGGGTGGGAGAGAGAGATCCCCAGCAGCAGTCCTGGCCCAGTGTGACTCACACGCTAAATGAGCCAGGCGTGTTGCCCCCTGATGCTCTGTGACCTAGATTGAGAGACGCAGGCAGGAGCGTAATCTCTCATTCCTCTGCCTCTCTCTCAGTACGGAGCAGGCTGTCGAGATGAAAACCTGCCTCTCCTCCGCAGCATCGCAGACAGGCGGCAGGATGGACGCTAGAAAATCCACACACGTGCACTTATCGGGCCCGGACACTTCCAGCAGAGAACGAGACGGAAATCAAAGGAAGAGATACAGAAAAATACTGCATGTAACTGGACGTATGATACAGTTATAGTCACACATGTACGTATGCAGGACTGGCATGCATCATAGGTTCTGAGTATGGCTGTGAAGCATATGAATCTCATCACGGCTGGAGCTGAGGGGACATCTGGGTTTCAACACTAATATGTTTTTAGCGATGCTCTAAGGTCGGCTGGTCGGTCTTCTGGTCTGCCCACTGCTGCTGGGTGGATCGCCATGATCAGCTGATTTGTTCAATAGTACCAACATCAGACATACTGCCATTAACTTGACAGATATTTTTTAACTTGACAGACATTTTTGCATTTGATGTTTGCTGAGAAAAATATAAAAATAGTGGCGGCTATAGCTCAGGAGGTAGAGCAGTTGTCCACCAGTCAGAAGGTTGGTGGTTCAATCCCTGGCTCCTGCAGCCTATGTGTCGAAGTGTCCTTGGGCAAGATACTGAACCCCTAATTGCCCCCAATGGCTGTTCCATTGGTATGTTAATGTACGTCGCTTTGGATAAAAGCGTCTGCTAAATAAAATTGCAAAAAAAAATTGTACATTTTTGATTAATTTTTTAAATGATTTTTGCTGGGGTCTGCACCGAACAAGCACGTTCCTTTACATTAGGAGAAGATGATTTGTAGACTGGGGCACCTGTAGCACCACAAAGCTTCATTTATAGTGATATATTGTGACACACTTTATCCAAATATACAGACGTCTGCCATTTGGATATTGCACTTGGCCACATTGCAATTTCAATATAATAATATTTCGATGTTCAGTCCTAACACAAACACACTAAACTCAGATCCAGTCATACAATAACTTTGCCTGAGTAAAAGACAGTCAAAGTTTGAAAGATTATAAGTCTACTTCACACAGAACAAACACAAACACTAACATAGACACTGCTCCAGACAGCTGACAGCTCATTGCACCTTATACTGTTTTTCAATTCTGCTGTGTATTTAAGTCTTTATTGCACCTCATGTCTGTTTACTGTGTTTTGAAATCTTCTGCATTTTTTTTAATCCTGTTGTGCTTTTTTTTAAAAAATTCTACTGTGTTTTTTTTTAAAATTGCTTGTCAGTAAAAGTACTTTGCCATTTAACTTAAACTGCATTTTTTTTTTTGCATTTTTTCAAACAAAGTATGCCGGAACATGCGAATTTCCCCATGGGCATGAATAAAGTATCTCCCTACCTACCTACCTAAGTCAAATCAGACCAGACACTTGATGCCGACTTTCACTACTCGACAGTTTTCGACATTCGATGTGGCAGACACACAGACGCACATCGACGCCATGCGCTGCCCGTCCTCTTGTGTGAACAGCATCTTCACCAAGCGATCCATCTCTGGGTCACGGTCACACACTTCACATACACAACATAGTGTAAATACAGGAGCTGCAGACACCACGATGCTCACGCGCTCTCAAGCTGAGCAGATTAAACAGTTGTGGTTCAGTGCTCTAAATTCCAGTCTGGCTCAATCACCGAGACTTTGATCCCTTCAATGGCTTTCTTTGTGTCCTTACAGTCACAGAGGTTAAAGTAGGTGGAGTTGCTCTCTTTCTCCCTCACACTTACACACATTTGCACGAAAATACACACAAATACACACACACACACACACACTGCAGCCCACCACTACTGCTGTGGAAAAAAAGTGCTGATGCATATTTTCCTCTGTTTGTCGCGAGGGGAGACCCATGTATTGGGACAACAATGGGCCGATTGTTTGCATGTAAAAGATATCCATGAGAACGTTTAAGAGTCTTCGGGCGGCCAGCTGCCGCTCGCCTCGTCCCATCAACGTTGTGCAGGTCGAGCGCTGTCGAAGCAGACGGCGAACACACTTCATCGCACCAGATGATGTGGATACAGGAGCGGGGCATCTGGACAGCAGCAAGGTTTTTTATTAGAAAAAGAGTCGAGCCTCTGATCTAAAGTTACAGATGGTCGAGCCGAGTCCTCTGAGGCCAAGTCCCCAGCGGAGGGTCGGTCGCTCTCGGGGGGGGAGTCACCTTACCACTCACACTTTAGCTTTAAAACACTAAAACCATCACAGGTGACTCAGGCTGTTCTCGAAGACAGTTCTGTCAGTTCTGCCAACAGACCAGTTTTGGCTGCTCCAGTCAAGCCGTCTGATCGGAGCAAAGCAGCAGCTGCTTCCAAGCTGTCGCACAGCAGAAACACAGAAGACTGTAAACAGACGAGGAGGGGACTCATTCCTAACTCCAGTCAGTGTTATTAGCTTCAGCCCTTATATGAAGAGAATTACCTGAGGAATTGATTCAATGACAGAGGTTTCATTTACTTTAAGTTGAAAAAAAAATCAGCCATAATTTTGATAATCAATTCTAGTGTGTAATAAACTCTAGTGTAATAAACTGAATATCTGTGTTTTGGACAGATAGTTGGATAAAACAAGCAATTTGAAGACATGACCACTGGATATTTGAACATGGACAGTGAATGCTATTATTTTTTCAGAAACAATTGACAGATTAATTGATTTTTTTGCAGTTCTAGTATCAGCTATAATATAATATATACTATACTATATATATACTATAATAAGCTGTGTTCTTCTAAATAAATACTAAATAAATAAAAACAGTCATGGTACATCTAGTCACTTTATTCTACTTATTAAATTTGCTCTACACCAGTGCACATCCAGTTTATTCATCTGTTCCTCTACCTGCCCTACATCCATTAAAAACAAGTGAGTTAAGTGTTATAGGATAAATATTGCTGTTATTAATGTACAATTACTGCATTCCACTGCATAGTGTACACTTGATTACACAGTGATTTCCCATCATCCACTGCCTCTCACCCATGTTAAGCGAGTTGAACACAGAGTGAACATCCCAGCCTCCATTATCCAGCCTCATTATCACACAGTTAATTGGTGGCTATTATTAACCAGAACACACACTCAAGCCTCCAGCGGCTCAGGTCAAAGCATAACACAGTCACACTCTGCGACACCCTGTCAATTTGACTGATAAATAACATCATCATGAATGACATGCTATGGAGTGATACCTTCAAACAAACCATTATAGAGATGGGTATAACAGTTAACAAACAAGAACAAGTGACAGAGAAGATCATTGTGGAGGAAACAGCCAGATAGTTTGTCCATTCAAACACAAGTCCTGTAGGATTTGCTGCCTTTTCATGAATGAGAGAAAAATACCCTCCACACCGACTCTGTTACTACTGAAATGAATAAAACAGGTTGAACAAGTACACAGTGATGATGACTGTTTCCACTCAGGCTTTCTACTGTGATGTGAAGTTTCACCTGTCCTCCAACGTGGGCAGGACACTTCCAGGTACCCCTGTGTGCATCTGTGTCGCAAGAGGGACCGAGGCATCATCAGTGGCCCATACATCCCTCCTGCCTGGCTCGCCATGTGAAACACAACATTACTCATCCACCCCCGGGCACCTGAGAGCTGCACAGCACCAATCAAGCTGCCGCGCTGTGATTCACAGTGTGAGGAGGAGACTTGCATAACAGCCAGCACCATATTCCCATTTCCCACAGTCATTCCTCCAAAACAAATAAGCCTCCTATATGTGCTGCAGTTTCAGGGTGCAGAGCAGCAGAGTGGCCACAACATCACTGAGCGTCCACACACACACACACACACACACACACACACACACACACACACACACACACACACACACACACACGGGCCTCTGGGATGTCAAACTTGACCCATTTTCCTCCACAGGAGTGTTTATACTTATGAAGCTGTGATGATGAGCAATGCCTGCAGATACTGTGGATCCAAACAAGGAAATGGAGGAAATAAAGACCAAAACATGTCAGATTAGTTAGGAAAAACAAACATAGCACAGTGTTGCAATCTATGCACATACATGCATCTGTGCAGAAGAACAGCCACCACGATACTACATGGAGAAATGTGTGCTGTTAAAATGAGGTCAGTGTGTTGTGATTAGTAGTTGTAGTCGTGTCTGGATCCACTGCAGCAGCAGTGAACGCAAACAAGCTCCACATCCTCGCGTCCCTTCCCGACCCCGCAGCCCGCTGTGTGCGCTCTTACCTTCGGACAGCTCCAGGTCCAGCTCCGCCAGCTGGTCCCTGACCTCTTTAGGCAGAGCCGACAGGTCGACGCCGCGGTCGGCCATCGTGCGGGAAGCCTGCGGGGTGTGCGTGATCTCTGGGGCGACGGCAGGTCCGGTCCAGCATGAAGCTACGACACGGACTCAGGATGCGGCAGCGGCGGTGTTTACTCCGGCTCCTCCGCTCCCCGACACCGCCATGACTGAGGGAGCTGGAGCGGTTCTCCGGGGGAGTCTCTGCGTGTCACGTGACCAGGCTGACCGGGGATGAAGCGGCTGCTCCCCCTGCTGGTGTGTTTCTGCAGCTGCATCCTCCACGTCCAGATCACCTGCTGCCTCCTCTCAGGTGGAGACTAGCAGGGGAGAAACAAGTACTCACGAACTTTACTGTGATCTTAGTAGGAATACCACAGTCTAAAAATATTCAATTTTCAAAATATTACTTAAGTAACAGTAGGAATGTCATAGTACAGAGATATATTCCATTACAAGTAAAAAAAAATCCCGAATTCAAAACATTACTTAAGTAATAGTAGGAATCCTGAATTCAAAATATTACTAAAGTAATAGTAAGAATATCATAGTCTAAAAAACATGCCATTACCAGTACAAATCCTGAATTCAAAATGTTATTTAAAGGTAGGAATGCCATAGTCTAAACATACGACAAGTTAAAATCCTGAATACAAAACATTAAATAACAGTGGGAATAACATGGTCTAAAAATACTTCATTACAAGTAAACTTCCTCAATTCAAAATATTGCTAAAGTACAAGTAAGAATATTGTAGTCCAAAAATTATAGACTATGAGACTATTCTGATTTTATTACTGACCAATACATGAAAGAGTCTTTTAACGCTGGAGTTCAACGGTTTTTTTGATAGGTTCTAAGTAGTGAAGATGTACAGTATTTCCCTCTGACATGCAGTGAAGCATGAAGTGACATAAAGCGAAAATACTCTAAATTTTTATACCAAATGGTTTCAATTTTTCCCATATTGTGTAAAATGGACAACAATGTTTCGTCATTAAAGAAACATGTTAAAGTCATGTAAAGGTTTTTTTTTTTTTTAATCCGGATTGTTAGAACAGATTTAAATCTGCAATAACAGAATGCCTGGCCACACGGGGGCAGCAGAAACAAGCTGTAAACACAACACTGGCATTTTATCAAATTATAAGTTAAATATGACAAACTAGCAAATTGTTGCTTATTGTCACATCCAGCAGATACTGAACAACATTAGCATTCCTTTGGAGTTTTTAGTCTGGCTATGTACTATTCATTCTTCAGCAACACCTCAGAAAAATGCGACTCCAATACTCCAATGTGTTCACCAGCTTTTCTCGAACTTTGTCCATTTGCTGGTTGGTGCTGGCCAAGTTGTGTATGTTGGTCATCTGCACAAAACGGGGATCGATGAAAACTTTTTCATTAATTTATTTTATTTGCCCGAGACAACTTATTCATTAGTTGAGACTATACACAAGTAATTTTTCCCATCTTGAGGCCTGAGTATTTGACAAACTCACTCCATACAGAGATCTTCGAGACATTTTTTTCATGTGGTTCAACCTCTGTTAAACACATAACAGACATCTATTCTTTAAAACAAAATAAAGGGACACAGTATCACACGATGGGGAAAAAAAAGCCTAACATGCCCACAAAGAAAAATAAACATCTTAAAACAATGACATCTTATAAAAAAAAAAAAAAACAAACACAGAATGACGAGGGGAAAAACAACATGATAGTCTTGGAAGTACAATGTGGTATAAAATAATCTGCATTTCAAAACTTAAATTTCAAAAGAAGCACCTTGCACACGTACTAGACTCTACTTCATGACACAAGACGGTTTTTCAAATGTTGGAAAGCGTCCAAGGACTAGGACATCTGTAATTCTCTACAGATGTGCACTAATCACCAATCTCACTCACTCAAGAATACTCATCTTCACATTTTCTCTGGTCACCTCATAACTTTAACTTTCAACTGAAACAGACCAAACCCCTCTCAGCGGCTGGGCTACACAAGTCAGCTAAATGCAAGAACATTGATATTTAATAGAAAAATATATTGCACTACTCTTTCCTCAACTGAAATGCCAGGGTAAATGATTTAAAATCTATTATGTATGATTATCATTTAAAGGCCTTCTTAAGCTAACCATTTCAAGTGTGTTACATTAGGACTGAGGATGGAATCCTTACGTAACAAGGACAATTTTTGCATCGATAATTTCATGTTATAAAACAGAAGAAAAGCAGATCAATAAACAGTGATAGTACGATGAAGCACAAATTAACAGTGGTATTCTTCAGCCTTGAGTAATCCATGCAGTCAATAGGGTTTGATACATATACGATTAATGTAATGACATCCATTCCAAATGGCTTAAAAAGGGTGGTAAAAAAAAGTCAGGCACACACTCACAGGGTAAACTGTGTACACATCTACAATTTGGTTTGTTATGCACTTGGCTCACTAAACCGTCGTGTGTAGTTAAGGTGAATGAACTCAAAAGGAAAACGCAGACAGAAAACAAGAGGACAGGTTTAAAAGTAAACAAAAAAGAGCATTAAAGCCGCTTTCCAGGCTGCTTTTTACTGCTAATACTCCACCTGCCAGTCGCTCACCGGACTTTCACTGCATCAGCAAAACATGACGTCAACGACCAGGTTCAGGCATAGAAATCTTTTCTTACAATTGAAATATACAAGTAAAATTTTCAGCCTGGAAAGCAACCAACCTCATCACAGCCAGTGTGCGGGACAAAGTTGGACTGAAGCTGCATTCTTAAGAGTAATGAAAAAAAAATGATACATGATTTTGACATTTTTCATTCATACTTGTTCTCCCAATCTAAAACCTTTTACAACAGTTGTAACTGAATGAGAAATTACCCCAAACCCTGCAGAGTGAGTGTCCGACGTGTTATTCATATTTACATACAGAGAGTGAGGAAGTGTCTCTGAGCAGAGAACCTGCTGGGACAGGAGGGTTGACGGAGGCACTGCGCCGTGTCTGTGTGTGATTATCATTGGCTGTGTGTGGAGGGAGCGGGGGTTGCTTAGTCTGGGGGTGGGTGTGGAGGGCGGGTCCCTCTTTTCAAACACTTTGCATCAGTCCGGCCTCCAAATGCCACTCAAGTTCATACTGGCTACCCGCATCAGCACATCATCTTGGGGTTGACTGTGACTGCGTCCCCATTACGATCCCGCCCGGCTGGCCCGATCCCATGCCAGCCAAGACCGACATAGCCACCGCCTCTGCAGCGCGCACGCTCAGCCCGTTGATGGTGGCCCCTGGACTGGAGGCTGAGGCGGGGGGTGATGGCCCGTGCTGGATAACTGCCGCCGGGGAGCCGATGGGTTCAGTGGAAGTATCCCTGGAGGTTTGCTCTCCTCCTGCAGCTAGAGACAGAGACAGAAACATTCACCCTTACAGAGGTGAGCGAGTAAAAAGAATACATTAGATGGATGAGGTGATAGATGGATCCTGACAAAAAGAAGCGATACAGGCGCAGGAAGCTCGTCAGTCAGTTCATGGCCTAAAATGGTTACCTAAGAAAGCCGCCTTCTTCTGCATAACAGTGACGGGGCAATCTTTGTGGGCCAGGAGGAGCTGCTTCAGCTGTGCCACCTCATTCCTCAGTAGAGTTACTTCATTCTGATGGCAACAAGAAAGACGCGCAAATCATTCCCAGCATGCCCCATCTTGTCATATTATTACGGAGACCAATCTGAGCACGTTTGAATTACTGATACAATCCTGGAGTGACAAGAAAATGGAGGACTCACCGTCAGGGAGACATTCATGTTGGCGAGATCATCTGCCTTCTTCTCCAAAGAATTAACCCACAGCTTTCGTTTTTGCCTGCAGCGGGAGGCGGCAGCACGGTTTCTCTCCAGGAAACGCTGCCTCCGCTCGTCGGGGTCCATCTCTGTCGCTCGCCGCCGCCGGCCTCCTGTTGGCTGAGCAGGGGACACCTGGGGAATGAGGAGGGGGGAGGGAGTGAAGGCTTTTAGACTCCATTTATGTTCTGAGTGAAATTATAGAAACATCTTGCCACAAACAGGGAGATTTGAAATTTGTCTTTGAAACATCACATAATGTGGCCTAGAAGGTTTGAGCAGCATTAGCGCTATATACAGTTTTAAGAATATCATCAGTGCTATGGGTTAATACACACAGTGACACAAATAAACTATGTAGGGGCTGAAAGGCAAACTTTAATTCAGTCATTTGACACTGAAATGTGAACTTATTAACATTCCTTAGGTGAGCACAATAATTTGTACTGTTTCCCCCAAGACACTATCTATTTAATTCAATGCTTCAGAATATATCTAGTTGGCTCAGAAACCCTGTTGCACAAAGGAGCACAAATGTCCACAAGTCACGATCATTACACTGTAGTTCTCCATCAACACCTTTGCTGTTTGGTATCTTTAACTCTCTCTATGTGGAAAACTATGCTTGAAACAAAGGCCAATAAAGAACCCAAGTCAATCCAGAAATGTATCTTTATCCAGACAGGCCATTCAAATGTAAAGATATCATATAGAAAATAATGACTTGCAACCACTTTCAATACACTGAGATCCAATATTTAGTTGCAAAAATTGTCAAAAATAATGCAAATTCGTGTGTTACAGTTTTTATACTCAAGATAATCTAATGATTAAAGTGATATTCAATCGAAAATCTTTTGGATGGTGAGTTTCTAGGTTGATGCAGAATAGCAGTTATGGTCAGCTTGAATTCTTGTCAGTTCAAATGTCTGTCACTGATGACAACTTCTCATGTTAAAATGATCAAAACCACCTCTCCAGTATGAACTGCTGCATTACCTGGGGCTGGGCAGGTGATGGTGCATCAGAGTTTTGAGAAGGTTGCTGGCTCTGTTCCTGCCGCTGGGGGACAGCAGGGATGGATCCTGCCCCCCCACCAGCCCCATCTTGTGCCCCTGTGCCCTGATGAGTTAGAGCTGCTTTCAGCCGCTACAAAGACACACAGAGAACCCTCCATGTAGGTCATTTAATGTTAAGCTAACAAAAAGAACTGCTATTAATAGGGACGTATGTTTCATCACATGTAATACCACACATTTAAAGTGTAAAAGCTTAAAAAAAAAGTTTAAATAAATTAACTAATTAATTTACAGAGCCAGCATCCTCCAAAACGACGTCAACATGACTGATTATCTTACCATCTTGGTCTCAGAATGCAGACTATAGCCAGACGGGGAAGATGACCCACTGCTGGCCCCGCCAACTGGAGGTCCTGGAATGCCAGGGATGTTAGGCACTGAGTTCACTGGTCTCGCGAGCTCCGCATTAGAACAAATACACAGAGAGATAGAGAAACAGACAGGATATGGTAAATAAAAAAATACTGTTACAGGGTTTGTCCAGCTTTTTAGGAGTGAAAAACGAAAAAATGCAAGCACTTCTCCAAGTTTTTAAAATGACTTACAGATATGACTGAGGTCATCTGCACAGGACTGGGCAGGAGAGGGACTGTCTGCCCATTGGGGAGGTGCCTCACCAGTGGATAAGAGCTTGTTGGGGAGCTGTTGACAAAAATCAGGTACTTGTAAATGACTGCTCCTCCATTCTCCACACTTTGACAAAATACAAACTGAAAGAACGGCTGATTAGGTATTTCATTTTGCCAAGGAACAAAATTTAACACAACATGTAAGCTGACATTATAGTATTTTCTTAGATGGATGCAAGGCCTGAGGTGCTAAAGCAGACGCAGGTCCTGTCAAACAGCAGCCTCAGTCCATAAACATTAGGGATGAGCGAGTACACCACTATCTGTATCTGTATCTGTTTAACCATATACATTATCTGTATCTGTATCCGTATTCGGAGTGGGCGGGGCCTAAACCGGAAGTGCGTGCAGAAATGGGTGAGGCTTAAAACTGTACAGTATTTTAAGTCTGAAATTGATATGGATTGATCAGAAGTCGCTAATCTACTGCATTCAAAGCCCATATACAGTATATCTCAATAATATTTATAATATTATTTTCATGAACTGCAGAGAGAAAGTGTCAGATACTGCATGCAGCCACATACAATAAAAATATTAATATAGGCTACTTTGTGTGTTCAGCTATATGTGTGTATGTGTGTAAATGGTCTGTGAGACTGTTTATTTTTTAATGATCTGTGTGAACTTCATGATTCATGCAAACATCCAGTGATGGCAAACAGGGAAGTAATATGTCAGCCTTGTTCACTGTATTCTTCTCAAAAGCACCGCGTTCAGTACGAGCAAAGTTTTTCAATTGACTTCATATCACCAGTCAAACTAAGAGCAAGCAGATGGTTAAAGAAAAAAAAAAAAAATCGGACCGGAGCGGAGGTATTTACCGACGCGACGCGAGCGGACGCGAGCCGTTTTCAGCTCTGTCTTGTCAAATGCACCGTGCGTATGTTGGGAGAGACGTGCAGAGACGTGTCTGTGTAGGGAGGGGCGGGCGCTGTGTGTGACTGGCCAATCACAGAGCGCGAAGACAGTCAGTTCCACAATGAGGATTTTCCTTCAGCACGAGCACAGATATTGACGGATTTTATTCGTATCATAATCGTATTCGTCAAACATGCTTTATCCGTAACGGATACTCGTCTGAAACGAGTATCCGGCTCATCCCTAATAAACATTGACTGTAGAAGACAGACCTTTCCACTTGTTCAGAACTGAGGAGAATTGTTCCTCAAGACTGACATTTTGTTGTACATTTGCAAATATCACCCCAGGCCACCAAATATCAAGAGATGTAAACAACAGGAACATGCTGAGGTTTACCCAAGCTGTCTGTTGGAGGGTGGAGCTTGAGTGATGACAGATGTTGGAGAAGGCAGAGTTGGGTGAAGTGCATCATTACTCAGGTGAAGTGGAAGCGAACCCGGACGTACGATGGTTGGAGTGGGGGCAGAACTTGCCACAGGTTTTGAGAGAATCTCCTGTTAAGAAATCAAAGAAATGTGTAAATGTGTTTTGCCTGCATGAATAGAAAGTCAGATGTTGATGTTTAAGTGACACAGAAGAAGTCTTAAAAGAAAATCTGTAAATCAGCTTGCTGACCACACAAAAGCACAGTCTGTGGTAACTGGTTGTACCTTGCCTCTCACCCTTGAGTCTCTGCTGTCATCTGACATGCTGGATGAGGAATCTGGACTTCCTGGAGAGGAAGAATCAACTTGCAAAGGACCCTCATCCTCATCTTTAGCTTCAGATGGTGTTTGTAAAGGTGCAGCCTTAAAGCAAAGCAGAGAAGATGAACATAGCTTGTAAAATAATAAAACAGCGATAGAATTATCTGATAACAAAAAGAAGTCAGTAGTGTGCCATTTATTCAACATGTACATCCTTCCTTGTCTCACCGGGTGTTTTGTCCTCTGCTCGTCTTCGTGTGCTTTGCAAAACTCCTGTTCGAAGGAGCTGGCCAGCTCATTGAATAGACCAACCTCCTCACAGTTCTTCAGAAAACGTGTGGGTGTGGGGGTCTGGTCTAGGGGGAAAAAAAAAATAATTGAGAAATTCACGGGAAAGAAATAGCTCCTTCCAATCACAGTACTATGTCGATACAGGTCTTTAGAGCATTGACAATTCTATTACTCCTCAATTTAGCTTCATGTAACAAATGCCAATGTCAATGGTAATGTAATTACCTGCAATAATGACAGAGTCTGTTCTGGCAGGACCAAATTTTAATGTCATTTCATGTTTGTGTTTGTGGACTGACAGATGGTCTTCATTTGTGAATCTCTGCAAAAAAACAACAGAACAGATATAAAAAAAAAAAATATAATGACTTACAACGGTTGTACATATAGAGTAGAACATCAGGTAACAAATGAAAGAGTGAAATAGAGTGTGTGTGAGTGAGAGACTTGTGCAGAAATGCATATGAATGAATATGTTGAGAAATCATACCTGCCCACATCCAGGGGCAGTGCATACAAAAGGTCGATCATCCCCCATCTCCGACAGATGTTCTGCAAAAGAGAGCAATCAAAGAACAACTTATCAGCTTTGTTCATGTATGCATATGCTGAAGCTTAAGGTACTCAGACACAATATTTTACTTGAAATGGTTGAATGTTACCAAATGTTGTAACAAGGTAACTGTTTTATGGATCTATACTGGCTCTAGAGTAGGGATGGCTCAGTGCCACGTTTTCCATGCCTGATCTGATACTGCAGCCATGAGCAACTACCAATGCCAATGCAGAACTATCTTCTTAAATCTGTTAAACAACTGAACTGTTTACTACCTACCTAGTCATCTTAAAATCATCATGGTCAAACTGTAACACAAATGCTCTACTCCCATAAAGAAAAAAATACATAGCCCAATATGTGAATCAGTTATGCAATACTACTTTTTATTTCAACTTTTTTCACAGACAGAATTTTTTGCAGCATTTTTGATTAGTCAACACTCAAAATGAAATTTAAGGTGCAACTTTGAGCAATTGTTTAAATCTCAGTATTTGGAATAAAGGAATTCTAATTTCAGTGTAAAATAATGGATATTACTCCGCGCTCAAGATAGCCTTTACTTCCATGACACAGCAAAAAAAACAAACAAACAATAACAACATCTGTACAAAACATACAGTGGAGCACAGTGTGGTAGACATGGCATTTACTCTAGGCCATTAAACTTGACATCAAGTCAGCTGGACTGAAAAAAATGGTAGAATGTGCAACGTCTAAATTTTTTTCACATTTAGAATCTGGGGTTGAACTTGAATTGTTTGTAAAACATCTATATAAAGCAAAACATTAAGATGAATACCTGAATTCCCATATAAAAATATAATTGCAATGTCAACTAAAATAACTGGTTCAATTTTCCCTCAGGTGATATTATAGCAGCTGCTGCCTGACCTTAAAAACAAAGAGCACTGGCTCATCGTTTTCACAGTCCTTATGACTATGTTACTTGAACATGAGGGGCAGATTTTTCTTTAGAACAATTTGCATTTCAGCTTAGCTTCAGCTTTTCAGATGTCAGCCTGCTCCTCCTTTCATCTATAATAATGAAGAGCCTCACATACTTCACACTTGTTGAAAGTGTACAGAGAAATGTAGTTATTAGTGCTGGGGTAGATCAACACTTTAGTATGTGCACTTGTGGTGGTTGACTCAGGACCAGGTTTCTACTGTGCTTTCCTCCAGAATTTCATCAAAATTGCTTCCAAGTCTGCTCTTGCTTGCAGCCTCCACCCATGGAGCCTTCTTTTCTGGCCATGAGGCTTCTGATGGGGCCCTCCTCCACAGTTTGTCCATCTTCCTTAACTCTGCCATTAATGCATACTTTGCATGTCTTGAGGTTTCTGCATTGTGAAGGACCTGGAACATGAAAAATAATTCCCATCCTGATAGGTGATGCTTGGTTTGAAATACCATCATTAGATGTGTAAAAGTTCCACTCACACACATACAAGAATCATATCAAATAAAGTTATGAGACCCCAGTCTTTAAATCTTGGATCCAGTAGTGTAGCAACAAAGTACAATGACTCAGATTCCATATTTCTGAAACTTCTGTTCAAGCCACAAGGAGGTGCCTTCCATGTTTTTAAGTTCCTCATCTGTGTCGTTTTCTCAAGGGAGAATGCATTTAAGGACACTGACATCAGATGCAGATGAAGAGCTTACCTCCCTTGTCAACTCCTCAAAAGGGGCCAGAGCTGCGACAGGCTTTTCCAGGACCTCCCACTGGTCTGCAGTCAATGTGGCTGGCAGGTTGTTCTCCTCTGTATATGCACAAAGGGCTTGTTTCTGCTCAATGAGGCTCCTGATCATGTAATATCTACTGTTCTGCCTCGTTCGTACATCTTGTTGCCGAAACTTGGGCAGCATATTCCGTTCCACTTGAATGTCCTCCTCACTGTAAGCTGCAGGCTATGCATGAAGCGTCCTGAACTCCAAGGCGATCCATTGCTGTTATTATGTTACTGGCATCATCTCTTGAAATGAAAGGATCTTTCCTCTTCTCAATTTTCCATGCATTTCAATATCTCCTCCTTTGCTGTAGTGATGGACGCTCCTGTGTGTGAGCCATGAAACTGTTTCATCTCCTTCTTGCAAAGCAAAACCTGAGTCTATCCACTGTGCTGTCAGACTAAGCACTAACATCTGACACATGTCTCAGCTCCAGATGAATCATGACAACGTTTACCAAATATTTCAAAATGAATTTGCACGCTTGCTTGTACATAGTTGGAAAAACCATTTCAGCGATGAAATGCCAGTTTGGTAAGTGAAGCAACGCTCCAAATGTTCCAATTAAGCGGAGAAAACCCACTTTTATAACAACAGAAAGAGGTTGGTCATCCAGCCCAATGAAATCAGCCATTTTCTCCATAATAGGCTTTGCTCTCTGGAGGGAGTTTCTTACAGTTCTGAATTGTTTCCAGAAATGTTTGTTGTTGCTGCACCAGATCACTTTTCTTCTTGGCGCTCGTTGCCTGTATAAATTTGGCATACACCTTGCCATGATCTTTCTGCAAGTGTTGAATCGGGTTCGTAGCGTTGAAGTTTCCGATGCTGCTGCCACCTCTCGAAACATTTGCATCACATAAATTGCACCTGGCCGTTTTGCTTTTTTTCTTTCTTGAGGTTTAAATAACTCCACACAGCAGATGTGTTGACAGGTCTCACTCACACTCTGTTCATGTGACATCCTTCAATATGGCATGTTGCTCCGGGTTTAGTTAAGCATTTACAAGATCATTTAGGCTAATGGACAGTATTGGATTATGTTTTTTCTTCCTGATATCTGAACCAGTGATTTAGGCATCAATGATACCAGTGCAGAGTATAGGATCTGCATATCCCCATTTTAGACCATTAAGAACTCTTACCCAGAAGCAATTAGTTGACCAGAACATATTCAGCTGTCACTATCTATTAATTGGGCATGTTTGCAGGTGTTTAAACTTGCTAATGTGTCAACCCACAGAACCAGTCTACATGACATGAATGCCATGCACCTGTTGAGAAGACAGAGGTCTGTTCAGCGCCATTGACTGCATGTGCTCACCTGTCATCGAGAACTGAGAAAAACGTGGTGACACAAACCCTTATGATAACTGGTTAGTAGGTAAACAAACAGGCCAACGACTGTCGGCCTGTTTGGACCATTTGCTTCGGACTCGGTAGAGGAAAGACTGGCGTTAACCGGGAAGGATGAGGCAGCAGAGCCGAAGCCAGCGACCATGCAGACGACCCTTCCCTGTCATCAAGTCGTTGGCGTTATCTGGCGATCATTATCGAGGTCGTTTGGCTATGTAGCTAACTAGGTGGCTTAGGTTACGGACTGAGGATAGGTTAACCTAGAGAGCCAATTCTTTGGCTAGCTCAGACTTTATGAGAGATGGGCCTTAAGCTAACATAACCTTACCGCTAACCACAGCAAAACATTTTGACTCATGACGCCTGACAGTCGTGCCATTGTAACAAACGTGGATGCTAACATCGTGGAGACTAATTACAGATTGCTCACGGCCAGATATGTCTCACAAAGGAAAAAATAGATCAGCTACCAGTCACAACACAGCTAGCTAAGCTAATGCTAACAGCTAGCCAAGCCTTCGCTTAGCTTTTACCTTGTGAGTTCACATTAAGAGGTCCGCCAAGTTAGAAGCTAACATAAACGTTAGCAGGCTAATGCTAAAGAAAACTGTGCTCGTAAACTCAGCTACGCACGGATGAAAACATCACATGCTTCGTGGACACTGTCGGAGTATATTTTGCCAAAATGTCACAGTTAATGTGTGATGTAAGAAATATTAGTGAACTCACCCGACGTTTAACCAGCCCTCTTCTTACCCCTCCTGCTCCGGACAGCGCCGCCGAGCTGCTGCCTGGACGTTGTTGACACTCAAGACGCTTGCATTAGCGAAACAACGCGAGAACTGGGACTTGGGCTGAGTATTACGTAACAAGAGTGACGTCGGGGAAAAAAGGAAAACGTGATCCACTGATTTCTTAGAAATCCCAAAACATCCTACTTTAACACACATTTACGTCATACCTGTACAAATGGTTACCTTGCTAACCTTAAGCCTAAACTAAGGCTTAGGGTTGCTCATCATGAAATCTCGTGAACACACTCACTGAAGATACTAAAGCCAAATATGTCCACAAGTTACATAATGTTATGTTCGCTATTTACGCCTGGTTACTTGGCAGATGATGTAAAATCTGTTCACAAATCCTTCCTAATGCTCTGTGGCAGGATATTTATACTGTCACTTCCCTATCAGCTGTGCTCAATAGAACAAATGCCAGATTTAAAATCAAAATCAACAGGTCACATTTGAGATCAACTTATCGTGGCATCAGGCACATGAGCATGATCTTCTGCACAAATACACAAAATATAAGACATGGCTGTTTAAAAATAAATCTTTATTTCCATACATCAGGCTCAGCAATAAAATATTCAATTAATAAACCAGTGTGTACTTGGCTGAAAATTGCAATACCATGTTTGATTGTGAGAGTTACAAGCAGGATTTTGATATAAGACTGAAATTGCATTGACAAGCTAACAAAATAAAACTGCATCATACTCACATAATGGACCAACAAGCATGCACACATATTAAGCTCCACTTCAACCAGCCCCAGCCTTGCAGCTGCATCTATATTAAACTGAAATTTACATTGAACAGGATCTAGTGTCTCCGGGTGTCATGAGCTGTTGGCTTTTAGCAACCAAACGGCCTTGTTCACTGTGACAAACTGATGTGCTCAAATTCTTGCACTCCTTGAACTGAACTGAAATGCTGTTAAGGCACTGGAAGATTAGTTTGAGATCATAGCTCCATGTAGTCTGAAGCAATCTATTTCTCCCTTGCACACAAGTTTACAGTCAAACACAGACAAAAATACACAGGAGACAACTGGACTACTGATTATAACACACAAAATGCTGTACAATCATCACATACACTTATCTAAGGCAAAATGTTGTATCCCCCTGATCCTGAAAATCTGTAGTTCTTTATCTGCACCAATCTGTTCATTTCCATTTGCAACACCACAAATTATGAAATGACAAAAATGAAACACATTTACAGTAAGCACAAGTTGAGCAATTTCTGTTAAACACTTCACCATTTCTTACTTCTGTAATGATTACAAGCCTTAATATCAAAAGATAGTGCATTTCAATTCACACCACTACAGGTGCAGGTCGTGTTCTGCTCATTGTTTAGTGGCTGTATAGATCAGTATTCAATTCAGCTGTCAATAACCAAATATCGTTTCCCAGATCAGTCTCCATCCCAAAAAACAAATACTACAGAAACAATGAATATCATGAAAAGAAAAACATTCCATATTAACAGGAAATTAAACTTGTCTACAGCAGGACATCAAGTATGTTAACAATCCAGATCAAATATAAATCAATATATATATACACAGTCAAGAAAAGCTGCTACATATAGACATTTACAAAATCAAGCGCAAAAGTGGTCTTAAACCAAAAGGACTACATTTTTCTCTAAAGACTTATGTATCCAGTCAATATAGATGATGCATGTGATCAATGTCACGAAATCAAGTTGAGACACTGGCCATGGCATCAATGATCAGATAGGTACTTTCATCAAGAGGCAACACATTTCTATTGCAGTTGAAAATCCAATTTCGGCCTCTGAGGTCCTCCAGATCATTCAACATGTTTCATCAATTCACATGCAGACGCTAGTCACCAATGAAGCACAGCTGATTCTCCAAAGATCTATAATCTTAATCTAAAAACTTTTGCTGACACTGAAAATACAGAACTATCCACATACTACATCACCATGATTAGTGGGGTGATCCTCTGCATACGGCCTTGTAACTAGTCCCAGTTAAAATTGAGTCAGTTTTGCAAGACATAAAGCATAAACACAAAGAAACTGATCTATTCCAATACAAAGCTCATTTCAAATGACACATCTACCGCCAAAATATTGAACAGTTATAATCATTACATGAAACAACATTCTGAATACATGCAACTTAGTATTCATATCATTTGTAGAACATGTCTCCACAATCATGAAAAAGTCTTCAAACAGTGCTACTCCTCAAAATCCAAACCTTCTGTAGTTAATCACACGCCCTGCTGTTTCGATTATTCTGCCATGGATTTAACTTCTTCCATAAATAATCATATATCTTTGCTTTCAACGTAAAACAAATTTGATAAAAAGCTCAGATGAATCACAGGCCAACAATAAGCTAGCAGAAAGAAAAAAATGTGCCTTATTGTCATTTTGGAAGTTGACAGCACTTGCTAAATGTTATACTACCTTCAATTTAAAACAAGATCCCTCTTTCTCCCTCCAACACTCTCAAACATATACACATATATATATACGCACGCTACAAATATAGCCTATTTTTGAGGCATCTTCTGATAAATCATGGGGACAATTCTTTAAGTTTTATCACCCAAAATCCACAATTTCAGATCTGCAACAATGTTAAGAGATTACGTGACAAAGTCTGTCAAATGAAATATATTCATCTGTCTATTTACATATATTATATATTTACATATATATTGTTTTATTTTTTGTTTTAGTTCATGTTTTGTAGATTCTTCGTCCTTGTGTTATTTTGGTGACCTCGGGGGAATGTTCTGTTCTTTGCCGCTGCGTCTGGCTCCTCGCTGCGGAGAAAAGGGCTTGCCCGTATTCAGGCCTCTCTGATGCTCCCGAACCTTCAGCCCTGCACCTCCGAATTTAACTTGGCTATTCGCCCCTCTGAATGAGCGTAATGGTTGACGTGGAGGGCGGCTGTCTCCCGATTTCTCTGGTTTGTCTGTAGTGCGCTTGGAGTTTGGCCGAGGCTCCTCAACCCTGTTGACCTTGAGCTCTTGCAGGGGTTGGGTGGGTGAGGAGGCAGGGGGGGATGGAGAGGTTGTCTGTGCCGATGGTGGGTCCTTGGCCAACCTCTGGCACACCTCTGCATAGCTGAGTTTTCTTGACCCCTGGGAGATTCATGAGTGAAAATTAAAAATTGAGATGCAAAATAAACGATCAAGAAACCTTAAAAAAAAACGTATGAAGTTTTATTCCCCACAAACAGACCAAGCTACCAACTTTTCAGAGCCACTGAACAACCTGCATATTTGATAATAAGGAGATATATTTTCTGTGAAATATTCTTCTAGTTTCAAAAAAGTTACAAGTACATTAATACTTCCATGGATCAATGTAATTTGCTATAAAGCACAAAGCACCAACACAGAGCTATAAGTTGATATTGCTGTGAGCTAATATGGCTAATATGATGTAAAGACAGGCCTTACCAGCTCTGATGTCGGAGTTGGGGGAGGCGAGGAAGGTGCTTCTGCAGAGACAGACTGGCTGCAGGTGGAGAGGGCATTTTCAGAGACTGTTGGAGAAGCAGCCTGTGTGGGCGAAGAGACTGTTTCCTTTGGAATAGGGGCTTCAGCTTTATCCTCTTCCTTCACTGGAGAAGCACTAAATAGACAGAGTACAAGATAAGTCATCTTCTGTGTGTACGCTCTTTATTCAGACCTTTTTATTAGCTTGAAATAAACTTTACCTTGAGACGGGTGGTGCCACTGTGTGTGGTGTCACAGGAGCAGGTTTAGCAACCAGGGTGACAGAATCAGGTCTGCTGACAGCATCTTCTGAGATGTTTGTGTGTCGGGTCTCGTTAGCCTCTTGGCTCACAGACTGAAATAATCAAAGATAAAATAATGGTGAGCATTTATACAAGCATAACTTAAAAGCAGCTTACTTGAGTACCTAGAGTAGAAGGTATCAACGAGGAAAATACATCTACCTTGTTGGCCACTTTTAGGCCACGTACAACATCAGAAAGGCGCATCTCTGGTGTAGTTTCTCCCTGTACACTGACCACAGATCCCGGCAAAGGAGGAAAATTGGAAGTTGCCAGGTCGAACTTTGGTGGTGGTACCTTGACTTCGGTTGCAGGGCCAGGCCTCTGTAAGTTTCATGACAATCAAAGTCAAATATATGAGGAGACATACTATGTGAAGCATGTCACAAAAATATTACACTAACAGACAGCATTTTGATAATGAGAGACTCTTGGTCAACAACTGTTTTTTGGGAAAGAAAACTGGCTAAAAGAGGAAATATGCTGACCGTGGTATGTTCATCTTCTCTTTTCCTTCTCATGCCTCTGTGGCTACTTCTCCTAAAATAAAGACAGATCATTTACATTAGAATATGATTCACAACATATTCATCAATGTGCATTCGTTTGTCACATTTGGTTGTAAATCATCTCCACAGTGTTAATAGGCAGTGTATTCCCTCACCTGCCCCGTCCAGCCCCATTCTGATATCCAGTGGGTGAGGTGTCTTTAAAGCTCAAGGACTGCAGAGAGACTGTCGCTGAAGTGGTGCCAGCCGGTGTCCCTAATGTGTGGAGGGGCTGTGGACTCAAGGGACCATCCATCAGGATCCCCGGAGTCAAAGAGGAAGGGGGCACATCCCCAGGCCTATGGTGACTCTTATTATGGTTTCTGGGGAGACACAAAGGACACACATTTCTAATTAGCTACTACTACTCATTAAAAGGTACAGACCGTAAACTGTTTATATGAAGAATTTACTACCAATTCGTACACACTTCTTTCTTTTTACTTCAATGGCTTTATATGTGCTCAATATAATGGCAAGAGCATTAGTAATGTGTTTAATTTGTTCAACATATGTTTCATTAAAGAGAGTTCATTAAGACTGGAAAGCATTACTATGAAAGAGAGAGTTGTCACATCATCATGACCTACACCTACCGGTTCCTGTTCATGTGTCGATGGGTGTTTAGGTTTCCTTCGTAGCTCCCAGGACCACTGTAACCACCAATGAATGCACTGTTTGGGAAAGGTGCCTGGATATCACAACAGTAAAAGGAAATCAAATCAGACATCAGACCAATCAGACCTAATTCTTTAACCAATTCTTCTGGACAAAAATAATTACAAAAATAGTTATTATTAATTATTAATTATAATTATTTTTTAAAAGAGACATTCTGAAGAATACAATCATTTCTCACCAGTGGCGTTTCAAAGTAAGGCATGACTGAAGGGTTCCAGGAGGGAGACACCACAGGATATACAGGGTACTGCTGCTGAGGACTGTACACCTGCTGCATGTAGACTGGGGAGCCATACTGAGCCTGTGGTTGGGCATGTTGACTGTAAACACTTGAGTCCACACTGCGGAAGCCGTTCTTGCCAAAGAATGTGTTAATAGCCTTAATGCGGGCCTGGGGGGTGGAGGGAAAGAAAGAAGAGAATCAGGTATGTTTGCTCGGAGTGAAGATGTGACACCTGCACTGTATCCATAATGAGTAGTATTGTAGCTCTGTCTATCGTGTCCTTCAGTCCCCTCAGATCTCATAATGGTCATTAGGCCATATAACACTGCACTGACTAGGGGAAAGAAGGGGGAGGGAGAGGGAGTGAGGGGTGGAGAGGGAGAGTAAAGGAGGATGAGGGAGAGTAGAGGGTGAGCGTAGAAGCAGAGATTCAGACTGATAGTTCCTCCCAGCCAGCCACAGTGCCTATGAGTCCTTCCAAGCGCGATACTGATCATCACTGGGGTTTAGACAGAACTGTTACATGAAGGGAAAAGGGCCCACAAGGTCAAATCAAAGTCTAGCTGAAAAGGATGTATTAGACACCTGAAATGCAAACGGAAAATGTCACATTGTGATAAGAAGGGCAATCAAACTGTCTGGAGATATGGTTCTGCAACAGTTAAGACAAACACTTCCTTGCTTATCAGGTCTCTGTACACACAAATCCCAAGGTCACTCCTGAGGCTACGGCTTAGCCAAACAGCCCGGCCTTGGGAGTAGCGACAGCTGACAACACAACTAGTCTTGTGTAACACCAGGCTTGCTGGGTTCTACTGGCTAAATTAGAACCAATAAGAAGCAGGGATCGAGGCGGAGATTAAAACTTAACATAGTAGTGTACTAAACAGTCATCAGCCAATAACTTATGGTTATGCATTTCAGTAACAGAACTCACCATGATTGGTTTTCCCTGGAATGTTTTCACTTCCTCTCTTAGGTATCTGAAAGCCTGAGAACAAAAAAGAAAAGAACCACACATTCAAAAAAAAAAAAAAAAATTAAAAGCTTCCTCCCCCTCACTCCCAGAGCACTAGTGTCATGTTGCTTATGGTGTCATGGTGCTTATAACTATAAACCTCACACTTACACTCACACACACTTACAAACACACATACATACACACACACACACTTTTTTTATGTTAACAGGAAATAATATGGCATTCTAATATAAAATAAGCAGTCAGCTGAAAATGTAACTGTATACTAACTACAAGATTATACAGTAAGTGGGATAAAAGTAAGACATGTGGTTATGATGTGGAGCTTTACCTGTAGTGCATCCATATCTGACTGAAATGTTATGTACCAGTTGCTGTTGTGTGCAAACTTGGCACTTAACACTTTGGGACAGTTTTCACTCTTAAAAAGAGCCTCCACTTCCTGAAAGAGATGCAAGGCACATATTAAAAATTTCTGCCTCCAACATTGAACTCACACAACATCTCCCCTCAGGTCATCCTGCAGACTTTGTGATAAACGAATTTTACTTTGAGCCAATCTGTATTCACTACAACAAATTCATTCATAAACTTTTAACACTAAAATGTAGTCAGGTAGCTCCTGTGTCACGGTCTACAACTGACTTGTTGGCTGCTTTGTCTGATCACAGTGTAAGCAAGCACAATCGTGCAGCAACACCTCATTTATAGGACATTCTGTATAAATGGGTGTGTGCTGATGAGGACTGTGCTTTGTATGTAATTTTCGTTACCTCAACTGGTGTAGTCTCTGGCACCTCCCTCAGAATAATGATGCAGCGGCTGTGGTTTGGCCGCACCTTCTCTCCAGTTTCATCAACTTGCACCATGGGAGAGGCTGTAGCAAAGACAGAACCGGTGTTTTCACCAACTGGAAGAAACTTGATGGTCCCTTTTTTTTAAAACTACAAACACTGAGTGGCAGTGAGAATTGTGGCACACTTTCTCACTGTCCTTATCAACAGAATCAAAACTCTGTTCAGGAGGAACTATAACAACAGAAATAACAGCTAAACAGTTACTGACTGGTAACCTACACACACACTTATTCAACAGTGACGGGAAACCTGCACAATTATTAACAGACATGACTTGTTCACAAAATGCCATTCCACTTAGGTTTTCAAAAGTATGTAGTTTCAAACATGCAGTATTTCATATGCATTCTGTCCGTAAACTAAAGTGTCAGTAAATCCTTGAGCATTTTTCACAAATACAGTAAGAACAGCAGTACTGGTACCTCGTAGTACATCCAGAATCAGGTCCATGTCTGTGGTAAGGGCTTTGATGTCCTCCATGCAAGCAATGGTCCAGATGGGAACAAACTGATCACTGTCCATCTGGGATATCAGGTACAGGTCCTTAGACAGGTTCTCTCTGCAAACACCCAAAACATCAGGCTGAAAACATCATTCAAAATGGTTTTGTTCTATGCCTTTTCTAACATGTCTGCCATGTTAAAAGAATAAGTTTAAAGACTCCCATCTCACAACATTAGAATTCTGATGGAAAACAAGATTTAATCAATTCATCATTGAAGATGACCATGGGGATGAATAAAGTATCTACCTACCTACCTACCTACCTACCTACCAATACAAAGTAGTTAATTACTACTAAGAAACATAACTCTGTTTTTTTTTTTATTTCAATCCCAAAAATGAAACCTGCAGTTTCATGGCATAAAAAAGGATCTTGTACATTTGTGCACTACTCACCTAGAAAAGCAGAACTCGAGCTGTTTCTTCAAATACTCTCGTAGGCTCTCCTCAGACATCGGTTGTTCCTTAGAGGCATCATCATCTACAGCTGACTCACATTGTGGATCAAAGACTAAATAGCTCAAGTCAGGGTGGTCGATGCCGTTCACCATGCCCTCTGTGGGTACAGGGGAATAGTCAGCCGTGCTGTCACAATATTCAGCGTCGTATACTTTTCCCCCTGAAGAGTTACCTAAGGTAGAGGAGGCAAGCAGGAACAAAATGGTTGTGAAACAACAGTGATATTCAGACAACATCATCCAAGGCTCTAAACAAGCTTTGTCATGTTCTGGCTTTGCTGCGCAACCTTGAGGACAAGAGTTACAACATTTCTTAAAATACCACATCTATCTATAATTATCTTGGTAATGTGCAATAAATACTATACAAGTCTATACGAGCCATAGCCTATCCCCATACATTAGTCCTGTACCAGTGCAGGAGAGACAGGGGTTAGGTTTACATTAATGATGAAACTACATGAACAGACTCAGGCAAGCTTTAGAATAGAAGTAAATAAGCTCATACCATCAGTCATCTCAGCAGGAGGAGGGTAGGTGAGCAGCCAGGGAGAATCCTCTGTCCCCTCTGAATTGTCATTCTGGTGGGCAGGGATCTCCTGCCACACTTTAGCGTTGGGGTTCAGACCTGTTCCCTTTGTGGTAACCTGCATGATTGTGAGAATATACTGTGAGTAACAAAGCAGTTTAAGGTACACAATAATAGTATGTACAGTATGTTGCAGGAAACAGCTGTACAGCCATAACAGGAAGGCAGTGTTTTGATCATCTTGTTTTGAAACAGTGAGGTTTAACAAGATGAGATGTACTGTGTGGAGTTGCCTTCACTGCAACTGATGTCAGACATCTGTGAGTCATTGATCTTTAGAGGAAATTGGTATTAAAAGCTGTTTTTAAGTTTCTAAAAGTAGAGCCAGGATTTGGAGGCTAGACAGGTGGAACTGCAGAGGGAGACCAAGTGCCTGCTGGGCATTTTAAAATATTGTGTGCACAGAGTTGAGTAGTGAATAAACTACGATTAGGCAAAATGAGCATCTTTGCAAAAGCACATTCTTACTATATAGTACAAACAATCAGATACACAAGTCTCTTGTAAATCACTGCTTATGTGGATGCTTTCAGTACTCCAGGTATCATTGTAATTAGAAGTCCAGCCTTCAAACAAGATATTTAAAAAAAAATCATCCTGTACCACAGCTTTACCAAATAGCATCTCTCTCATACCATGTGATACAGGTATTTAAAAAAAAGCCAGATGTGACCTCAGGGAGAGATCAGGATGCAATACCAAATCATGACTAAAGTATGAAATCTATTTTTATATGTTGCCATTCACACATGCCTTTAAGTTCATACTACTCAACATATCTGCACTCAGCCCAGCCTCCGTTACTCTAACACACACACAGCCAATCCAATGAATGAAGCCAGTTCACCCTGACCCTGTAATCCAACTTTGAGCCTCTGCAGGGCCTCAGATCTTCCATGTGAGTTCAGACTTTTCATTGGCTTCCTCATGGCTCTTTAGCTCCGCCCCCTCACTCGGTCACATGGAGGCAAACATGGCGCAAAATCCGCCTCTGAGCCTCAGCGTGACTGGATCAAGACAGTCTGACCTGTCATCCATTGCAATACCCTGACAGTGGGTTTGTCATGAGGCCAAAACAGTACATGAATGTAAACCTCTCAACCTTTCAGCTCAACCTGTCTGGCTTAAAAAAAAAATCGTAGTTAAAAATCAGCAGCTCTGGTTTTTGTATCGATGCAAATGAGTCGAGAGAAAAAAGCACATGGTCCCGACGTACACAAGCAACTAAAAACAGGCGATTCATTTCATTAAGTCTCATTAAAACTGTGATGATTCTAACTACATGCTTGTATTGAATCAATAAACCAGTCCGGGATTGATCTTTAAAAACTGATGTCTCCATGTGCTTCAGCCGTGACCTTTATCTCAGCTCAGATAGCCATTAAGCTAAAGTTGTGTAACAGCTAACATTTAACACTAATCACGTGTATTACCTGCTAAACATGCAACACAATTGGGTGCTATTAAACGTTTGGTTCAACTTAAAAAGAAAAACGCCACTAGATTCAACATGGTCTTAAACACGTGTTAGTGAAGCAGGTTGGCTGGATGTTTTCGTCCTCCATGTTTTAACCAGCAGCTCCATAAATACCGACCGTTAGCTAACTAGCTTAAGTTTACTAGCAGACCAGTCAGAACCGGCCTCTCTTTACGCTCCCATATGAGCTAATATGTTTGACAGAGTGACAGCAACTCATTGCTTGTGTATGTTAAAAATAATAAAATGGTTTGGAGCTGATAAATAAGTAAAGTTAGCAAAAGAGAGTGGAGCTTCAAACAGCAGGAGTCAAACAGGAGGAAGGACGCAAACAGGTTGTCGCATGTTAGCTAAGGTGTACATTTGTTTCCAGGCCCCAAACTCACCATGCTGGCTTCTTATGATCTCCTCTTCAACCCCACAACACTTTATTATCCTCCTGCTTTTATTCTTCTGCCAAAGCTTCAACTCTTCTCGGTTATTATCCGCACTTGTTTCCGCACCGTCGCGAGCTTCAATCCAAACGTCCTCGAGACACAATTTTCAAATCTTCCAACGGTTGTTTTTTTCTTCCCACTTAAACTCTTTTATTCCTCCATTTGACGACAATAACCTCCTCTGTTCAATCCCTCATCCCCGCACTTCAGCTCCGCTCATCCACCATGTGACAGCTGCGTCCTCCGTCTGCCACCGTCCGTCCGTCCGTCCGTCCCCGCCTCCGCCTCCAGCTCCAACTCCCAGCTCCCTCCCCGGCAACAGCGATGCAAACACGGCAGCGCAGCGGCGGCGGAGCGCGACCTCCCTCCAAGGCGACTTATAAGACCTGCCTCGAACTCGTAATAACAATCTGAGAGCTGCTTGTTACAACTTCCTGGTGTGCTAATGCAGAGTCAGTGTTAGTGTTTGTTGCCAGGGTCGATCTTAAGGACACGACCTCAGACTGCGCAGCTGCTATGGCCGCGGAGCTCACGTCCACTCAGAGCTGTTGACTGAACTTCTCACTTTCCACCATGTGTTCGTCTCCTATTTAAAGACCGACACACGATGTGAGATATGCTCACGTGAGATAGAAATATATGAATCACGTTACAAAGTCTGTTTTCTAACATGGTTTGAGATTAATTTATCAAATATCACACCAATCATAAAAGTAAATTGTCCTGAGGTTTAAAAAAAAGTAGATCAGTTCAGGGCTGATAAAAGACCATGACTATAACCTGCAATTACAAGTTTATTATAATTAAAGGATTTTCAATGATTGAATCAATTTAATCATTTCAAAACATGTCAGTCACTGCTGCATTAGAATTTTTTTTTGCCTTGACATGTGTCAAGGTTGGGTATTTATAATGGAACATATACAGAGAAAGAGGTAATGCTCGTGTGGACTGAACCTGTAATAAGCCTGTGTTGGTTCTTGAATTATAACTATGTTCGTGCTGGACTTCATTTGCACAGGATCTACTGCACACTTAGAAAATACTATTATAATCTGTAGTAAACCATCACTTCTGCCTTAAGAACAGAGTGGATGTGAACTGTCTGGATGGAGTCCAGTGATCTTGTTTAATTCCTGGTATGACTGCCCACTTTCAACCAGAGCAGTCTTAAATATTTAGAACAAATGAACACATGTATGTGCGCAGGGACCTTCAAACTTGTGTTGAAGAAGATGCAGTTTACTTAAATTTATAAATATGTTCAAGTATGACTGGTAGTGGTAGTGGACCCCAATGATCAATAGACAATGACAACAATAGACAACAATGAAAGAAACGTTTCTTGAATGCACTGTCACCTCTTTTATTATGCAAACTAACTGGACACCCAATTCAATTAATTTCAAATTGACCAAATACAGATGATTCTTTACACTGACAGCATGCTACTTATAACTTACTGATGAGAAGGTTAGTGCACAGAAAAATGTATTTATTCTTCAGTATTTAACATGACTTCTTTAGTGAGGACATTTTTTCTGTACTACAACAAGAACTGCTGATGTACTTTTTTTTGTACACAAACTTCAAAATTCCTTCTCGGTCATGAAGAGTTCAAACAGGTGTTCTCATTAAGCCTTGGTGGTCCCAACCATCTGTGATGCCTGCTGGCTCTGCTGTAGTTGCTGTATCTTCATGTTCATTACTTCAATCACAGCTGCAAGACAGAACACAATGTATGAAGTAAACAGACGTGTAATATGTTCTGAACTAAGAAGTCAAGGGTATTGTTGACTGTCTGTGAAGCACTCATTATTATTGAATATATAAAAATTTCAACTTAAAGCTTAATTTAGTTTGTAGTTATAGAGTCAAGTACACATCTAAGTGTAGGGCCAAAATAAATGTGCCAGTGTCCGAATATTTACATGTGTCACGGTATGCAAACCCTATGCAAAATAACTACAAAAGCTTGGTATGTAATTCTTTAAAAGTATGCCTTAGATTCACCTTGTTAAGTCCATTGTTTTAGTAATAAGAATTTAAAATATAGGGCTTGAATTAGAGAAATTAGTGAAAAGAGGAAATTGAGACATGTATGAAAAATGGAGCAGGGCTTACCTTGTTTCATGGCATGTTTTTCCTGAAGGGCTGGCTGAATTTTCTCTATCTGCTTAGTGAGGAAGTCTATTTTGCGTTTGAAGAATGCCTTTGAGTCTTCCACTTTCTACAGAGGCAGACAAATACAAAGTATAAATAAATAATGCTCTACAACATTTTAATAATTTATTTAGTAAATGACTTAATTATTTACAGGTTTTTAAATACAAATATATTTGCCTTTTCTACATAGTATCCTGTCCCCACATCCACTAAAACATTTTCCACGTCATTTAATGATCCAGGGACGTACATCTGGGAAGAAGAAATGTCAAGGACAAGTATGTATGCCTCAAGAAACACATGACTTAAAGGACACAACAGCAAAACATGACATTCAGGATGTTCCACAGTAAAGGAAGGATACAGAGCTGGTAAGTGGTACGAGCAGTTCTTTTCCTGTTTGTGAGAGAAGAAAATAAATTAAATTAGAAACTTCTGCTGCAGATTTACAGTGTGGCGATTTCAGATACTGCAGACTTTATATCTTAGACATAATGCATGTTTTTGCATTAAATTTTGTACAACACTCTGAAGCACAGCGAGCCCTTTGAGCAAAACACTTTTTAAATACTGGGACTAAGATTAAAGCTTATAATGAAAAACAATGTTCAAAATTATAATATATAAAATACAGCAACTTTATTTGCCAAAGAAAAACCACTGTTGAGCTAAATAACTCTGTTAAAAGTTTGGTGGGACATAAAGTCATCAGCGTTTACTCACCTTTATTGTTTTTGTTCAGGACGTTCAAACTATCTTTTGCTTCTACATACTTGGTCTGGACAACTTTGAGCTGCCCTATTGAAGACGTCAGGAACTCAATCTCCTGCAAAGCATTAAACAAGACAAGTGAGGTCAGAGAGTCAATACACAAATCATCAATCGATCAAATCTTCTGCATACAGAACAAAACCTGTCAGCTCTCCGAATCCAACAATGCAGTCGCACTGATTTACCATTTGAATAACAAAATATGTCCACTCCTAACATTGTAAAGGGTTTTTTTAAATCAATGTTTATCATTTTTAAAAAATGAGTGACAGATCATGCTAACATGTTCACGTTACAGTCGAAATTCAACGTTTGCACCGTTAGCATCAGAGGTGCTAGCTTAGCTAATCCACCCTCCCGTTCTCAATCCCATTATCGGCCCATAAAGTCGATATCAAAGAACATGTTAACAACTCAAATATACTAAACTTGTCAGCAGTACCTGGTCTAGTTGGGTTTTCAGTCCCTCTAACTGAGGCAGGGAGAGGTCTGTGAGATTCACCGCCATGTTGGAAGCGCGATGCCAAATGACCCACGACTGATTGTTTCCGGGTGATGGAGAAAAACGGTCATTGGTCCGTAACTCCGCCCTCGTGTGGACAACATATGAAATACACCAGCTCCAAAGGCGAAGCCATGTTTCTTACTTGCTCATCGTGTTTTAATTTAAATGCACTTCAACTGTTTAATTTAATGATACCAAATAGTTTCTCATTTTAAATGCATGTCAGCCATATAAAACATACATAGGCATGTAGGTCATATTATGTGGAAGCTTTGCACTCACAATATTAAGTCATTGAATTTATTTTTCATTTGCGTGTGCAGAATGTATGTAAATAAAAAACATATTTACCAAAAATTAAATTAATATAGAAATTTAGTCATTTTCACTATACCCCTAAATATACATTGACATAAATGCATTTCCATTTTTAAATTGTTTCCTAAACTTAAAAATCAAAATGCAATCATCTCCTTAACCGGCCAGTTGGCACAGTACAAAAACACAGCATGCATTATTTACAGATAAAATATCAATTATAGTATTGCTGTATGTAAGAACACATTTATTCAAAAAAAATGTTTAATCAATACATTAAAAGTCCATTCAAAAGCTTCAAAAAAAAATTATGAAGATATTTAGAATAATTCACACTATAATAACATTGGTTTAAAAAAAAAAAAAAAAAAAAAAAAAAAAAAAGAAGAGCTTGGTCCTCTCCTACTGCAGGTGGACTGGTAAACCATAGACCACAGGTGCAGCTCCTATGAGGTGTTTCAAGTGTGTGGCCTGACGTGATGCACCCATGTAATCCAGGAGTGGAGCTCCAGACCCAGCAGATAACCAGGACTCCAACAAGGCTTGAGTGAAGCGATCAATATCTCGATCTGTCACATCCCACAGGTTTCCCAAAACAAAGGGGCTAAAGGAGGGAAAAAACACACGATCATGACACTATAAGAGAATAGCTCAATGACTTCTGGAGTGTTGAATGGAATTATGTCTAGTCTACATAATAATCCAATCATATTCCATGTATTGTTGCAATGGGTTCCACAGAAAGAAAGATTGAAGGCAGAGGTCTTCTTCTGCAAACCAGCCAAAAATATTGATTTGTACAATATTTCACAAAAACGAATATTCTTAAATGCAACTCCTGTTCAGGAGCTGAGCCAAACATAAATCCTCTGAGGGGTAAAAATAAATAAATTAAAAAAATCAGAATTGAGCTTTATGGACCTGCCACGTCAAAATATAAAATAACTATAACTATATTGCATCTTTACAGTATTGACTGAGCCATAACTAAAGTAAAGACCAGTATCTCACCATCCTGCTATGAGGTAGTTGAGGATGATGCCTTGTCCTTCCTGATCCCCACGCACTGCCAGAGCGGCACTGCTGCAACCAAAAAGCAGAGAAGCTGCTCTCATCTGGCGCTTCAGGACCGCTTGGCTGTCTAGGAATCGTGCACCTGCACCGTGACCCACGTATCTAAAGCACCCGGGGTAAGAGGACAAAGGACAGAGGATATTAAGAAAACAGGTCATAAGTCAAAGAGCTTCATATAAAACAAGCCTTGTATAAAAAAAATAAGAATTAAAATTAAAAAAAACACACAAAAATAGTGTTTGTTAAATGTCATTATTCTTTATTTCTGCTTAAAAATGTCTTTATACCATAAATCAATTATCAAAATTGTTACCTCCTGAATGACTACTTGAATAACCCACTGATTGTTTTGACTCATTTGTTACAATCTTTGCTGCTAAATATTTTATTTTGTATTTGCATGAACATATTTTCAACATCTATCATTGTTAGAACTGCAAGGATGACTTCCTCTCCCTATCAGGATACATCAGATCATCACAAACTCACATGTACAGATCCTTGGTCGCAACAGCTTCCTCCAGCTGACCCGAGTCAGGAGCAACTCCACACACACCCTCCCAATCCAGTTTACTTTAAAGAGAATAATAATGTAGTAAATGGGATGAAAATAGATCAATGACAAATGGTTCTTTTTTAATGGTCATGAGCATTGGACTCACCTGCTGAACCATTCCTTGAATCGGTCTCGAGAGTTTCCTAAATTGGCATCAGGGTCCAGCACATAAAACACCTGCTTGGTATCCACACCTTGCTTCAGGATGGACTGAGAGTCAGTCTAAAAGGAAAGAGTTAAATAATAATGTCCATAACCTCACTGTCAGGATGCAATTTACATCTGCACCACAGACCTTGATCTCACCTCCTTCTGAATGTTCAGTCCGATGAGTGAGTGCAGAGAAGGCATCCGGCTGACAGAGTGAGACCTTAAGATGGAGATGCTCTCCCACGGCAGCTTCTGAAGGTACTGCACGGGAAACAGGAGAGAAGGTGACAAGTTTACATTTTAGCATTATCCTACCTCATAGAAAACGTCTTTACTCTCTTGAGAAGCAACTCTATGCACAAATTAGAGCAAAGCAAAATTCAGGATTTAACAGAGATGATGAAACCAACCTTGTCCAGGATGAGAACCACATGACCGCGAGGCTCGCTTCTGTTAGCGAGCTGGGACACAGCTGTCTGGAGAAGCTGCTCACACTCCATGTCCCACTGTGGAGAAACTCCCAGAGCAAATCTTTTCAGGTCTTCTTGGGAGAGCACAGGAGAGGCAGACAGCACAGCCTGAAACACAGGTCAGAAGTTAGTGGTTGTTGTTTCATCCGTTCCTTTCCCAGCTGCTTGGAAGACTTGAACAGAATGGAAGGTCAGATGCTGATGCTAAAAAGGTCCATCAAGGGGGAAAGAAAAAAAACAACGCACCTCCAACATCTCTTCACTGATGGTCACTCCCTTTGCAGACAAGGATTTGCAAAGGTGTTGGGCCTGTTTGGAGAGCTCAGGATCCAGTGAAGGTGGGAGAAGAAAGCTCCTCCAGCATCCCAGCAGCCCCTCCATCTCCTTCAACAGTCGCTGGAGGAAATGTAGGAGGGTTTTAAGAAATTTAAGTGACCTCTGACCTGCTCATCCAAAATGTTTCTGTATCCCAATCTATGCTTTATGCGCCTGAGTCAAAGTATATATATACAATATAATATAATAAAAGCATAGTAAAGCTCTCCTCTGCAGCAGTCTTGTTCTTCACTTACCTCAACTCGAGAGTCCAGAGCCCTGCGGCCCTCCCACCACTTGGCTTTCTCAGACACACAGCTCACAACCTTCTGTTCCATCTGAATACTGTCTATCTCCTGCACCAGCCAACTAATGGGATGCTGAATATCAGAGAGGCAAAGAGGAAAAAATGGGAGTGAGAGCATGACAAGATTTTAAAGTAACTAGTGTCTCCTTGTTGCTAAGGCCATCAGCATTTACAGTGCAATTGTCTGGATTCAGCCTGTGGCTCCTATTCTCAATAATTTACTGTCATCACCTGCTGTTTAGAGGTGGGGATGTGAACGGTGACCGGGGCAGATCCCTTCTCAAGACGTGACAGGATGATGGTGTCACCCATCTCACCAGGTTTTACCCGAAGCACAGAGATCATACACACAGTCACCCCTGTACAGGACAAACAGATGCAAAGAAAGAAAGGACATGTTACAGGTACATAATACAGTTCACATTCTGCTTTTGCTTATCAAGTCTGAAAGCATCTAGAAATCAGAATTATATCAGATTACGGACATATTATAGTAAAAATAATGACATACTAGATGTTTGACAAACTAACAATCCAAATTTGCTCAGTTTCATAAACGTTGTCATTATGTTTCATGATGCATTACTGACATGTTCAAACCACATTTGGATGAAAGTTTTACCTTGTGGAAGGTGTTGAATTTGTTGGGTAAACTCATGGCAGTGGCTTTGAGGGAAAGTAGAGGAGTCAGCAGTTGGGAAGGAGAAAATGTTCTCCAACTGTGACAGCATCTGTTCAGTAGAGTTCTTGGACTCGCTTGAACTGACCTCCTCTAGACACAGAGCATTCATCTTGTCTGCGAGTTCGTTGGACGTCTTTCTCAGCTTTCTGTTGGAACGACAAATCAAAGCAAAGAGAATGTTTAACAAAGATAAAAAAATAGAATAAAGAATAAAAAAAGAGGTTGAGCCTTGAGCTATGAAATGTCAAAAGATGCCAAAAATGTATTTTACTTGAGTTTGACATATACTGTTTATGAGATATATTGATATACAGAGTGTTGGTAAGAGTGAAATCAGGCCTCCACACGTTACATACAACACATATGCTTACTTGAGACAACTGGCTAAATGCCTGATTGTGCGATGGCGACTTGTGATACCCAGGGACTGGGCGTGCAACATTGCTGTAGTTACTGGGTCCTGCTGTCCCACGGTCAAAGCCAGAAGAGCACAGAGGGTTGTGTAGATGGTGGGAGATGGGAAGTGCTGAAGAGACAACCAGGCTGAGCGCAGCAACGACTGAATATCTTCCAGCGACAGATTGTCTGGGAGGAGAGAGAGAAAGTTACAACTGGATAAAACAATAAAAAAAATGACTGTGGTTACTGGTGGTGTTTACATCTATATTTAAGTAAATTCACTTGTTACTTTACTCATACATTGTTAGGTATTAGCTTATCATCCTCCAGAATACGTTTATCTCAGACAACACATTATCATATTGTGAGCTACAATTCAATGAGAGAATACAGGTTACAGTAGCATTGCAGAGCAGCTGTGACTGTAGCAGTGTAAAGCCTCACCTGGCCTGGCATCTGAAAGAGACAGGTGGGCTGGACCTGGACCTTCTATCAGATGACCTCTGCTCCTCAGTTCAGACAAGTCGTCCATCTCCAAACCACAACACATATCCCTCCGTAGCACCTCAAAATCTATGTCTGGAGAGAGTCAAGAAACAGATTAGAGCACTGGCCTTTAAGCACAGTTTGTTAGATACTGTGATGATTAATCTGGTTTTGTTAAAGTTTTCTTCAATCTTATTGAAGACATTCTAAAACTGCACTATAAACTGTAGGGTTTACAGTGAGCTGGAAGGAAATTGTGAATATTGAATTGAATGTTTATTATTGTGACTGATGAAATAAACAAGGAATGTAAACTGGAATGAACTTAGAATTGTATCATGGTGTGTGCCAATGCCAGGTATTAGGTATGTAACAGTTATATAGCAATACACACCAAAATCCTTACGAGAAGCAGGATTGTCTTCAGCCTCAGTGTCTGAAGTCCGAAGTTGCTCAATGCTTATGTTCAGAACTTCGGTGGTCTCCTCCTCAATGGTCCTCATTTTGTCTGGCTCCTCCATTGAATCTGCCTCCACCCTGGACAGCTCCCTTCTGCTCCTTCCTCTTCTTGTTGAGGTGGGCTGACAGACCAAAGTCTCGTCATCCTCAGAGGAGGTGGCCCGAGTCACTGCAGTGCTCTTCTTACCCCTGACCTGCCTCTTGGGTGGGACCTTCTCTACAGGCGGTTCTGGGGCTGTTTTACTATTTTGGGCAGTTCTTCTTGTTGTGGTTCGCTTTTTAGGGACGTCTGTCTTTTCTTTGGGCTCTGCCTGAGTATTCGCTTCTGTGTCACTCTCATCGCTGAACTCCACCTGTATTGACATATTAAAAAGAGCATATTTTTCATAAAAACACAAAAAGTGGCACATTTCTGGAACAGCAACATCTCTCCTCTGACCAGATACATACCTTGAAAAATGATTTCTTTGTGCGTCGAGGGGCTGCAGGCGCAGGTGGGACTTTGTCTTGAGCTGGCGACAACTCTTCATACACATGAAACTGTAGCTTGGAGCCAGTCCTCTGTGCTTTCTGCACCGAGGCAGGGGCTTTCACCTTTTGAACAGGAGTACAGGCTAAGGTAGGTACCACTGTGTTAAAGTCAAAGGGGCCAAGCTCCCTCACTGAGGGCTTCGGCTTAACCATCACTGGTGTCATGGGGACCAGTCCCTTTGCTTTGGCTGAGGAGCTCGTCACTAGAGCCTTGGGCTTGACAACCTTGACCTTCTTTGCCTCCTTTGTTTTATCAGACATATCTGGCTTTTTAATGGACTCTTTAGGCTTCTTGCGCAAGGATGAGGGCGGCACGGTTTTCTGTTCTGATTTCAGCTCTTTATCCACTTTTGGTGGATTCCAAGTCCAGACATTTGAGAAGAGCTCCTCTGGGGTGCAGCCCTTTTTGGCAGCCAAGGTAACCAATGACACTATGGCTTTTGTTGCCATCAGGCCTGCTCTCACAGGTCTTAGCACAGGAGAGGGGATGGAATCAACAAATATTAAGCCAGCCTCTAGTACTTTCCATATGCCACAGACTTTGTTATGACTGGGTTCCAGCCCAGACAGGGCCATGCGAAGGTACACACGGCCGGCCACATCCTGCATCAGGGAGGGTTTAGAGAGGCCTTTAGCAGGGCCACAGGAAGGAAAGAGCTTCGCCAATTTTGCCCCAAGTTTAGCAGAAACACTCTTACAGCGGGCTAATGCTGCCCACTGTAGTTTCAAACTGACTCTGGCTTCATTGGGATCCAGCTGAAGAACCAGATCAGCCTGTGTAGCTGCCCAGCGAGCAGTGGCACGGCCCAGACAGGGCTCAGAGCAGCAGGGACACGGGCAGTCAGAGTCATGTGCCAGGGAGGAGAGCCAGCGGCGAGGCTCGGCTTTGAGAGGCGGGGAGATGTCCACATTCTTCACTCTAGGTTGTCTGGCAATCCACCTAGTGCTCAGGATGTTCTTCAAATCATCCTCTAAGGCAGGAAGGGGAGACTGAGCTTTCTTTGTTGGACGTCCTTTCCTAGGTTTGATTTTCACCTCTGCCTTCTGCTCCTGATCGGAAAAATCTGAGAAGAAATAAGTCCTAGTTATTTAGTTACTTAAGTTAAGTAGCTGGGAAGTGACACACTGTCTAAAATAATGTAACTACCTTTTAGATTAGTTTTACAGCACAATTTAGTTGGAATAATTACCACAGTCAACATGATTTTAAAATAAAATACCACAAAGTGATTAAATACAATACAATTTTACTGAAAGTCAAACAATATTGAATCACAGTCCAACTCTATTTGAGCCTGTGGAACTGTGTGTTTAACAGACCTGTGCAAAGCTCGAGAAGGTTTCTGACATTGTCTAAATCACTTCCACTTTCCTCTCTCTCCCCCTGCATCAGCTCCAACTCAGCTTTTATCACCAGCAGCTCAGCACATCTAAAAGAAATAAATAAAAAATATTATTTTTTTTAAAAAGACAAGAAAAGTGTGAATTCAAGAGTGATCACAGCAGCTCTGACTATAAAGTATGTTGATCTTAAATACTGTGCTGTGCTCTAGGCTTATTATAAGTACAGCATAACTCAGCATGTTTGTACATATCATACCAGTTCTAATAAGGTACATACGTACAACCTAACAATGTAAAATTAACAGCCTTGCAAAAAATATATAAATATAAAGCAGTCCAGCAACACCATCCTTAGAAATTAGAGTTGAATCAGTACCTCTATGAGAAGGTCTAGTATTATAAACTGTCCATCACGCTTCATTCAATGAGGATCGATTACAGGTTTGTTGTGTTGGACTGCAGTGGACTCTACAGCTTAGGTATCGTATGAACTATAACTTGGCATAGAACATTTAAATTATTTTTATCAATATGCAAAACAACTATATTGAAGAAAGAGGAAGAAACTGTGACCTGCTGATAAGTTTAGCATCAAACATTACAGAAAACAATATATAGAAGTTTCCAGTATAAAGTGAGATTATCAGTGTGCAAGTTATCTTTTGAGCCCTGCTATTTACATTTTAATCCATTCTTAATCTTGTACTTACTGGCTAAGTGCTTGCAGCTTGATGGCCAGTTTGAGAGCTTCTAGGCATTGGAGTCTGGCCTCACTGATGGCCCCACAGCTGCTCCTCACAGCCACCATCTTCATCGAGCAGTTTAGCAGCTCTGAGAGCAGCTGCCACTTCACTACCAGGTTATTTCCTGCTCGTAGACCAAGGCAGGAAGGCAGAGAATCAACATGGTAGACGGCACACACAAAAAAAAACCATTCAAAAGTATTTGCAGCTTTTCCATATAATGTCAGTTCACAGGTGTGGACGAACCTACCTTGGTCGATGAAGCGAATGTCTGAGCTGCTGCTGCTAGTCCCATATAGGCCCTTCCCCACTAAAGTGACGAGCAGGCTGCAGAGAAGCTTCAGACTTTCATACAGGGCGGTGTCAGGGATTTTTATACCTTAGACACAAATACACTCCTTAGTGTCACATTATTAGACTAAATAAAAGCAGGAAACCATCTGGTCACATTAAGTGTAATAAATACTTCAGCTCACCATGCTGTGTGATACAACCCCGCTGGGCTTGTGGCAGTGCAGCCGTGTCCAAACTCAGATAGGAGCTGCAGGTCTGGAGGGTCTGAGCACGCAGCAGGTACCAGCTTTTTGACTGCTTCTGCTCAGTCACTTCCTTAAGCACCTCACAGAGATAAGGTACCCCAAGATCCACCTGACATATGGTCAAACAGGAAAGGGGAATTTTGATAACTTTCACCCACTGCAAACAAAACAAATCCTGCCAGCAGACACGTTACCTACCTGTCCTATGCTGTAGCAGTACTGAGCTTTCAACAGAATGGCCAGCATACTGAGAGAAGAAGGACCCTCTGCACTGGATTCCGAGGCGAGAAACTTTTCTGCTTGCTCCAGCTGGGCCTAAAAAAATGGCACAATAAACATAAAATAAACAAAATAAGCTAGAGTATGTGAAGTGAACGATGGTAAGTTGAACAATGAATAAGAATTACAGAATTGCATTACCAAAGCCAGTTCAGGGCTGCCCATATCCAGAAGGATGCTGGCTGATTGGCAGAGGGAGCTGGCACATCCATGGGCATCAGCAAGTTGACGTGAAAGTCCAATGGCAAGTTGGTAAGCTTCTAAAGCCTTTAGAGGCTACATAAGAGAATGAGGAGATTTGATAAATACAGATACAGTATACGGAATACCAGTGTGAACACTAGTTCTAACACTAACACTAACAACCAGACTCTATGATGCTCCATAAAATACCCCTTACACGTTTGTTCTTAACATTGCTGTACCCCTATTTATGTAAAAAAAAAAAAAAAACAACAACAAACAGCCGAATTTGATCAATTTAACTTTAAAATTCTCAAAATCCATTTGGTGATAAAGAGAGAAGCTAAAAACAGCGAAAAGATGAGTTTAGCCACATTCTGTGTCGTTACCTTTCCCATAAGTTTGAAGAGAGCCGCCATGACGGCAATGGAGCTACAGGTCTGTTTGGCGTTTCTGATAGAAGGCAGGACTTGACTCTGCAGAAGACTGGACCACTCATCCAGTGCTCTTTCCAAAGGCTTGCACAATTCTGAAAGGAAATTGAAAATACTGTCTATTAATCGCACAGAGATAGAAAGTGATGAATCAATATCTATTTTTGAGAGCCACAAATAGCTGAGAGCAACAGGTGGTATAATGTAACCATCATATCATACAGGTGTTTACAGAAATACATTTGATGACATGAAAAAGGGGGTTCTTACTGTTCTCTGCAGCCAGGCTGAAATGCAGGCCATCATAAACCTGGATGCTGTCTTGTGTCTTCTGCTCGTCTTCATAATCAAAATCATTGGTTCCTACGGGATTAGTCACCCACGACGTCTGCTCACGCAACTCGCGGTGTCTTTTGTCTCTATCAATGGCCTGGACAGGAACACACAAGCAACATGAGTTAATCAACAACAGCTACAGTCAAAGTCAAATATACATTTTTACAGTAGTTCTATGTAGGAAACATTTTGAGGCCATGAATATTATAATGTTGTTATTTGTAATTTGAGTTTCACCCATTCTAATGTTAGAATAGAAATGAAATTCCAAACACCAACACTTTCATTATGATAATATTAATAAAACAATAAAAACAAAAATATGCACATAGAGCTCACCTCTTGAAGATTCTTCTCAAGAGTGCAGATATAGAGCCAAAGTAAAGCATGGGCCTTGTCATCTTTCAGCCTATCAGCATTCTCTGGAGTCTCTGGTTCTTCTTCAAGTAGCCGCAAAGCTTCATGGGTAAAATCAACTGCTGCGCTGTGTGGTTTCAAATGTACATAATGAATATTGAGACAGTAGGCTGCTGCCCATGTTGGACCAGCAAGGCTCAAACATAGCAAACAAATCAGTGGATGTGTATCTATAATGGAACACCAATTAGAAATAATGATTTAAATAAAAGTTCCTACCACTCGGTCTGTTCACTGAAATCCTGGTAACACACAACTTGGGCCATTTCACACAGATACACAGCACGTAGATGAGTGTGGGAGCTCTCTTCATGGCAGATGTCCAACAGATCACAGAGGGTGTTGTAACGCTCCTGGGCCGTGTCCCCTGCCACCTCCTTATAGGCACGTAGCTCTTCCTCCAAAAGGCACAGCATCACTCTCTCATCGGGGACATCTGGACCGAAACCATCACGTAATGTCCTGTTACATACCAGGACAGGACAAACCAACAGCTGTAAGTTACCTTTCCATTGATAGCCCATAATGTTCTCTGAGAACAGCAACAATAACAAAAAATTCCTTTATTGGAATTTGTCTGTACCTGAGACGGATGTCCTCCTCAGAGTTACGGGTTGCATCAGTCTTTGTTTTCACCCACAGAGAGACTGGTTCAGCCATATGAGTAGAGATGTTGTCCCCTAGAGCCTTCAGCCACAGAATCACCCAGTCCAGCGCTCGCTCCAGTTGTCCAGCCCGCCGAGACGTCTGCACGGCCAGCATGAAGGGCCGGCTCAACTAGATAGTCAAAAGACATGATAATAATGCAGATGACTGCAAAAATATATATAATAACAAATCTGCTCCTATCTGACTCAACCTATTTAAAATCAGGCGGTAATGTTGAGTATGCCGAACCCCAGGACCTTCTAGACAAAGATCAAACAACTGACACTGAAAGAGCTCACCCTTTCAACAGAGAGTGCGACGGGACAATTCTTGCATAGATCCCTGCAGACAATCTCCACTAGCGTGAAGGCCTGGTCATAGAGACGTCGGTTGTACAATCCACAAGCCAAGTTGCTGACAGCAATCACTGTAAAACACATGGAAATCACATCATGAAAAAACAGCATATAATAAAATACTGTGTCTATGTATTGCAACTCAATTATGCATTTCAGCACATCTCAAGTGACCTGACAAGATTAATCATCTAGACTGTACTCACCTGCTTTGATGAGAAGATTTTCACTCGACAGTTTACGTAGCTCAGTCATCATCAGTCCAACTGTGGCCTGGCAGAACAGCAGCACTCTGTCCAATGTGTCACTGTTCTCCAGCTAAGAAAAACAAATCACAATCAGTACTTCAAACTTGTTCGAACTGTGGCAACATATTGTAACTGCGGGATTTATCTTATTTTCCTTTTTGTCATTACTATCAACATCACGAAACTGGACGTTACAGAAGGAGCCTCACCTGTGATGCAAGCATGCTCTCATAAGCGAATACGAAGCCTTGGTAAATACTGAAGCAAAGGGCCTGTTGCAGTCTGCCCTCAGTCTGGCATGTTGAATTCTGTAAGCAAACCACAGGTTAGCAAGCAAATTCTCCTCAAGAAAATACATTTTATCTCTAAATGTTTTTTTGAAATCATCAAAAATCCAACAATACTAATTTTACAGAATGATTTCTCAGCTCTTTTTTCATGTAAACAAACGAATAAGAACTCATTCATCATGGTCAGTAACTACACTCACATTCTTTTGCATCTTTAATATCCGCTCCTGGTGCTCCTCAAGAAAAGAAAACAAAGCCAGGAGCGCAGGTCCACTTAATCCCTTGCTGTGGCCACTTTCAACAGCCCACACCACCAGTCCGCAACCTTCCAGGACTGCATGAGCTTCTTGGTCCCGCAGGTCAGCTGGGAGAGACCTCAAGGCCCTGGCACATTCTGTCAAAGCCTGGCCACTCTCCCTGCCAGCCTTCGTTGTAGAATGAATTTGTATTGTCCATTTGGCGAGCACCACAGCTGTACACTGACAATTAGCACAGTCTCTGATCTTGCTCTCAATTTCATTCACAAACGTGGAGGCTGCATCATAGTGGCTGGCCTTGCAAAGCACTTTCACTATAATCACCACTATTTCGGACAGCACATGTAAGCTTGATGTCTCAGCAGACTGTGTGACCTTAGCACAGCCTTGATCGCCAGTCCAACATCTGTTGAGAAGTGTGTGCATTTCCTGGAGAAGAAAAGCAGCATCATCCCTGGTTATCATTCCACAGCTACTCTCAAATTCAGTAATGGCATCCTCTGTGTATATGGGAGCTTTGGAGACAGAGGGAGTTGCACTTTCTATGTCCATCAACAGGAGGAATTTCAGAGCTTGCATCTGACAGTGGAGTTTGTCACGGGCATCCAGGATTTTCCTGTCTTTGGTGGCAGACAGTCCGTTCCAGAGCACTGAGAAGCAGCTCCGCACAAGAACACAGTAGTCCTCAGCCTGTGGACAATACAAGAGCAGTAACTTTGTTAATGCTGAACTGAAAAGCAACCATTCAGTGTAGAGCTGGGATATACAACAAATGAATATGATAAAAAAAAATATACATACAAGTTGTGCTGGGGTAAGTCTGCAGTAAAGCAATTCAGCCACATGGTTGCACAGACTGTGGGCTTCTAGGCAGCTGAGCTTCTTGATAATATGGAAAATGATCTTTTCCATGTACAGAGGACTGCTCTGAGGAACAAGTGCTGCAGAAACATCATATCCCTGCAGGGAAAGCTCCACCAGCTGGACCAACTGACTGACATGGGCAAAGTCAGAGGATCCAAGTCCAAGTTGATGGTTACAGGCTCTGATGACCCTGTCACACAGTGTGCGACCCTGAAGGCCTGGTCGACCCTTCACATATTCCTGAGAAATGTGAAAGAAACAACAAAGGCTTAGATTCTCTTAGAAAACACGTTAATCTTGAGTTAGTGTTTGAACAAGCCTCTGAAGTTATGCTAACCTCTAGTTCTTCAAGTAAAAGCTTCGTCTCTGTCACAGAAGCAGTCCGCTTGATGTATTCGTCCACCTTTAAACATTTCATCTCGACAGCTGTAGAAAACACAATTCATGTCCATTTTATATATCAACAAGTAGCAACAACACGACGTTATTCGACTAACGTTAACGTTTGCTAGCTTAGCCAAGAGAGTACACTTACTTCAAGCAGGACACCTTTGTATTGTAGCGACACTTTTATTTACAACAGATAAAAGGCAGACTTGCTGTCAATAATAACATAATCTAGCAGCAGTACGGTTCCTGTTAAATGTGAGTAACTTGGAACAAACCTCAACAATCATGGAAACTGCACCCCCGCGCACTGTTTTTGAAAGTTGTTTGCTAACCAATCCGACAGCACTTCCGCTTTTATCCGGAAGTACAAGGAGTTATGGGTATTGGAGTCTTACTATCATGCCCAAACACTGACAAGAGTAATCTTGGCCAAAACCTTATAAACCTTTAAGGTTTCAGTGTCTATGGTCGGTGTATTAAATTGTGAGACCACAATGTGAATTTTAACGTGAATTCCTAGATATTAAATGTTCATCTGTAATTTTCTTAATGCTCCCAGTAAATGTGTGCTTAAAGTGTTCTGAAGTAGAACAACAACAACAACAATACAATTTGTGAGTGAAGAATTAAACATTGAAACATGTCCACCAGAGGGCACACTTCCTCAGTTGATATTTTTAAACACCCAGTTGGAATTTATCATTATCAAGTCAGAGGGGCTGAATGTTCAAGGAATATTTTCTTTATAAAGGATGTCTTCCCAATAGTCACATATCAAGCTCTTGCAGATTTACACTTTGGTGGACTCCCCACTGTCATCTGACTCGTTACTCTAAAAACTGATCCTTCAAAGCTTAGTCTTACCATTATTATGCATTTACTCCAAATGATTCAAGGACAGCTTTCAATTAACTTTGGGTATGACTTGGATAGGTATTTTAGGCCAAGAATCTAACACTTACAATTTAGAATTGAATTTAGATTTTAGATGAAAATAGGGGGATAGAAAGTAGGGTCAGAGAAGGATACAAGACAGATCAAAACCACATTTAAGTGGCAAAAAGATGTTGTGTGAATTTAGATAGTTATAAAATAGACTCCATCCTATAGACACCTTCAGTTTTTACCTCATATTTTTACCTAAAAATAATCACCTGTGTCATTTGTGAGTGTAAAATTAAGAGACTTGCTGTGTGTGTGTTTAGTAATTATCATCTTTATTTATATTGCACTTCTCAGAGACAGAGCTTACAAAGTGCTTTACACAGAAAACACTCAAGTCATGTCAGGTCCTGATGACAAGAATAATCACATCTACTCAGGAGCTAAGCCTCTCTTCCTGATGATGTGTTCTATCGCAGTCTTTTCAGTGGTGTCCAGATTGATCTTGTACTTGGCCAGGATTTTCAGGATGGGCCTCAGCTTTAGCCACCATTGTACCCTTGGAATACGATGTCTGCGGAGGACAACATTTGTCAGTGCAAAGAGGAAAGTGAAAACAAGAAAGAACAAAATTCATAAAGCCTGGGTTGTCAAATTATTTGTGTGAGATACTTCAATTACAGCTGTGTGGACAATAAGTGGTGAGAAAATAAATTGACAGGATAGAAAGGAAGTCTTACTCAAAGTCAGTCTGTTCCTTAAGTTCTGTCAGAGGCTGGAAGACCAAAGATCTCTTCTTCATGCCCAGCACACAGGCTGAATCTGGAGAGTTGGCAAAGATACGACCTGGAGGTTTGGGGTTAAAAGTATAACATACATTAGCAAGGGGAGCACAGGAAGTCACCACACAATCATAAACAACACTTTGACCTCACCGTGTCTGTAGCATTCCTTCAGCTTGTCAGTCAACCATAACACTGACTTGATCCCCATCTTGGTACCAAAATTCCTGTCGAAGGGACTTGGTGTTCCACCCTGATAACAAAAGATGTGTTCCCTTAGGTTTACATTATAATTTTTGTGCACAACAAACAGGAGATCTGTGTCTAGTGTCCCACCTGCTGCATATGTCCAAGTACATTCTTCCTGCAGTCAAACACACCCTTGCCCTCCTCTGTGTACAGGTTGAAGATGAAGTCTGTGGTGTAGTTGGCATTGCATTTCTCATTTCTGAAACAAAAGTGGAATATTGTGTTTGATATGGAGCCAGCTGCAGGGCACTGAAAGTTGATTCTGCTCAAACTAGAAATGACACTATCTCCCACAAACCTCAGAATCAGGCCTCTCTTCACTGTGGTCTTCATCTTCTCCACCAGATGTTCCACATTTACCTACAAACACAACAACTATCACACCACTGGGTTTAAAAATATCCATCCATCCACCCCTCACTGATGTATGTCACCACTTATCTTTCTCATACAGACAGACCTCTAGGTCATGGATGTTGAAAGGTTCCTCATAAATGTAGGCAGCATCAGCCCCAGATGCCAAACCAGCCATGGTTGCCAGGTAGCCGCAGAATCCTCCCATAGTCTCAACAATGAACACTCTTCTCTTGGTGCCGGCGGCAGATTGCTTGATCCTGTCGCATGTCTGAAGAGGAGAAATAGAAAGAGAGAAGTTTGTGAGTAAGATTTAGTTCTTGCAATATCTGGTCTTTGTTTTGTGTTGTCTTCGAAGTTTACCATGGTTATAGTGTTCAGTGCAGTATCAGCTCCAATACTGAAGTCAGACCCGGGAACATTGTTGGAGACAGTAGCAGGAACAACAACAAGGGGAATACACAGTTCCTCATACTTCTCTCTAGCTTGCACCATCTGCAGACCTCCAACATATGCCTGGTGAAGACAGGAAGAGAAGAGGAAATCAGTAACATGCCTGGTTTTTATTATGGCCTCTGTATTTCAGCTGCTCACCTCAAAGCCTCCAATGATGATTATAGCGTGAATGTTGTGCTTGGTGATGCTCAGACTGATCTCCTCCATGCACTCCAGTGGCAGAGATCTTTATAAAAGGGAAAGCACAGAAACAAAGCAGATAAAACACTTGCTTGATATTTAAAAAAACAACAACACTGCCAACGTCCAATCAACAGAGGGGTTTGTTGAAATATCTCACCTCTTTGTACCCAGGAAGGAGCCGCCCTTTCCTGTCCATCCCGCCACACCAGCCCAACCGATGGGCTCAATCTGTGCAGAGACAGAGTCCGTGCTCTATCAGGCTTGATTATATGTGTAGGCTGTGCATTAAGTGCATGTTTGATGAGCAGAGTTGAAGCTGCAGGTGAGCAACATGGACTCTTTGTATATTCTTATATTTGCACATAATATACATACTAGATACTGGCAAAGGTGTAGTGTTACATCAAAAACGTCTTAAGGCATGAAGAATTATTTTTTAATGGAAAAAAATCAGAAAAAAAGCTGATTAAGTATCATGAAAGTAAATGGCTACTTGTTTTGTTTACATTTGCGAAGCTAAAATTTACCATTCCATGAGCCAATCCATCGAAGCCGTCGTGCACTGCCAGCATCTGGTGGCCCTGGAGGATCCCGATCCTGACAGCCGAACGGACTGCAGCGTTCATTCCAGCACACGGTGCCCCCACGTTTAATATGGCAATGTTGATGTTACTCTGGCACATTCAGAGAGACGTTTGTCAGAATAAATGTATTTTCCACTGGGACTTATTGACCCTGAGACAATAAGATGGTTCAATCGTAGTTCCTGACCTTTTTATCCGGGAGGTGCACATGAGCCAGCATTCTGTACGTATTCCAGTTGTTCTCAAAGCTCCTATAATTTAAAATGAGCAGAAATGTACAGGCATTTGAAACTCAACGCAAGACCTGAGACTTTAAAATGGATAACACAAAAGTGCATGCCTCACTTTCCCCTGAGCTTCACCGCATCTTCAAACCTCCCTTCAGCCATGGCTATGGTGACGTCTTTAGTCTGATGTGAAAGAAGGTGAAACAGGTAACAGGTTCAGGATATTATGCAGAATATCATAGCTTGTTAGTACTCAATGATGCTTGCTGCCAAAGCCCTGCTCATTCTGTACAGACTGAAGAAATTTGTTTTGCATATGGATGAGATGTGACTCACCACTTGCACGCACTCCATGAGAGGCAGCCTGACAGCCATGTTTCCAGACAAGCTGACAACACATGCAGGAGTGTCTGGTGTGGCCTCCAGCAGAGCCATCACAGCTTCCACTCCCATCCTGCTGGCCT